>SJXQ01008914.1:21049-237949 GCA_006408695.1 Aepyceros melampus | reverse complement strand
GATTGATAAGAGCCAGACTGCTGACTTCTGCTCGTCACTCTCTCCTGACAAGGCTGCCTCGTGTCAGGTCTGAAAGGCAAGTTTACAAGATAGATTTTAAAAGCCTCCTGGACAGGGGAGCTGGTTTACATGCCTCCAGGGCCGATTCAGCATTCGCCTTTTAATGAAAACCGACTCCTGGTTCCGGAGTGAGCTCAGAAGAGACACTCAGCTCCTAGCAGTCAGTCAGCAAGGCGAGCCTTTGCTGCCAGGATGCACTGGGCCGTCCTCAATCTTGGGGGCTCAGGACTTCTTCCCCCAGGACTCCGTCTATTTCCTCCTTTCTACCTGCTCTCTCTCTCCTTTCCAAAAATGCCAAAATAAGAGTGGTAAGTTTGTGGGGGTGTGAGTCGTTTTGGGTCTAGCAGATGAGATGACCCAAAGTGGTGATTTTTAAAAAGAAGTTAACCAACATTTAAAAGTCAGATGATTTCTTATTTAAAAAAATTGGGGGACTTCTGTGGAGGTCTGGAGGCTAAGACTCCGTACTCCCAATGCAGGAAGCCTGGGGTTTGATCCCCGGTCAGGGAACTAGATCCCACATGCCGCAAGCAAGAGTTTGAATGCCGCAACTAAAGGTTCCAGGTGCTGCAGCTAAGACCTGGCACAGCCAAATACATTAAAAGTAAATATTTTTTAAAAATTGGATTTCCAGTCTGAAGATTTGCTAGCAACCCCAGCATGCACACATGTGCGCGCGCGCGCACACACACACACACACACACACACCCTGCATCGCAACAGCAGGCTGGGGCAGAGCAGCAGCCCCCTCTCTGAACAAGCTGCGTTTTCTCAGGTTTTTGACAATTCCTACCTCTCCTGTGCTCAACTTGTTCTCTGTGGGCACCTGAGTTTCAGAGCCCCATCCTGCCGCATACCCGGCTGGGGTCTTAGACCAGTGCACTCAC
Organism: Aepyceros melampus; assembly: GCA_006408695.1. Lineage (NCBI taxonomy): Eukaryota > Metazoa > Chordata > Mammalia > Artiodactyla > Bovidae > Aepyceros > Aepyceros melampus. The sequence continues at coordinate 237,002 of SJXQ01008914.1, read as the reverse complement.
TTTACAGATGAGGACACTGAGGTTCAGAGACGGAGAGTGACTTGCCCGACGTCGCCCAGAAAGTTGATCATGCTGCCAGGACCAGAGCCCAGAGTGCCGCCTCCCAGGGAGCCATTCGCTGCCCTGACCGCACCCTTGGGCTTCTGGGGTTCCCCTCTTCGGTGTCTGAAGGCAGCTGTAGCCTCCTCCACGTGGCTGCCAAAGAGAGATTTGAACACTCAGATCTGTTCTCATTATGTCACTCACTTCTCCGCTTTGAGGAAAAAGAACATTTTTCCCGGTCTCAGGATAGAGTCAGCCTCCTTGGAATGACATTCTGAGCCTGCGCTCCGTGGCCCCAGCCCACTTCTCCTGCCTCATCTGTCACTCCCACCACCCTCCCCACAGACAGTCTTGACCATTCGCTCTTCCCCAAACACCCCACTGTGCCCTTTCCACAGGCGGCAGGGCCCTCCCCTTCTGCACATGGAATTCTGCTCAGCCTTCAAGGGCCCCTGCCACATCACTTCCACTGAGAAGGCTTCCTGGACTCCTGATCGCACTCTGGGGTCCCCGGTCACAGCTAATGACACCCTCGTCTCCTCCACCGCTCTGCTTATCCCTCTCATAGCACAGGTTGCTTTGTGTTCTTAGCACAGGTTGCTTTGTGCTCTTAGCACAGGTTGCTTTGTGTTCATAGCGCAGGTTGCTTTGTGCTCTTAGCACAGGCTGCTTTGTGCTCTTAGCACAGGCTGCTTTGTGTTCTTGCCCCAGTTGCTGCACTTGCCTTATTACCAACTACTGATAACTTACTGAGCCCTTAATGTGTCCCAGGCTGAGCCCTTCCCCTGGATTTGCTCATACATTCAATAGTCCTCAGCTCAGTTCAGTTCAGTCGCTCAGTAGTGTACGACTCTTTGCAACCTCATGGACTGCAGCACGCCAGGCCTCCCTGTCTATCACCAACTCCTGGAGTTTACTCAAACTCATGTCCATTAAATTGGTGATGCCATCCAAACCATCTCATCCTCTGCTGTCCCCTTCTCCTCCTGCCTTCAATCTTTCCCAGCATCAGGGTCTTTTCTTGAAGAAATGTGTCAGTTCTTCACATCAGGTGGCCAAAGTATTGGAGTTTTAGCTTCAGCATCAGTCCTTCCAATGAATATTCAGGGTTGATTTCCTTTAGGATGGACTGGTTGGATCTCCTTGCAGTCCAAGGGACTCTGAAGAGTCTTCTCCAACACCACAGGACCAGAATGAGCTCCTGGAGTTTCCCCTTGTACCCCACCTGCCTCTGAGCCTTATCTCATGCTGTTCCCTCTGCCTGTACTGGGACCCCTCCACACGCCTTCCTTCCCCTCTTCCAGAAGGTGCCCTGCCCTTTTAGAGGTACGCTCTGAACCTGGCCTGCCTACCCCTCTGAGCCCAGCTCAGTCCACTTCCCCCCCGCTCACTCCGCCTCGGCCACACTGGCCTCCCTCTGTTCCTCACACAAGGCCCAGTCCTTTCCTGCCCCAAGACTCGTCCTTGCTGTCCCCTTGGCCTGGAAGGCCCTTTCGCTGTCCTTGCTCCTCCTCGTCATTCAGGTCACAGCCCAATGTCACCACCTCTGGGGTGACACGTGCCCTCTTCGCTCCCGCGTGGCCGTGACGACTCAGTGGTCACCTGTCTCCCCAGAGTTGAAGCCTCAGGGAAGCAGAGTCTGCTTCTGTCTTGGTCACAGTTACCCCAGCACCTGGCGGGAGACCTGGCACACAGTAGGCGCTCAATAAATCTTTGAGTGGCTGCAAGGAAGGGAGGGAGGGAAAGAGTGCTGACGAAAGGAAAGAAGGAAGGGAGGGGGAGTGGGAGAAGGGAAAATAAGAAAGGAGCGCCCAGTTCTCCTAGCTCTTGCTGTATTGCAAGGTTGCACTTTAAAACTGACAAAACATCTTGTCCCTGGCACAGACTGTGGGCGGAAGCGGGGGGTGGGGAGGGAGGGGGACCAAGGACAGGAAGGAACAGACATCTCTCTTTACCCTCCAAAGGCAGGATCTGGGTGAGGTTTTTCTGAACAATTTTTGTCCCACTCAGAGCCTCTTTCCCCTCCCTTGTGCTGGGGGCAGGGGCAACATATAAAGACAGGCACCCCTAGATGTCAAGTTCACTGGGAAGGGCCAGAGAAGTGTCAGAGATTGGGCCTGACCAGAGGCTGAATCGGGCACAAGAAAGATTAGAGTTTGAAGAGGACAGGAGTCCTGGTGAGCAGGGAACAGGAGGGGAGGCTGATGTCTGCCCAGGGCCCTGAAGCTGTGAGTGAGCAGCCTTACCGCTGCCTGATAAATACAGCCGTTCCCCAGGCCGTAAATTAGAGTCAGGGTCCCAGATTAGCCCTGGAATTAAGTACTGTAAGAATCTGAGGAGAAAAACAATCACATAAAATTCAGTTTAAGGATTAAGCAGTTCTGTTTTCCGTGAAGCCAGCCTCCTGAGATGGTTAAATGCCCTGCATTTGGGCAGGAGCTCTCGCCTGAAGGTCTCAAGCTGGCAGCAAGTCATGCAGGGGGTTAAAACTGGGTGCCACTGGTCCCTAAGCCTTCAGGTCCTTGGGGAAGGACCAGCTGTGCCTGCTTGTCCCCACCCAGCAGTCAAGCACCCTCCAATCATCCCCTGCTCTTGGGTCACAAAGAAGGAGAAACCAAGAGGTGAAGAGGATTGCCAGGGAAGCCCATCCCCATCCTGGGGAACTGAGAGTTTTCAGATTGCCGATTAGACCATGCACAGCACGCGGAGTATGCAGATTGTATCCAGGATGGAAGGTAAGACCCCAAAGGACCTCATGTCCACCCTTCTTTGGATGAGGAAAACAAGATCCAGAGAACAGAGGGATTCACCCAAGGCTACCTAGTTAAACGTCAGGGCTAGAGCAAGACTCTGGGTCTCTGATATTCAGGGTTCATTTCTTAGTAACGACACACAAGCCATTCAAGAAAGGCAGTTACAGGCAAGTAACACCTGTCCCAGGACTTTGGTTGGAGTTGTTAGGAATAAGGCACTTTCTTTCTCCTGAGGTTGCCCAGCTGGTCAGATGTAACCTTAGATATTGTGAAACTCATCTTTGCCATCAATTAGACAGAGGCTACCTGAATATTAAGCCAAAGGAACCCTAGCTAAGAGATGGAGAGAGATTTCAGATGATATTGTTTACACACCTGGATCCAGCTATGCCTGAGTGCAGTAACATGAAATGGTTTCAGTGACACAAGTCAAAACCTTCCAAGTCCAAGACCATTTGAATTGGGTTTCTGTCATATGTAACTGTAAGAGTCCTGACTCATTCAATTGTCCTCTTTTGGAGGAGAGAACCCAAGCTTCCAAGAATGGCCTGCCAAACTTCACAGAACTCAGCACAGCTGCTCCACACAAAAGTGTTCATGGGGCCCACGCTTATTCTACCCAATCTTTGAGCCTCCAAGACTGCCTCTGTCTAGGATGTGTTTTCCTCTTGTGTGCCTGGAAGACTCCTTTTCATTCCCCCAAATCCTCCCAGCAGTAACTACTTTTTTTTTTTTCAGTCTTCTCCAGATGGATCATTTCTTCCCTTATGCTATATCAAGCATTTGGTGTATTTCTCTTATGCTTTCTCTCCTAGTCTGCAACGTCATTTATTTAAATATTTGCTTCCCCCAGAGGTAAGAAACCAGTTTTCAAATGCCCTGATATCTCCCAAGCTTAACACAGCTCTTAGTATGCAGGATGGAGCAGAACTGAACAGAACATGGAGCAGAAAGGCACTAAACATATATAACTGGCTGATATCTTTCATAATTAGCCAACGGGAGTCCGTGTCTCCAAATTTCTCCTAAAGTCATCTGCCAGATCTGGCCAGGGAAGCCTTTTGGAAAGATAAGCCATTTGATAACACTTACCAAGCCCTGACTTGGTTAAGAGTTTTGGTTCCAGAATCTCATCCCTTGGGTTCTAAGCCTGGCTCTGTCACTTCCTACCTGTGTGTCTGGGCCCCAAGCTTCTGGGTTGGACAAAGTGACATGGTGTTGTGTGAAGAGCTTGGAACGGCGTCTGAGACATTGTAAGCACCCAGTAAATCTTGGGTGTCATTACTCAACACAGAGGAAACGAGGTGAAAATTAACAAGAACTTTGACGAGGACCTTTTGTACTTTTCACTATCACTCTGTTTCATATTAAACGGTATTTGCGTGAGCGTGTACCGTGTCGCCCCGTTTAACTGATTTAGAAGCACTTCTGAAAGCTCACCGCTGCCCCGAGCCCAGGTATGAGGTTTCAGCGTGATTAACAAAAATGTTTGTAGTCATTTTATAAAATTGTCGAGCATCAGGTATTTAGTGAGGAACATCATTACATCATTTCCGTGGGAGAATTAGATTAGATTTAGATCATTTCGGCTAATAAGTGCATTTTACAAGCCCAGGCTCTCCCAGGCCAGGTGGAAAAAAATAGCTCAGAAATGGAGGAATTCACTGCAACATGGAGCCTGCAGACCTTGTTCACTTCCTGGCGTTGGTTACCAAAACCAGCATAGAAGTTTCACCTCCCACCGTTGTGTAGCTAGATGAAATTCTCAGCTCCCAGGAAAATAGCATGTTCCCACAGGGCTCTTTCTAATGATTGGAAGGCTAGCCCACATATGCTCCGAGTTTCCTTATCACAGAGGGTTCAAGAAGGGTGGGAGGAGGGCCAGGGAGAGCTCAGTTACTGAAAGCCTCTGGGAGCAGGCATTGTGCTTGAGGCCATTATCTCATTAAATCCCACAGCATCCCTGGGAGAAAGGTACTGTGATTACACCCATTTTACAGATGAGAAAACAAGGCCCAGAGAGGTGAGCTGACTTGTCCAAAGTCACCCAGCATTCTAACATGGCGTAGAAGCCAGAGCTGTCTCAGCCCAAGGCCTGTTTTCCTCCCATGCTTCATCCGTGTCCTGGGGTGTCATGTCCGGGAGCCTTTCCCAGCCTGACTCTGAGCCTGTTTCCACTTTGGCTCCCAGCCTGAGTCCTCCTGATTCCTACTGTCAAGCTTGGCGGAAGATTCCGGCACAAGTTCTCTCTTGGGCAATATACAGATTACCATTTATGTAGTTTTTAAGCTATTGGAATCAGCTTCCAGGAGGGTCCACGCCATGGATACATCTGTTTATAAGTAAGGGAAACCTGTGTCCTAGAGAAGAACTCACAATTCACATCCCACCGTGATTTACTCTCAGTTAATGACAACGGCAAGTGACCTCCCTGACCACCGGCATGCTCCTCCAAGAGTGACTTTAGGTGAACTTGGGACATAAAGTTCAGAGACCTGAGGGACCAAGGAGGGGCCTGGTTACCTTTGGATTGGCTGCATATTCGGGATTTGGCTCACCTTATGCAGAAGAGGGACTGTGCTGATGTCAAGATGTCAGGAGAGCCCCCGGGGACACTGAAGGTGTGAATGATGGAGCCATGGGCTGGCTTGGCCTCCACTGCCCATCAGAAAGAGAGGAATTCAGCCCCTCTGTCCTAATGCTTCTACACTGACATGCCGACGTCCAGAAGAGAGGGGACTCCTGGGCTGGCCTGAATATCAATAATAACGCCGGTTCCTCTCTTTCTTCAACTTCCCTCTGGATGGTGAGGACTTTGAAGACCTTGAGGGGAGGCAAGCTACAGGATGGAGGGGGCCTGGGTCCCGAATGACTGCACGGAGCAGTGCTCTCTCTCCTCCACTGACCTGCTTTGGACTTATGGCATGAGTAATAAACCGACTCTTCTGGAATTAAAAGCTTGAGACTTGGGGTTGTTTGTTACAGCAATGATCCTACACTGACTGATACATTCTTCCTTCACAGACTCAGTCTTGAGCCCCTCTCTCAATTTCCTCCTCTCCCTGAAGCTCGGGTTTTCCTATCTGTTTCCTGGCTTCTGACCTCTCCTCATCCTGGGGCAATTCTTCTCCTGCTACCCTGACACCTCTGCTAGAGGTCAATGCTTCTCTCTGGTTCTTCAAGGCCTCCTGGGAAGTGACCATTCACCTGTAAGGAGCAAGGTCAGAAGGGGAAAATCAGACCACATCTCTGGATTGAGATGTGAGCCTACAACTCCAATCTGGGCTCTACTATAAACCTGCTGCATGACTCTGGATAAGTCATTTCCCTCTCTGAGTCTTCATTGCTTCATCTATGAAATGTGGAAGAAAGAAGTTTCTGAGTCTTCATTGCTTCATCTATGAAATGTGGAAGAAAGAAGTTTCACCTTTAACAGTGGCAGTCAAGTTGGATTCAACCGCTAAATCAGGCTCCCAGGATCCCCAACGACACTGCTCACTAACCTACAGTTGCTTACAGGAAGAGGACATGTCAGGATGTGCTTTCCGGCTAGACACCTGGAGAGGCAGGTGTGGGTCTCCAGCACCCTCTCTCTCTAAGGGATGTAGAACGCCTCCAAACTGGGGAGGAGCTCAGCTTAGGCATTTCTGCATTTCCTAGTCGTGTTGGCATTTTTCTGCTACATTACCAACCTCAACGGTAGAGCCCGTCAGGGATCTTGCCAAAGCCAGGTGCGAATCATCAGTCTGACTGCTTTCCATAAACAGTGCTGAGAGGCTGGTCCGAGTTGCCCTGAAACTCCTCTGTCCCTGATGACAGAGCAACACCATTGCACAGCGCGTTTCATGCCCCGACAGGGGATCCGTGCCATATGGGGGCTTCAGCAAACAGCTCACAGCTCATCACCCATTTCCCCCCACCCTCAGCCCTGTCCTAAGGGCTAGACCTTTTTGTGAAGAAATGATCATCCTTAGTCTGACAGCAATTAACAAGCTCATGTCAATGTCAAATATCTGCAATAACCAGTGGGGGACTGGAACAAACCTGAAAAGGTGACTGAATCATCCAATAAGACCAGCACAGATTTTCTCATAATTTTGGACTCACTTTATGATTCTTTCACCTCCCTGATCTACGAGCCATCTGCATTTAATGAATAAGGACTGTAATCAATCTATCATTAATCAGATCTAAATCTTCCGGCCGCCTCTCCTCCATTGGTATCATGTTCTGAGTCATTCTCCAAGCATATTTGATCACAAGCATCAGTATCATCATAAATTCCATTGGTTTCTACAATGTTAACTGAACCTAGGAATCCCATATAATAGCAGCTAGCAGTATCAGGTGCTACCCTGGATATGTGATCACAGGATAAATGAGACATAATCACAGTATAATTATTTTGGCCCTCCCAACAAAATCTACCTTTTCCCATAGATTTCTTAAGTTAGAGACCACGTCTCTGTTATTTCAGGACTCAGAACCTCTTGAGAACACAGCCAAACTCTTCTGTTCAGGTTGCTTGATTTGACAGCTACTGGTTCCCAGAGACAGGGATCCCCCAGGAGGGCTCATCTCTCTCTCAGAATGGGGGTGTTCAAAGTCCTTTGTTCACAGCTCTAAGTTCTACTGCTCTTGGATACTTCAGCTTAAAGAGAGGCAAGATTCAGGGCTGGGAAGGTGAGCTAAATCAGTAGATTGGGCAGGCTGTTATTCAGACCTCGGAAGAGCAATTATTTCTTCCTCTTTTTGTGCAAGAGGCCTCAGATCATAAACACATTGATTTCCTATCAGTCAGACAAGCCGGGCTGAGGCATGAACAAGCTGCTCAGCATAAAGGGGAAGCTGGGCTAAGCCCCCTGGTTTTGCTGAATCATCTTGGAAAATGCTAATGCCAGCCTGGAAAGCCTCATCCGGCAGGGAGGCCGAAGCCCCACTGTTTCTACCACCCCCTCCCCCGCCAGCAGTGGGCTGTACCACCATCCCAACTTGTCCTTGACTGTGTAACTCCCTCGACCTTGATGTTCTTGTGGCTTAAACCTGGTGCCGAGCAACCATTTTTTCCTAACACCTACTGTGTGCTTGGTCCTTCCACCTGTGTTACCTGGCTCAGTTCACAAGTCTCACCAGGTGGGGCAGGACTCTTTAACCTCCTTGGAGGATGGCTCTGGGCACCCAAAGGGGATGGGACTCACCCAAGCTACTGATTTTGCAGGTGCTGCAGCTGACACCCAACTCAAACCCAGGCCTCCTGACTCCACCATAAGCTCCCCATTCTGCAGGCCATCCAGGCCTGGACTGGGAAGTTAAGGCCTGCCCCTGACACCAGGGCAGACTATATCAGACTGGGGCCTGGGAGACCTCAGAGCTGGCAGAATGATTTCCTGATGAGGTTTCTGTATGCTTCTGATGCTAGAGAATCCTTTCTGATGCCCAACTTCTGTCAGCAAAGGCCTTTCCCAAATAATAACACTCTGGCAGGATGGGCAGCACATCCTCCCACTTTACAGATGAGCAAATGGAGGCTGTGGGAAGTTGTGGCTTCCCCATGGACCCAGGTCAGCTCCAGGGCTCTTCAGGGTGGCTTCCCCAGTGCCTGGTGTCCTTTACACACTGGCAGACCCTCAGTTTTTTCTTTTTTTGTCAAATGAATAAATGAACAAGGTACAGATTTTCCATTTCTTTATTTCTGAAATGATCACGTCAAAGGCTGTTGCCTGTTAGAGCAGGAAGGGGCCTTAGAGATTGAGGAACCTAGGTTAAAATTTTAAGTCCCCTTTTTGATTAAAACCCCGGAGGCAGGCCATGCCTCACAGGAGATAACTTACTCCTTATCTGGTGACTCAGAGTCTCCTGGTCCTTAACAAAGCCCCATTCTATTAATTCTTAACTGATGACTTATAACCTAGTTTCCTGACCTTGCGAAGAGCCCCCTCTCAAAGATGTATTTACTGTCAGGATTTTTCCGGGTAATTGTTTCTTTAAGAACTGGCCAAGCGCTGCAGGGTGGTCAGTCAACTGTTTCGACTTAATTATCTGCAGACCTATCCCACCAATCAGATGTCCTCACCCCACCTACACCTGCCTATGGCCCCCTACCACATTGTTCCCAATATCCTGACCCCTCCCACACCTGCCTGTGATTTTTCGGTATAAAAGTTCCTCACAATTGATATTCGGGGTTCATCTCCTTGCGTGGAGACTGAACCCCGGCGCGTCGGCCTAATAAATCCTCTTGCCTATTGCATCGAATTCGAGTCACAGTGGTCTTTGGAGCGACAGATTCTGAGAAAAGGCCGCGAGGTCTTACAAGATCATTCAATCCCCTCACTGTCCTGATGAAGCAACCAAAGCTCAGGGAGGGCTAGTGACTTGCCCACCCTCACACACCCAGACAGAGGCGAAGCAGGCAGTAGACTCCCTGTTCAGTGATCAGGGTGACCTGACTCATCTTATAGGCTTCCCATGGAAGGAACAGTATTCCTGGGCTTTGCAAACAGCCCTTTTGGGTGGCAGGGGGCCAATGCAGAGAGGTGACAGCTTCTCCGAGCTATCTGCACCCCTCTTTCCCTCTGACCTGGATCTGACTCTGCCTCCTGCGGTCTCTCCCCTTCTTCTCGCTCCTCCTTTCTCTCCCCAGACTGGAGCCAGAGCCGCTGTTCCCTGTGCCCATCTCTGCTCCTGCAGGGCCCTCCCTGCGGTTGTGGAAACACAAGGGCCTCATAACCTGAAGGGCAGGATTGATGAGAAAATAAATTCCTGATTAGTGTTTTAATTTTAAGGATCTTTAGAAGGGACTAAACAGCAAGGGAGGCTGGTGGAGAAAGCCTGCATTATTAAAACCATAAATCCTTGCTGGGAGGGCCAGGGAAAGGGGCTGGGAGGAAAGCAGAGGAGGGCAGACAGGGCTTCCTTTGGGATGCGGGAGGCAGTAAAGGAGCAGGAGGCGAAGCCAAGGGCCTGGGTTGTCCCCTCCTTCCTCCACCCAGCCTTCCCTGGGGTGTGGGCTAGAGGACCCCCATCCCCTGCTCCCGCCAACCTTGGCTAATCTCCCTCCTCTCTGAGTGGGCTGGGCCACAGATGAGGTTGACAGCTCCTGGGGTGGGGGAGGTGGAAGTCTGCTAGTTCAAGTCTCTCCAACTGATCTGCACAGCATCTGGCAAAATAAGTGTCCGTCAGCCCTGAGCAGCGGGAGAGGTGAGAGAGGACAGAGGAGAAGCCCCGTGGGAGAGGATGGGGTTAGACTGCCTGCGCTGAAAGCCTGGCGCTGCTCCCTTCCTCCGCTGGCCTCTCTGTTGGATGGAGAAAATCATAGCCGCCCCCCAGCCCTGCCACCACATAGGTGTGTGTGTGACAAGGAAATGAGATCAAGCACAAAAAGTGTCAGCACCCATTAAATGTTAGCTTTTGTTTCTATTGTTGGCAGGAAGCAGCAGTTCCCCTCCATCATTTCAGTTTGATTCTCATCCCATTTTACAGATGGACTAACTGAGGCCCAGAGAGCCAAGCCCTTTGCCCAAGGCCACGAAGACTTGAGCTCAGCTCTGCAGTCAATTTCTCTCCAAGGGTCTCTGGGTCTGCTCTCAGAAAGGGGGTTAGGGATTCAGGGGGCTGGGAGGGAATGAGGTCCAACCAGCAGCCCTGCCTGGCAGGTGGGGAAAGCATGACCAGGAAGTGGGATGTCTCCAGTCACTGACCAGGCCCAGGACCTGCCGTCCAGGTGGCCTGGGGGGGCGGGGGATGGGGAAGTGGTCTCTTCTCTGCTCGGCCCTTGTGTAAGCGCAGGAGGCCCTCAGCCCCAGGCCAGCAGCCAGGGGGTGAGGAAGTGTGACAGGTGTCACGGGAACACCTTCCCGTGTACCTTACCTTGTCCCCCTCCCTCTTCAGCCCTCCAGCCTCTCCATCTGCTTTTGGGTGACCTCTAAGTCCCAGGGGAGCTGCTGGCATTGCACACCCCCAGGGCATCATTCTGGTGTGCAGAAGGTAGACTGTCTGATGAAGTTCAGGGAAGGCGGGGGAGTGATAGGTAATACGTCACGGGGATGAGGAAGCTGACTCTCCCGGGAATTTCTCACCGTGGGTCTCCGGGCCCCACTTCAGAGGCAGAAAGGCTGTTCCTCTTGAAAAGAAAGCCAGGCGCTCCATGAGGAATTCAGAGGAAAAGGCTTGGCAGTCGTCTTGGGAGGAGGCGTGGGTGGCCCCTAAAGGTGAAGGCTGGCTGAACTCAGCCACTTGAGCCCAGCTGTGATGCAAGAGGAATGCCGTGGCTCATAGAGGAAAGAAGAGGAGGGGAAAAGTCTGGTGCCTACTGCCCCCCAACCCCAGGAAGACGTCTCTGGGGTTTGGGTGGCCTCTCCTCTCCCTTCCAGGGCAGAGTGGCTCCTCACAACCAGAGCCAAGTGACCTGGGCCGGCGTCTGGGAGCCCCTGCAGCGCCTTCTCGGCTGGCTCGGCCCCAGATCCTTTTAAAAGCTGCCCAGGGCCCACATACCTTGGTCTATTTTAATCAAGGGAGGAACTGGGGCCTGCCGCCAGCCCCGCCTCCACACGTTTAAGGGCCCAGACTAATTGTTTCCTCTCTTTCTTTTTTGTTAGGAATTGTCTTTGGAGCTCTATCCTCTTTCCAGCGGGGTGCGGGTAGGGGAGTGGTCAGAAAGAGGAAGAATTTGGCTGACCACCGGCCTCGCCTCCATTCCTCCCTGGGGACTCTGACCACATCCTGGCTCAGTTGGAAGCGCGCTGTGACTTGACTTTACACCAACGGTGCGCTGGCGTGGAGAGTGTTTGGTTAACAGGCTGCTGGGTTCTCATTCGGGTTCTGTTTCTTTCTTGCTGGATCAACTTGGGAAAGTTACCCACCCTTTCTGGGCCTTGCTTTCCCTGTCTGTAAAGTAAGGATACAACACTTCCCTCAGAAGGCTATTGCGACTCTTTGCCCCAAACTGAGCCTGGTGATCAGGCCTAGTATGGTGCCCACGGCCCAAGCACCCCCCCACATCCCCGACCTGCTGGGTTCCTCCAGGCTGGGCCCCACCCCTCCACCCAGTGAGGCACTCAGCCACCTCCCCCTGGGACTCCAGCTGCTGCCTGCTGCCTAGAATGCCTTGCTGTCTGATGTTGCTTAGATATGGTCTTGGTCACCCTTGGGGTGACCTTGCTGTAGCGGCCGATCCACGCCATCCTGATTCTGTGCTGCCCAGGCCCTCAGCCTGCCTTTGGTCTCGTTAGCAATCACCGCCACCCCCATGCCACCAAAATCACCACAATGCAGCATGTCTTACACACAGCAGCTCTTCTCATCCCCCAAATAACCCTCCAAAACTGGCATTATCAGCCTTTTTGCAAAGAAGGAGTTAGGCTTAGTAAGCATAGTGACTTGTTCAAGGTCACACAGCTCAAATAAGGTGGGGAGGAGCTTGAATTTTCATCTACCCGCAAATAGGTAGGATTCTGACAGGCAGGGATGAGGACGGGAGTCCTGAACGCTATGGTGGGTGATGAGGGATGAGTGTGGCCCCACTGTAGGAAGAACAGGGAGGCAGAGAGAACAAGGAGGCTGGGTCTGTGGAGGGCACCTTGATCTCACGATCACTGGCAGCTTGAAATGGTCATGGACCCTTCTGGTGGGCAAGTCACTGACCCTTTCTGAGCCTTGGTTGCTTCATCAGTACAGTGAGGGGACTGAATGAGCTCGAGGCCCCTTCCTGCTGTAACAGGCAACAGTCTTTGATGTGATCATTTCAGAAATAAAGAAATGGAAAATCTGTACCTTGTTCATTTATTCATTTGACAAACTAATAATAAAAAAATTGAGGGTCTGCTAAGGTAGAAAGGGCTACACCAGGCATTGGGAAAGCCACCCTGAAGAGCCCTGGAGCTGACCTGGGTCCATGGGGAAGCCACAACTTCCCACAGCCTCCATTTGTTCATCTGTAAAATGGGAGGATGTGCTACCATCCTGCCAGAGTGTTATTATTTGGGAAAGGCCTTTGCTGACAGAAGTTGGGCATCGGAAAGGTTCTCTAGCATCAGAAGCATGCAGAAACCTCATCAGGAAATCATTCTGCCAGCTCTGAGGTCTCCCAGGCCCCAGTCTGATACAGTCTGCACTGGTGTCAGGGGCAGGCCTTAACCTCCCAGTCCAGGCCTGGATGGCCTGCAGAATGGGGAGCTTATGGTGGAGTCAGAAGGCCTGGGTTTGAGTTGAGAGGCTGAGGGATGGAGCCGTGAAGAGGAAACCCAGATTGATGGATTAAGTAGAAACGCCGTCCCCCCCGCCCCGCACCCTACCCCTGCTAGGTTTCTTGGGTGGTGGCGGTGGTAAAGAATCCAGCTATTTTATAGGTGGGTGGCCCTGGGCCCATAGGCTCAATCTGCAGTAACTGATGGTGCAGCAAAGAGAAAAGAGCTTTGGCTTAAATCCCTACACCACTGCTTTCTGTGTGACCTTAGGTAATCAAGTTTCTTTTCCTGTGCCTCAGTGCTTTCATCTGTAAAATGGGAATAGCATCAACCCTGCAGGTTGAGAAATAGAGTATTTCCTGCTGTATCAATAAACCAGGATGTCACAGCCCTCAGGGATTCCAACTCAGGAAGGCGAATACCTGAGCAATCAGACAGCCATCAGGTTACAAGCTGCTCCCAATGGTGAGCACTGAGGAACTCAGGATATTCCTGAAATATTGCGGGATACTGGCCCCAGAGAGCTGAGATGCATATGAAAGGAAAGACTTCAGTGAGCTCAGATCCTTGCATCTTCCCATACACAGGAAAGCACTAAAGTCCTTAACTTGGAGTATCTGGTTCTCTTTAATTCACAAAAATACTTTTGATGTTCAGACAACCTGCCCTTTGTTACAAACTTCCATATAACCTGGCTTCTCCTCCCACCTCCTCCGAGCAGTTCTCTCAAGGCTACTTGAGATGCTGCCTCCTGGGCCTTAAGTCCTAAAAATGTCTGCCAAATAAAACATAACTCTCAAGTTTTAGGCTGTGACTATTTTTTAGGTTGACACAGGGCTGGACTGAGTATTGAGTGAAGTCAAGCAGTTTGCACAGCTCTTTGCACGTCCTAAGGCACTTCAGTGGGGACTGTTTTCAAGGTTTGTCCTGACCTGGCTTTGAGCTCAGTGCATTTGGGCAGAGCCCTGCCCCATCTGTATCTTCATTTCCTGGTTTGTGCAAAGGGTTGGGGGTGGGACAAACTGATCCCAACAGTCCTCCCAGCCAGGACAGATGCCTGCAGGCTGAGCTACAGGAATGTGGACAGGGTGTCACTTGGGGACAAAAGTGCTTCCTGCACTTTTGGTGGCATATCGTCTGTGCAAGCAGAGTGCAGAGAGGAATTTGTCCTGGGCCTAAAGAGACACGGACTGGACCACAGCAGCAGGAAGAAGATGCCTGGGGAAAGGGAATCGGTGGGAAGTGAGGGGGTCGGGGGTCACTTGGACCTCTGAGCTGAGAAGAAAGCTGAGGCCGAGCCCAGGGTGCCTGGGTCCCTGCTTTGGCCAGCACCCTGAGATAACTGTATTAACTGTGGAAACTAGGTAACTGGGTGGGACTATGCGGGGACTCTGGGACCCCAGGCCTCATTAGGCCCATTTCCCAAATAGCCAGGGACCTCTCAGCTCAGGCCGTGAAGTCAGGACACAACCCCTGCTTCCCTATTTTAAATCCAAAGGGACTCCCTAGGAACAATTTACTGAAGGCATGAGCACGAGTTCTGTAGCCCTGCTGGGGCCAACACCATTCATCCACCATCAGGTGCTGTGTGACCGTACGCAGTTTGCTTGACCTATCTGAGCCTCAGTTTCTGAGTCTGTGAAATGGGGATAATAGTAGAAGCTACTTCACAGAGGGGAGTCCCCTGCATGATCCATGGCAAGGGCTTAATGAACGTGAGCTAGTGGTCTCATTCCTTCTCCCACATCTGTGCATGCTGGTTGCTGTCCCCTTGAACAGATGCAAACCAGGGCTAGGAGACGAGCATGACTGCCCAAGGACATGGAGCTTATGAGTGGTGGAGCAGGAGTGGGACCCAGGGCTGGCTGAACCCCAGGTCTAGACCCATGCCCCCTCCATCCTTACTCCTATGACAGGTTCCTGGGGCTCTGAGTGTGGGTAGGAAAGGGAGGGCTCCCCCTAAACACTTTCAGTGTAAAGAGGTTTGCAGGGTCCTGGCTGCCCTGGGGCTGCCCTGGCAGTGGGACATCCACCCAATCTCCTTTCCCCATCCCCCCAACATTTAAAAAATGTAACTTTTCCAATTTCTTGAGCTCCATCGTGCACAGAAAACATGCTGGGCATGCCGCTCCTGTTGCCTCATTTACTCTTCACAATGTCCCCGTGGGGAAGGTGTAATTTGCCCCATTTTCCAGTTGAGGAAACAGGGAGGGGATTCCCATGCCCAAACCACGGAGCAGGTTAGAGCGAGCAGGGCTGCGACCAGCGACGCTGGCACCTCTGCGTCCCGCCCACTGTTGCACTGGAGTGTGAGGCCCACAACCAGTTCTGCACCCACTCCGTGCCTCAGTTTCTCCACCTGCAAAGTGGGCGTGATACATATAGAAGCTATGTGTCTTCTAGGAATGTCATGAGGATTAATTAGTGTACACCAAAAACACCAGAAGTATCTGACTCTTGTGAGTTCTCCATAAGCATTGAGGAACTGCGGTCAGCTCTCTTGCTTAGCACGAGCCGTGATGGCACAGGGTCAATGACACGAGGCACTCCAGAACTCTAGGGTTTCTCAGCCGTGCGTGGGAGGGCTCACGTGGCTGGACCTGCCCAACATTTAGTCACCAACATCCAGGGGGCATTCATTGGATGCAGGCACTTTCCAAACAGCTCGTTTATCCTCCTGACCCCCTTCCGAGATTGGTAGGGATTGTTCTAATCATCCCCGGTTTACAGATGAGCAAGCCAGAGCACAGAGAGATTAAGAAACTTGCCCAAGGTCGAGCAGGATTAGAACCCAGGCGCCGGGCTTCTAAGTCTGTGGTCTTCGACATTGTGTTCCGCCGCTGCCTCTCCCAGCCCTTCTCCCCGCAGAACCCAAGAACCTGGGGAAGAGAGGTTCCCTTGCATCACCCCCAACTATTCACCATATAATTAATGATGATTCTCTTATCTCCTGGGTATGAAAGAGACACAACACGACTGTTTAGCTGGTTATTCCAGATCTGCATGCTCTTCTCCTGGAAATGAAGGCTAAATAGGCTGCAACCAAGGTGGTGAGCTCTAAATTTCGTACAGGAAGAATTTGGGGGCAGTAGAAAACTGCTGGCCCCAGTGCGTTGATGGCCCTAACTATTTTCCACATTATTTATTTTTAAAACATCTAAACCAGGGTCTGCCTGGAGAAAGAGGACCAGGCCTGGTCATCGTGGGTCCTCAGCAAGAATCACGGCCAGAGCAACCTTAGCGGAGACCTACTGAGCAAACCCCAAGAAGGAAAGCCCAATACTGGACTCACCCAGGGAGCAAGGGGTCAGGGATCATCTGGTCCAGTGTTCCTCTCTTTAAAGAAACAGGAATCCAGGACTAGAGAGGGGAAGCGACTTAGGCAAGGTCACACAGCAGACAAATGGAGATCAGAACATCAGGCTCCCTGGCCACTCCTCGTGACCTTGACATGGACAGGATGCTTCCTTTAGGCCTGGTCTGGACCCCAGAGTAACAAGGAGAGGGTGTGGGGATGGATCAAGGGAATGCTTCCAGCTCCTGAGACTGTGAACTCCTTAACGATGGGAGCCCCCTGTGTCTGATTCTTTGCCGGATACCTAAAGCCCTGCACAGAGCTGGGCTCATGCTAGTTGTTCATTGAACATCTTCAGAATTGACTGAATGAGTGATGTAACGTGCGGTGAAAGTGGACGACAGAGTGCCTGTTCGTGTACCCTAGGAGGACGGTGTGGGCGCTACTGATGGTTTGGAAGACTTCACTCTGCTCACTGTGGTTTCTTTGCTGGAGCCGGCTGGGCCCCTGCTGCTGGGGCCCTCCGAGCTCTCATCTGGGGGCACAAAGTGAGGGCCAGCACCAGGTTTCTCTTCTGGTAGGAAACCCCTTCTGACCTACCTGTTTCCAGGGTGGACTCAGGATGAGTCGCGGGCCCCCAGGAAAGCCAGGCCCTGATGACTGCAGACAGAGCTGCCAGCACTGTGTACCCCCTGTGCCCCCAGCTCCCCGAGTCCCATCACAGCGGCGATGGCAGCTGTCACTTTTTATCGGAGCTGCTTCTGTATGCGGGTCTTTGCTCTCTGTTCTATGTATATGATCTCATGTAACCTCTCACCATTTATAGGGGTGGGAAATCAGTACTGAATATTCATTGGAAGGACTGATGCTGAAGATGAATCTCCAATACTTTGGCCACCTGATGGGAAGAACTGACTCATTTGAAAAGACCCTGATGCTGGGAAAGATCGAAGGTGGGAGGAGAAGGGGACGGCAGAGGATGAGATGGTTGGATGGCATCACTGGCTCAATGGACATGAGTTTGAGTAAGTTCCGGGAGTTGGTGATGGACAGGGAGGCCTGGCGTGCTGCACTCCGTGGGATCACAAAGAGTTGGACACGACTGAGTGACTGAACTGAACTGAAAGCACCATTACACAGATGATGGAATTGAGGCCCAGAGACATTGCGAGCACTCTGTCCAAGGTCAAACAGCCAGAGGACAGAGAAAGGGCTGAATGCAGTTCTGTCAGACCCCAGAGCCCCAACTCTGGACATCTCCACCTTGGACATGGCACTGGGAGCAGGAACCCAAGACCCAGCCCCAGGACCCAGGATGACCCAGCCAGGCCCAGGCAGGCCCTCTGTTCCAAGGAGGTACAGGAACTGGCACAGGAGCTGCCTGGGCCCCCCATGAGCCTCGCCATCTCAGCAGGGGAAGCGTCTTGGGAGAGGAGACACCAGGGAGTACCACATCCAAGGCAGACCACTGGTTCAGTCCTCATGGGTCTCACTGCTCAACTGGCCCAGGATTGGGCTGCCTGGTAGATTGGAAATGGGAGCCAAGAGACATGATTCTAGTCTCAGTATGGCCATTTTTAAAGTTCTGAAACCTTGGTCTCTTCGAGGAGCTTTGGCTTTCTCATCAAGAAAGTACCAACAGAGGCCTAGGCCTCCCTGCATTTGTGTAACCTTGGAATTAGCCGAGATTATCTAGAACCGCGGGAGGGGAGGGACATGGATGACTTGGATCTTCCAAGTCCAGCTCTCAGCCCCTTCTCTGGCTCCAGCTCTGGGTCTGTGTGTCAGTCAGCTATTGCTATGATAATGCTACAAAACAAACATCCGCAAATTCAGTGACTTACAGCAGCAGGCATTTAGCCTCACATTCGTGGACCTGCAGGTCAGCTGTGGTTCTCCAAACTCAGGATAGGCTCAGCTGCGTGCTGTTTCAGACTGCAGGCTGGGCTCAGGTCACTCCACATAAAGTCATTCTATGACTGCCGCTGAAGAGCAGCAGCCTCCCAAGGGAACCTCTTCTTAGGGACACCACCAGGGTGCAAGGGAGCAGGTCAATCCACGGAAGCACATCTCCAGCTTCCGCTCTGCATGTCTGCTGACATCTGTCTTGTTTAAAAGTGAGTCACATGGACAAGCCCAACTTCAGTGTAGGGAGAGCCCCCGCTGCACTGTGGGAGGGTGTGTGTGTGTGTGCACACGTTCAGTAGTGTCCAACTCTTTGCACCTCCATGGACTGCAGCCTGCCAGGCTCATCTGTCCATGGAATTTTCCAGGCAAGAATACTGGAGTGGGTTGCCATGTCCTTCTCCAGGGGATCTTCCCAATCCAGGGATAAAACTCATATCTCCTGCCTTGGCAGGCGGGTTCTTTACAAGCTGAACCACTGGGGAAGCCCAGTAGGAGGGGAAGGTGATAAATATTTGCTGGATAATAAGCCAGTCTCTCATGGCTGGAAGACCCCCAGGTTAAATTCACAAGTAGAGAGACGCTCATTTTGGCCACTGCTGGCTCCATGTCCCTTTGGCTCAGGGTTCAAGGGCAGAGTAAAAAGGCAGCAGGGGCTGGGACAGGGGCTGCAGAGGAGGTCTGAACATGTGGTGCTGTCTTCACAGCACAGGGCTGGGCAAGCCACTGTCCTCTTGGTGCCTCTGTTCTCCACCTGCACGCTCCCCAGCCCCTTCCAGTGGCCCGGCAGACCTGGGCCCTTCTCACTGTCCTGTCCCCACCCATGCCTCCTCCTTGTGGCTGGCATCCTTGGAGCACAGAACAAAAATAAGGCCTCTCACCACACCCGACTGGCTGGCATTTCAGCTCACAGACACTTCATCCCGAGAAGCCGATCTAATTTCCACCCTGTGAAAAAAACAGTTGTCTTGCACCCAGGCAGCCCGCACCATGGGACAACCAGCTGCTTCCATGGTTGGGTAAAGGTGGGTGGAAATTCGCATCAGGATCAGTGGCAGGCACACAGATGCCAGCTGGGGTGGAATCATCCTTCTTCGTGCTGTGGGAGGAGTCTGGTGGGTGACAGCTGTGGGCAGGCAGGTGGAAAGTCCGCGGCCGCACAGGCAGGGCCAGGCTGCTCTTTAAGGCCAGGAGTAACATCCTTTCTCTGGACCTCAGTTTCCTCATCTGCGGGTTCTAGAAGGCCCTTCCTAGCTCTTAAGTCCTACAGCTCTCAGTGGCTCTACCTTTGTTCAAAGGTGGATTTTTGTAACATCAATGTACAAATCAAATTCCCAAGCCTAACTTTTCCTCCCTTTCTCTGACCCTAGACATAACAGGACTGGGGCCATTGTTCCTCTCCCCTCTGCTCCCAGGCGGGTCCTCTCTGCAGCCACCTGGCTGCCAGGGCTGGCAGTGCTGTTCTGGAGTCCGACACAGGTGACAGGTGGGGCGGGTGGGGTCCTTATTCCCCAAAAGGCATCCCTCATGGGGGCTGGCTCCAGAGGGCTCAGCCAGCCAGGGCCCTGCAGGTGGAACAGGCTTTTCAAAGAGAAGGTCACTCCATTCCCAGCCCGAGTGTCCCCTGATAATCCCGAGGGAGTGCCACGTGGGCCCTCTGAGAGCCCAACGCCAGGGCTGCTGAATGCACAGCTGGGAGAAACCCCAGGAGGCAGGGCTATGAGCCCGACCAGCTAGGGGACTTCACCTCTAGGGAGGGCTAGAGCTGCCTCCAGAGACTAGCAGACCTCTTTCACAGCCCTCCAGTGCCCTTTTGACAAAGCGGGCAGAATGAGAAACAACATGAAAGGGAGGCTTCTGTGCCATCAAGTCTTAGCCGCCCTGTTGGCTGCCCATCCTTGGAGGACTCGCAAATGTCAGCGTCCCCCAGAGCTTGGTCCCTGGGCGTCATCCTCTCTTCCAGGTAGCCCGTGATGACCTTACCAGTGCTCGTTATAAGCTGCTGCCCGCTGCCCTCTCTCCTGAGGTCCAGACCCTATAGACAGTTTCATTTGTAAAATAAAAAAAAAAAAAAAACCAGAGTGCCAGAACTTCCCTATGGCTCAGTGGTGAAGAATCCACCCTGCAATGCAGGAGACTCGGGCTCAATTCCTGGGCGGGGAACTTAAGATCCCACACACCGAGGAGTAAGCCACAGCTACTGAGCCCGTGAGCTGCAAATACCAAAGCCCACGCCACAAGCAGCGAGTCCAAACGCGGCATCAAAAGGCCCTGCCTGATGCAGCGAGGATCCTGGGTGCCATAACTAAGACCCGATGAGGCCAAATAAATAAACAAATACTAAAAAAATAAAGCAGGGTGCTGTCACCACCCCCAGGCTTGAACGGACAAGAGCGGGAGCAGCTGCCAGAACCTGGAGAGAGCTGACTGGAGGGGGCGGCTTGAGGAGCCAGGCTGTCAGCAGAGGGACACGGCTCTCCTGAAGCAGAGAGGCAGCAGGAAAATAACGTCCCCCATTCACTCTCCTCCTCCCTCTGCTCTTCTGCCCCTCAATGGACCCAGCCAGACCAGGGAGCCCGTGGGTGTTGCCCACACAGCTTTATCCCAGGACACAGAGCAGGTAGAGGCAGAGGGCAAAGTGTGGGTCTGGAGAGGCCAACAGGAGATGCCCAGCTCAGGGCCGCTAAGGATGGAGAAGGTCATCTATGCCTGCTGCATGCCCCCGTCTCCACCTTGGGGTCTTCTTGATTTTGGGCGAAAGAGTCTGGGAAGTATCAGCGTTCTGGATTCAGAGAGCCCAGGATCTGAATTCAACTCTCCACCTCCATGACACTGTTACATAACCTCCTTACACCCCAATTTCCTCATCTGTAAGATGAGAACAAGAACACCTAACTCAAAGCGCTGCTGAAGGCGACGGAGAAGGTGTCCAGAAAGTGCTGGAAATGTGGGAAGTGCTCAATGACTTGGACTCCTTTTATCTAGCTCTGTCTGTTCTTTATCTCTTGGCTGGACCTGCACAACTTCTGAGCTGGTCTCTGTTCCCTATCACAGCCCCTTTAATTCATCCCTCATGATGTCCCCAGGACCTTTGCCAGAGCATGTCACAACTGTCCTCAAAAAATGGTCATGGCTTCCCCGTGCCCAGAGGATAAAGTTCAAGTCCTCTAGTGCAACAGCCAGAGTCTATCAGGGGCCTGTCCTGATTCTCTGATCCTACCAAGAGAGGCCAACCCCTCTCTCCGTCTCCTTGCCTGCAGGACATGGGATCTACTCTGCCCACACAGTTCCCAGAGAACCTTTAGGTCTCCAAGACTTTTAGGATGCTGTTCTCTTCCCCCCTACCCCCGGGGTGTCCCTTCTCCTTCTACCCCACTGGTGGGACTCACCTGCCCCTTCTTGGGGGAAAGCTCCCTCACCCACCCAGACGGAACCGCTCACCGTGCATTCTTTTACTCTCATACAGATCTTTTCTCACCTGCCCACCGCTGGCAGCAGCTGTGGTGTGTCTGGCCCTGTGCAGCCAGAGCACTTTGCACGCAAGCGTTGCGGTACCTCGTCGGGCTTTCTGCGATCTCTATGCCAGGGGTGCGCTTGCGTGGAGGCGGCTCCGGGCAGCGGAAACCTTAGCGAACGCGCACTGATCCTAACGCGTCTGCCCTGATCCTTAGCGGAGCTTCACAATAAGCGGATGTCCTTAATGATGTTTTTAAAGTGATGAGGGAATTGAGGCAAAGCAATGTGCCTAGGAGTTCCTGGCCAGGAAGGGGAGAACTGGGGTATCTGGGTGCTGAGATCTGCGCTTTTCCCACCCCCTATGGCGTTCCAGAAAATGATCAATGAATGGATGCGTGCATGAATGAATGAATGAAAAGAAGACAGCAACAGCAACGTGAGTGAGAGCTAAAAGCAGGAAAGGCTTGGGTTCAAGTCCACACTTCGACCATGAGGCGACTGCTCATCTTCTCTGGAGCAGAGAATAGGTGCTCGGGGCTATTTCTTTCCTGCCCTTCTCAGTCTCCCCTAACACCCTGTCTTTCCTCACGATCCAATTCTGGGCAGCTCTGAATTCCTCCCTGCAGCCTTCCCAGTGGGGAACAGAGCAGAGAACTCTGTGGCTGAGACTGTTGTGGGAAGGACCGCGCGCCATGGGGGAGCCCAGACAGCTGCTCAAATAGCCCTTCAGCCCGCGTGATGAACATCTCAGGACGGCTTTGCCAGCATCCAGAGCAGGGAGAGGGGCCTGTTAAAACTATTTCTATCCCGCCCGCCAGCCCACTGACAGCTTAATCGCAATGCCTCCTTCCTATGACTTTTATTTGTCAACATTTGCACCCCTTCTCAAGTGGCAGGAAGAGTGACTCCCGGTGGCTGGTCTGGATAGCCTGGCTCTGCCAGTGTAGACTAGAGATTTACAAGAAGCTCCAAGGAGCCCACCATGGCTGTTCCCCTGCCCGTGAGCCTCTAGCCCTGGTTGCCAAAGAAACCTTGCAGGAAGGTTCTGGGCAGCTGGGGTGGGTGGGTGTGGTAGGGGTCTACCACTGGGTCTGCGCTTGCAGCATCTCTGGCCTGGGCTTGGTCTGAGTGCCTGATGGCTTGGCAGTGCCTCAGTAATAGAAGAGACTGTCGATTGGCCTCTCCTGTGAGAGGTACTATCGCCTGGGCTATAAATCAACCACTTTAATTCTCATCAGGGACGAGCTTGGCAAGAAGGTTGCTGGCTCCAGTGTAAATGGGATGAGTGGTCAAAGAGCAAAGCTGGTTTAAATGGTGTCCTGCTCTGAGGCCCAGAAGTGCCTATTCACAGGTCCTAGCTCACCCTGTGGAATGTTCCTGTTACTGATGGGAGATCCCGAGGAAGTTATTTAATATGTGAGACTTTGGCACTGCTGTTGTTCAAGCCTCAAAAGGCGCCATCGACAGCTGTAAAGAGATGGGAAATCCAGACCGAAAGATGGATCTGTTCTTTCATCCATCCATTCAGTGATCCATCTGCTGACATACTCTGCCCTGACATCTTTGCCCGTCTCACTCCTTCTCAACAGTCAGGTCTCAGCCCACAGGGCCCCTCCTCAGAGAGGCTGCCCTGAGCACCCTGTCTGGTGGAGTCCCTCTCTCTCCACACCACCTGGATGCTCCTGCAACTTTGCGCGTTGTTCCTGTCACAGTGCTTTCCAGGAGCTGAGGTTCTCTTGTTTATCTGTTTCTTGCTGGTTGTTGTCAGCCGTGCCCACTAGAAGTAAGATCCTCGTGAGGAGGGATCTTGCTTTCCCACCCACTGCTATGTCCCCAAGTGGCTAGCACTACGCCTGCTCCACACTAGCTCCTTGTCCATCCAACATTTGCTCAGAGTCCTCCAGTTGCCAGGCCAGTGCTGGGGGCTCCACCATGGCCTGGTTGCTGTCCGCAGGGGAGTCCGGCATTGGGGTAAGAGCCCGGAATTAACCACGTGTTTCTGATGCTTTTGACATTTGGGGCCTTGCTGACCCTGGAGAGACTCCCCACACCCCACCCCAGGGCTAGCCTGTTACTTGCGAGAGTGAACAACTTGCCTATGAACACTCTTTTCACAAGCAAACCAGCCAGAGACAAACCTCATCCGCTGTCTTTATGCCTCGGTCAGCCTCTCACTCTCGGGTCACTATCCACCTGTGCTAATGAGCCCAGCGTCCCAGGTAACCAGGGACAACCCCCAGGCTCCAGAGCCCGATGGAACCATCCAGTCTAGCCTGCTTTGCCCATTCTGTCCCAGAAATCCCAGCAAGGGCTCTTGCCCATGTTTTCCCCTCCACGCATCTGCCTCTTGACCGACCCTGGTGCTTCCTCATGTGGCCCCCCGTGGCCTGGTGGGCCCCTTCCTCTTGGGATCCATGAGGAAAAACTCTCTTTTTTCAGTGGTGATCATCTCCTGACCTGTCAGCTGCCACATACCTGAATGACAATAAAACCTGTGTTTTAAGACAGGCCAGGAGGGTGAAGGCAGGCCCCAGGGGGGTGGAGGAGGGGCAAAATCCACCCCTGACATGTTGCATCTGCAGGGGCTGGTGGTGGATTACATCAGCTGGATGGTAGTGGGGGGGGGGGGCGTTGGTGGGGCTTCTGGGCATAGGGCACAGCCCAGGCAAAGGCTTGGCCGCTAACGAGGGGGTGGAATGAACCTGTAGCTCAGGTGGTCCCATGTAGCTGGAGCGGAGTTGAAAGGAGGGGCAGGATGAGAGTCTTGGAGGACTTGGAATGAGGCCGGGTTTTGCTGGTGGCAGGCGACAAGCCCGTGAGGAGCTGTGGATGGAGCTCATCGGATGCGGGGTCTCATGGTGCTTCTCCTCCCAGCTGGAGTCCATTTGGCTGCTACCCTCTGGGTGGGATGAGGTTGTCATGGCCGCTGACTCCCACTCGTTCAGCTACAGTCCCGACCCCCGCACCGCCCAGCACCCCTACCCTGCCCCAGCTCTTCGCTGAGTCACAGAAACAGCTGCTCTTCCTGCTGAGTCACACCTGCCCATATGCTCCCGTTTCCCACTCTCCCCACCTCCAGCTCCCAAGGTGGGGGCCGGTGGGCCTGATCTGGCAGCTAGTAGACTCCTCCCTGCGTGCGGCACCCAGAAGCTCAGCTTCCTTCGGTTCTGACTCAAGTACTCATTTCCTGAGAGAAACTAAGGTGAGGCTGCCATGCGGAGCAGGGCCAGCAGCAGGGGTGGACAGCTGTGCACGCCCATCTTTCTTACCATCCATCCTCCTCCCCTACAATCTCCTTGTGGCCCTGGCCTGGGATCTAAGAACAAAGACAGAGGCCCCGTTTGAATGGGCCTGGAGGGAGCACAGAATGCATGGAAGGAGGCCCAGCCCCAAAGGAGAAACTCCCACGGCTGAGTGCCTTCAAGCCAAGATCAGGATGGGAGAGAATCAGACCTCCTGTCTGACTGTCTGAGCCGTGGCTTGGAAGAAAAGAACACAGGCTCTCTGGAGAGAGTGCTTATAGCTGCGCACGCTTATCGGGCACTTGCCCAGTTTCTTCCTTACTTCATTCATGCATGCATTCAACCAGTATTTTTCTATTGCTAGGAGTTAGTCATGATCTAGGCACCAGACATACAGCAGGGCACAAAACATCCTCGGCCTCTGTCATCTGGGAGTCTAAATTCTGTCTGGGGAGACAGCCAATAAGTGAACAAGGAAATACAGTGTTTATAAGTGCTGAATATTAGGGAGCAAAATGAAGGAAGTGAAAAAAGAAGAAAATGAAGGGAAGGTTGGGGAAATACAAGGAAGGGCTTAGAGGGGACTGTGTTAGATCCAACAGGGCATAAAGTATACATCTTTCTGTGATCCATCAGTAGCTGGAGGAAAAGCCAGGTGCCATGGCAAATAAAGAGAGGCGATGTCCCCTCCTGAGGGAGCGAATGGCCTGGCCAAGGGGGAGGTTCTTACCAAATACAATGGTCTCCATTTAATGGGAACATGTTATGTCCCAGCTCTCTTCACGTGCATTATCTCATTCAATCCCCATAGCCACCTCTTGATGTAAATATAATTATTCCCATTTTCTGGATGAGTAAACTGAGGCTTGGCACCATCAGCTCACTTGCTCAGGGTCACAGCAGTTGCAAAGTGAGGATTCAGCAGTTCAGTGTCTCTAGCAATGTAACAGTTGGGGCAAGCGGCTTGACCACAGTGCTGCAGCTGGGGCATGAAATACAGAAGTGCTCTTAGATGAGGACCAACAGGAGCCACTTCATTCAGAAGACAGAGCACTCCAGAAGGGCTGTGTGACGGAGAGGACTGATAGCGGAGTTGCACTCAGGCCGTGCTGGAGCCCGGGCATCCCAGGAAGAGGCACAGCATGAGCGAAGGTGCAGAGGTTGGTGGGGCGAGATGCGGTGGGCTGCAGGGAGGTGAGAGGCTCCTGTTGGAGGTGAGGGTCATCTGCGGTGACCTGGACTGTGGGACAAACCATGCCTCTTCAGACATTTAGCAATGGGAGCCACCAAAGGGGTTTGAACGGAGGACTGACTCCAAATGAGGTCAGGACCCTAACTTGGTGCTGGCGGGCAAAACGGTGGAAGAGAGTCACGTGAGAGGCCTAAGAGCTGCAGGCCACCACATCAGAGCAGAGCCTGTGGTTAAGGATGTGGGCCCTGGACCCCGCTGCCTGGGTTCCATTCCAGCTCTACCCCTATAGTGGGCACTGTGGGCTCCCTGCTCTGCACCCTTGACCCCGACTTTTGATTGCATAGGTCTGACTCCCAACTCCTAGCCCCAGCATTGCTTCGAATTAGGGCTTTCTCAGACTGGCAGATCACCTTCCACCTGTACCAGGAATGCCAGGAACTTAATGCCCCCAGAAAGAGCCCTCAGCTGTGGACTAACAGAAGTTGGTGTATCAATACCCTAGCTCCCTAGCGCCTGTTTCCCAGGGTTTCCAGAGAGATTAATCTCCAGTTCCTGCAGTGATAACTTGCTTGCTAAGACAGTTTTTACAGCCTGCCTCACCTTCCCTGTCTCACTTCCTCACTCCCCTACCAATGTTTCCTGGACTCACTGCCCTAATATACTCTCACAATGAAGCCTTTACTTGGAGTTGGTTTCTGGGGAAATCAGAATACGACAATCAGTTCTTAACCATAGGGTCTTGGGTGAATTATTTCACCTTTCTATGCTTCAGCTTCCTCATCAGTCAAGTGGGGATGATGACAATAATTCATCAAAGTGTCATTATGATGAGTAATTGCGCTCATAAGCACGGAGAACTCAGAGTCTTGCATGTAGTGAGTTTTTAGCAAGTGCCTTCCAAGATTATTTTAAAATCAATGAGGTGGATGAGGGAAAGAGACTGGTTGGCTGAGGCAAGAGAGAAGAGGGCAGATGTAAGAGAGCTGGCAGGCAAGCAAGGAAGAGATGGAATCAGGACACAGCCAAGTTTGGAGCCTGGAGAGCTGGACAGAGGGTGGCATTTACAGTAGCTGGCAGCCAGGAAGAGAGCTGAGTTTGGAGAAAGACCTGAGTGCAATTTTAGAGCAAGTGCTGTTGGGAGCCAGACAGCCATGTGCAGACACCTAGCAGGCAGCTGGGACAGTGGGGCTGGGTGGGAGAGAGGGCACGCTTGGCAGCCATGTGGGTCTGGGAGTTACTTGGAGGGAAATGAGTGCTGTTGCTATGGGAGCTGGGTGGGAAACAGGTAGGATGCATCCAGCAGAGATGAAGGTGGCAGAGAGGGGAAGGTTGGTGGGGCAAGGTCTTCTGGGGGAGTGGGGAGGTGGGAGGGGAGGGAAACCAGTTTACAGGTAAAGCATAGGGAAGGGGAGCTCTTCTTTCTGAGATTCTAAGGCAGTGGGCATTTCTGAGATGAATCATGGAGAACCTGTATCTTGGGTCTGGTTCCTGGGAAGCAGAGCCTGAGGCAGAGATTCAGTCGTATAACTAGTTGGAAAAAGAGAAGTGGAGTGAGAGGAGAGGACCAGGGCAGGGAAGATCTCAGCTGGAGAAGGCTCTGTAGGCCTCATCCCATGGGGGAATCCTGCAGTACAAACTAAAGCACTTGGTTGGTCCCAGCTTGAGGCAAGGGAACCAGCCTCTTGGATTCACAAATCCATCAGCCATTGGCCACTGTCTGGGCCAAGGGTGAGTCTGCAGATTGGGGGGACATCTGTGAACCATTAGTAGGCAAATGAGGAATGGGACATGGGCCCCACCAACATCTGCAGAAATCTGGCCCAAGTCTCACTCAGCCGGGTCTACCCTGGCCCGACTGAGGGTTCCGTTCAGTTCAGTTCAGTCACTCAGTCGTGTCCGACTCTTTGTGACCCCGTGGACTGCCAGGCCTCCCTGTCCATCACCAACTCCCTGAGCTTACACAAACTCATGTCCATTGAATCGGTGATGCCATCCAACCATCTCATGCTCTGTCGTCCCCTTCTCTTGCCTTCAATCTTTCCCAGCATCAGGGTCTTTTTCAATGAGTCAGCTCTTGCATCAGGCGGCCAAAGTATTGGAGTCTCAGCTTCACCATCAGTCCTTCCAATGAACACTCAGGACTGATTTCCTTTAGGATGGACTTGCTGGGTCTCCTTGCAGTCCAAGGGACTCTCAACAGTCTGACGTTTGCTCTTCACTCAGATAGTTTGACCAAGTTGGGGGCTCTGTCAAGTTTGACTAGGACCAGTGTCCATAAGCCCTGGCTACACAGGCCTCTGGGTGTCTCTGCTGTCAGTTTCCTCTGCTTAGGATGCTCTTCCAGTGATCTGCAGATTCGCTCCTGCACACTCCGGTCCCTGCTCCCATGTCCTTTCCTCAGAAAGGCCTTCCCTGATCACCCGTCTAAAAACAACATCCCCAGCTCTGGTCCTCTCCTATTTTTTGCTCCCATTCCCAGCTGGAGTAATATATGAGTATTTTTTTGCTCTCTCTCCCTTCACAGACTAGACCTCCTCGTGGGTAATAGCTTCATCTCTCACCACGTCCTGCAGCCTTCCGGCACGCTCTCCTGCGCTGCTACACGACTGTGTTTCCCCTGAACTCACTGTTTGCTCGTGCCTCTCTGCCTTTGCGGCTGCTCCTACTACTCCTGCTGCTCCCCTACTATGGAGTAACCTTTTTATCCTTCTAAACCTTCACCTGGCTTCTCAGGTGTCTCTTTCCTTGGATAAAGTGTTGTCTCTCTGCTCCTCTAGCACCCCGGGCACCCTGGTAAACAGCACCCTCCGTGGAGGGATAACCGGAAGCTTGGCTGTGATCCTCCAGAGTCTTATCATGCCTGGGCTGGCCCCAGAGAATGAGCAATCACAGAAACAACACGCAGCCCCCGATGGACCCTCTTGGTGGTGATGGTGGCAGCAGGGGCTACTGGCCCTTGATTCCAGCCAATGGTGGCTGAGCTGGACTGGAGGTTAAGCTGTGGTTTGCATCCCAAACAAAGCTGCTTCTCCCGGCTGTCATCCCATGCAGGGAAGCCCCATGTGACATTCTCTCTAGAAAGGATCTGGAGTCTCATTACCATCTCACAGTCCACAGGTGACTGGTAAGGAATGAGCTGGTGAGCGATTGCTGGATGCTGATCAGAAGAACGAGGTCTGAGGTGACAGACAATAATGGGCTCAGCAAGAGAGCGCTGCTGCCAATTTCTGCCCAGCCATGGACCAGCCGGGTGACCTTGGTGAGGCTACTGTATCTCTCTGGGATTCAGAGTTTGCTTTTGGGTTAAGAAACTTGGGTCAGACCCATGGAGAGCTCCAGAAAAGATGGAGAACAGAAGTAGCTTCACGCCCACATGCACACAGCACACTCTAGCATGGTGGTCTGTTTTTTCAAAGTGAACCCCACACCATTAGTGAATGATGAAATCAATTTAGTCAGCCACAAGCAGTAATTTAAGAATGTACAGGGAACTCCTTGGAAGTCCAGTGGTTAGGACTCTACATTTTTACCACTGAGGTCTGGGTTTGATCCCTGGTCAGTGAACTAAGATCTTGCAAGCCATGGGACTAGGCCAAAAAAAAAAAAAAAAAAGAGTGTACAGAGAATAGAATGAGTGAAATGAAACTGAACAGAATATGTTAGGTTTCAGTGTGGAATGGTTCAAGACAATAGGCATATTGCATACTGTAGGCTGAAGGAATTTGAGGAAACAAGTAGGAAGCTCACTCTGAAACCCCTCCTCCACCTTCTCCGCTGAAACAGGTTATGAAACCCTCATGTGAAAGGTGTCCATCTTATGCTTAGAGAAAAGGAATATCCTTATCTTTGAAGGAAAGGGATCACCAAGAGGAATCCCAAGGTTTCCCTGTTTCCTTCATCACCTCGTACTCCTTAACATATCACAGTCCCCCCACAGCTGTCGCTTCTCCATCGCTTGGCATAAAATGCACAGGTCTGACTATTTCTTTGGGTCTTCCTTCCCTTGTGAAGTCTCTTGTGTCTTGTAAAATGTATATGACATAAATATACATCCTTTCCTCCCATTATTCTGTCTCCAGCAGTTTAGCTTTCAGATCCAGCCAGGGATCCTCAGAGGGGCAGGAATACTTTCTGCTCTCCTAAAAATGCATATGGGAAGGGTAAAGGCTATTTTGTCAACTTTTGTTTCAGTTATATACATATATTTGAAGAAGGTCATGATGGATTTTTAAAATTAATTTTATGTATTTATTTTTGGCTGTTCTGCGTCTTCACTGCTGCATCCAGGTTTTTCTCTAGTTGTGATGAGCAGGGGCTACTCTTGATTGCAATGCACAGGCTGAGAATTGCAGTGGCTTCTCTTGTTGCAGAGCATGGGCTCTGGGGCATGCGGGATAATAGTTGTTGCACATGGGTGAGTTTCTCTGGGGCATGTGGGATCTTCTTGCACCAGGTAAGGAACCTATGTCCCCTGCATTGGAGGTGGATTCTTTTACCGTTGGACAACCAGGAAGCCCATCATGATGGATTTTTAGCTTGGTCCACCATCTGACTATTTGAGAGGCCATGAAGGAGTTGGGTAAGCAAATGTGCTTTGTACAGGACAGTCCTGGTTCAAGTCCATCATCCTGGTGTGATTAGATAGCATCTCCTTTCACTCTCTATGGTGATTTTATCTGTTAACACATTTTTGGACCCTCTTTCCTTCAGAAGGTGGTGTCTGATTCTTCTCTCCTTGAGCACGTGGCATGGACTTCCTCGTGAACAGCATATGGTGGAAACAGGAGGGTGTCACTTTTAGGACTATGTCACAAAAGGCATTGTGACATAGGTTCTTTCTTGGATCACTCAACCTGGTCAAAGCCCAGAGCTGCATCAAAATGTAAGTCAAGCTGTCCTGCAGAGAGGCCAAGGCAGTGAGAAATGAGGCCTCCTACCCACAGCCTGCTGGATCTTTCAGCCCAGGAAAGCTTCAGGTGAACACAGTCTGGTCAGCATCCTGCCTGTAACTTCATGAGAGACCCAAATCCAGAACCTTCTACCTTGGAGCCTCCCAAATGCCTCATCCAACAGAAACTAAGATAATCAATGTTCGCTGATTTAAGCTGCTAAGTTTTAGGGTAATTTGTTACCCAGCAATTGTAACTGGTACACTCTGAAAGTTATCTCTTTTGATTGAAAAAGTACATGGTTCCTCTCTGTAGGAAAGATTTCCAAGGTCCTGTGGGGTATCCAAGAATTGGCTAGAATGAGAAAATTCCAAGAAGACCAATGAGGTGCAAAGCTACCTTCATTTGCCAAATAGCAGGGAAAGTGGACGACTGAATTCTGATCATGGCAGAATCAGCCTAGACTGGCTGACTAGGCAGAAAGTTCAGAGCATCCAGAAAAGAAACGTGATGTGGTCTCAGGGCCAGACGGGGCTCATCAAAGTCAGCTTTGCCCTAGTGAGACCCCTCTTTTCCTAGCATGACCCGATTAGCAGATCAGAGAACATAGAATTGGATTGCGGTGGTCGTTTGAACAGCCCCTACTCAAGGAGTCTGTGTAGAGGGGAATGAACTGGGAGAGTGGCTTACAGTGCAAACACTGCCCAAGCTCCAACCTGTTCAAAAATTTTGCCAGAGACTTGGATGAAGACACAAAGGGTGTGTTCATCTGAGCCTTGAAAGCAGAGGTTATTCTGATACAGTTGATTTATGATCTAAAGTTTCTTCCTAGGCAGAATGTTGGGCCAAAATCAACAAGAAGTTTAACAGTAATCGATGTAAAGTCAGGCACTTTCAGATCAAAAAAAGAAAAAAAAAAATCAATGACCTAAGGAGTAAGGCAAGGGTGGGTAGATAGGGCCGGCTTGGCAGAATTGCACCTGAAATGATCTGGTCATTATTCTTTGACCCCACAAGGTCAGTGTGATGTGGCTGCTAAAACCGTGGGCCCACCCGAGGTGGGTTCCTAACTGAATGGGGCTTTGGTGGTGGATGGAATGTCTTCCAGTCCCTGCTCTCTGCTCTGCTCAGCTCCAGCAGATGCTGTGGGTTCAAGTCTGCACCCCAGACTTTATAGGCACAGAGCATCCAGAGGAGGGACCCAGACAGGGGCAGCAGGACCTAATGCCCTCAGGTGAAGAATGAAGAATGGAATCTCAGGGGAAGGCTTAGTGGGACAATCTGGCTGCCTTGGAAAGACCCAGGAAGGAGAGAGGAGCCGAGACCAGTGGGTGGAAGAAACAGGGCAACAGCCTTGGGGTTACTCAGAAGGAGTGTTCTCCTGGGAGGGCTTGTCTGCTGGTGACGGTGCCAGGAGCCTCCCATCAGCCTCCCATCACCAAGGCGAGCGAGAAGAGGCCAGTTGGTGCCCAGTCTGATCAAGTGGGAGGCTGAACCGGAGGAAGCCAGAGCCCGCCCTCTCCTCTGTCCAGATGCAGCCTCGGGTTCTCCATGGGGGCTTTTGCCATGGTAACGGATGGTCCTTGGTTGGGCAAAGGGCAGGTGAGCAGAAAAGAGAAGGAGAGGAAGTGATGGCAAAATCTCCTTGGGCCACGCTGCAGGGCTACAGGGACACGCCTCAATGCAGATAACATTGCTCCTCCCACCTCTTAGAGGCCAGTTAATGAGAGGAAGGGAGAAGCTGCGGAAGGGGGCAGCTGGATCTCCTGCGGCCTCAAATGTCATCTCCCACAAGGCTCTGCAGAGCTGCAGTGAACACACACACCATATGCGTGCGTGCGCACACACACACACACACACGCAATCTTACACGTGTTCAAACGTCAGCCCTCACACAGAGGCTCACACACCCATGTTCACGCACAGTCACGTTTGCCCACCTAATGCTCATCCGCCTCACACTGACTCACTCTCACCTATGTACACACACATGTGCACACACACACATGTGCACACATGTGGAGACCCTGGCCAGCAATCACAGAGAGATCAGGGCAGGAAGAGGGGGACTTTTTCACCAGTCTAATCGGCCCTCCTAAGGAATCTCCCTTCTTTGTATCTTTGATCTGGCTAAGAGCCCAGGAATCATGGAACCAGTCCTCAAAATTATCGTCTGTGAAATCTCAGCCTCACTCTCCCTGGTGTCGGATCTCTCTCTCAGTGTCTCCCAGGCCAATGCTCAGTCACAGTTCTGTTTTACTATCTGGTTACCCCAGTGTGGTTTGGAGCATGTCTCTAATCAAGACTACCTCGGTTCAAATACTTCCGCTGTCCGCTCTGCGGGTCCTTGGTCGGGTTGCGTGATGTCCCAGGGCATCATCTGCCCCGTCTGTAAGATGGGTAACAAGCTTCAGGGTCTATACCATCACCCGTGCAGAGCTGCCTGGAAGAGTCAGTGTTCCACTGACTGCATGCCGTGGTTCTCCTCCAGCCCCTCCATCATCTCGCTTAGCATGGCTTGGAGTTCACTCCTTCCCCACCTCTCCTTTTTCTCCCCTCCTCACCCCCAGGCTCTGCTCCTGGAATAGATCTTGACAACTGTGGCCTTAGTTGTGTGTGTTTGATAAATAGGTCTGCTGGGTGTATGCTGGTGTAGACCTGAGTCAGGATGGAAATAGCCAGGAGGTAAGTTGAGAGTGCGGAGTCCAGGCTGGGCTGAGAGTGCAGGGACCTGCCCTGCCCTCCTCACATCCGGCACACTGGGGACCAGGTGGTCCACTCCCTGCCCCTCTGTAGCCACTCTTAGGGGTGGTGGTGGGAAGGGCGATACGAGAACCTACAAGAATCCGTGGAGACTTGCCTCCCTAACCCTTCTTTTCACAAATGAAGATATCAGATATTGAGGCCCAGAGCTGCTGAGGGATTTGCTCAGGGACACCCAGCTGGTAGAAGGCAGACTTGAAAGTTTAGCTTGGGCC
Source organism: Aepyceros melampus (assembly GCA_006408695.1). Classification (NCBI taxonomy): domain Eukaryota; kingdom Metazoa; phylum Chordata; class Mammalia; order Artiodactyla; family Bovidae; genus Aepyceros; species Aepyceros melampus. Next base: position 203,066 of record SJXQ01008914.1, on the reverse strand, counting down.
TGAACACCCAGGCCAATGCCTGTCACTGGTCCACCCAGCCTCATTTCATAGCTGCCAGCCAACGTGCTTCCTTTTCTCTGCGGAAGTGACTTGCTGGCAATGCTTCATCACCCTTTACCACTCTTCCCTATTCTGAAATATCGTGAGTGGGAGACATTTCCTGTGGTACCAATGATGGGAGCTCAAGCCCTGGACCTTCCGTATATTTGCTGTGTGGCTCTGGGCAATTTGCACAATATCTGAGCCCTCAGTTTCCTCATCTGTAAAATGGGAATGATGCAGACTATATCTACTTCACAAGATTGACGAGGAGAAGACAGTGCAGGCAGCATATTTAGCACGGGATGGCTCAGAGTGGCTCAGACAGTACAGCGTCCGCCTCCAATGCAGGAGACCCGGGTTCGATCCTTGGGTCGGGAAGATCCTCTGGAGAAGGCAATGGCAACCCACTCCAGTACTCTTGCCTGGAAAATCCCATGGACGGAGAACCTGGTGGGCTACAGTCCATGGGGTTGCAAAGAGCTGGACACGACTGAGCAACTTCACTTGGTCACTTGGTCTTGGCTCAGAGTAAACTAAATGTTGGCTGTTACTATTCCTGATGCTCCCCTGGAGGAGGAAATGGTAATCTCTTGGGAGAGTACCTGGGAATCTTGCCTGGGAAATCCCATAGACAGAGGAGCCTGGTGGGCTACAGTCCATGGAGTCACAAAGAGTCGGACACGACTGAGTGCACACACACACACACACATTCCTGATGCTGAAACTCGGCCTCTGCATCAGAGCTGAATTGAATCTCGGAGACAGAGTTTGAGGTGAAGTAGAAAAGAAGAGCTTTATTGCTTTGCCAGGCAAACGGGGACACAGCAGGCTGATGCCCTCAAAACTGTATGAAAATTCTGAGCTAGAAGGGGATTTGGTGGAGTTTTATAGTAATGGTCAAGGGCAGGGTTGCTGATAAGGACCAGAGTGTGACAGGGCCTCCTTGTTCAGTTGCTAAGTTGTGTCCAACTCTTTGTGACCCCATAAGCTGCAGCACCTCAAGCTTCCCTGTCCTTCACTATCTCTTAGAGTTTGCTCAAACTCATGTCCATTGAGCTGATGATGCCATCCAAACATCTCATCCTCTGTCATCCCCTTTTCCTCTTGCCCTCAATCTTTCCCATCATCAGGGTCTTTTCCAGAGAGTCAGTTCTTCTTGTCAGGTGGCCAAAGTATTGGAGCGTCAGCTTCAGCATCAGTCCTGCCGATGAGTATTCAGGGCCTGTACTCTTTAAATCTGGTCTCAGATGGTCCTCCTGATGAGCTTCTGTGGTTCTCGGGGTTCTCAAACTGTGACCTGCTCCCTGGAATGAGGAATGCTCATCAAGTTGTGAACATCTTCCGTTTGGGGATTTTAGTTCTGCAGAAGAGCTCAGAGGTAGTGCCACCTGTATCCCTCGAGGCAGAGTCAGGACCCCGCCCCAAGGCTGCACTATTGTTTCTCCACTCCTCCCTGGTCTCTGCATCCCCTCTCTTCCCTGGTTCAGTTCAGTTCAGTTCAGTCGCCCAGTCGTATCTGACTCTTTGTGACCCCATGAACCGGAGCACCCCAGGCCTCACTGTCCATCACCAACTCCCGGAATCCATGTCCATCCATGTCCAAATCCATGTCCATCAAGTCGGTGATGCCATCCAGCCATCTCAATCTCTGTCGTCCCCTTCTCCTCCTGCCCCCAATCCCTCCCAGCATCAGGGTCTTTTCCAATGAGTCAGCTCTTTGCATGAGGTGGCCAAAGTATTGGAGTTTCAGCTTCAACATCAGTCCTTCCAATGGACACCCAGGACTGATCTCCTTTAGAATGGACTGGTTGGACCTCCTTGCAGTCCAAAGGACTCTCAAGAGTCTTCTCCAACACCATAGTTCAAAAGCATCAATTTTTCGGTGCTCAGCTTTCTTTATAGTCCAACTCTCACATCCATACATGACCACTGGAAAAACCATAGCCTTGACTAGACGGACCTTTGTTGACAAAGTAATGTCTCTGCTTTTTAATATGCTGTCTAGGTTGGTCATAAGTTTCTTTCCAAGGAGAAAGCGTCTTTTAATTTCATGGCTGCAAGCACCATCTGCAGTGATTTTGGAGCCCAGAAAAATAAAGTCAGCCACTGTTTCCCCTTCTATTTCCCATGAAGTGACGGGACTGGATGCCATGATCTTAGTTTTCTGAATGCTGAGCTTTAAGCCAACTTTTTCACTCTCCTCTTCCACTGTCATCAAGAGGCTCTTTATTTCTTTGTGCCATGAGGGTGGTGTCATCTGCATATCTGAGGTTGTTGATATTTCTCCCGGCAATCTTGATTCCACTGTGCTTCCTCCAGCCCAGCGTTTCTCATGATGTACTCGCATATAAGTTAAATAAGCAGGGTGACAATATACAGCCTTGACGTAATCCTTTTGCTATTTGGAACCAGTCTGTTGTTCCATGTCCAGTTCTAACAGTTGCTTCCTGACCTGCATATAGGTTTCTCAAAAGGTGGGTCAGGTGGTCTGGTATTCCCATCTCTTTCAGAATTTTCCAGTTTGTTGTGATCCACACAGTCAAAAGCTTTGGCATAGTCAATAAGGCAGAAATAGATGTTTTTCTGGAACTCTCTTGCTTTTTCAACTGTGTGAACCTGCCTTTTGGAACTCAGAGAATGTCCTGGAGGCTTGAAGCCTCCATCCTACAGACAAGATGCCTGGGGCGACTTGGTGCCCAGGAGACCCCCAGGGGCTGCTCTGTCCATTTCACTACTAGTCAGGTCCTTGGTGCCGTCTTGTATGGCTGGGAAGTTTGTGCACTGCACAAAGGCACTTAGCAGAGTAAGTGGGGCTGAAATCCGGTTCTCAGCCTCCACGCTGAGTAGCTCTGGAGCTGTGTCTGCCCCCAAGAGGCGCCCTTTTCTCATTCACTTATGCAGAGGGGCCATCTTTTCCTAATTTGTGCAAAGAAGCTCTACATGCAGCCCCATGTGCCCTGACAGTAATTGAAGGGTACAGGGCAGGATTCCAAACTACTCTTATCTGGGGATCACAGTGCCTGAATTCCACCACTCAAGCTTCCCCTTGGGTCCCATGGTCATTTTTGATGTTCCAGAAATCCCATTTAAAAGGAAACATCCCTGGAAATAACTGGCCCCAAATAATAACACCTTGTCATCATTTGCATTGCTATCATGCCATTATTTTAAACCTTGAGTGGATTAGCCTCCAAGTGCAGCTGAGATAAGCCCTCAGAAAGGAGTGGGGGAAGGACCCAGGAGGTGGCAAGTTCTCTGCAAAGTGAGGCAGGCCGTGGCAAAGGCAGTAATTCTGCCTGTGGCATTTTGTCCAGGCCCAGCGGGTTGAACCCAGCCGACTGGTGCCACCAAAGCAGCTGCAACAGAAAAGGTTTCTGATTTACTGGGAAACTCCACTCCAAGAAGCAGTATTAATGCCAGTAATAAAGCTGATCTCCCAGGAGCAACTCCATTTTAAGAGGAGAGAGGGACACATTCCAAGGGAATGACTCGCAAATGGGGGGATTTCAGAGGCACCCAGAAGAGATTATGGGGCCCTTGTTCCTTCAGATCCCTCTCCAGAGGCTCCTGCCAGTGTCACTGAAACAAAAGGTCAGCCTCGAATGTGCGGTGCAAATGACATTCCAGAGGTGGGGTGTTTGTGGCCAGAGCCCCAAGGGTAGACCTGACATGAGGATTCCTGTGCAAGTGATTTATCAAGAAGGAGAAGCAGGTGAAGAAAGCATGCAAGTGCAAGTACGTGACTTCAGGCGATGTCCTGTGCAGGACAGCTTCAGCTGGCACCAGGGGACCTCTGGGGTGGTAAGTTATGCCCTGAGGTAAGGATGCTGGGGCTTTCATACCCCTGAAGGCATCAGTGGAGGGTTAACTGCAGCTGGGGGAGAGGCTGGAGGATGTAAATTCCCAGGCATTTCCCAGGGATGTAAATTGTCCTGCCTTTCAGCAAAGCAGCTCTAGGGGTTACAGGACAGAGCAGTCCTCCAAGAAGTCCCAGGCACTGGCTATTGGAAAGGAAAGCATATCAAAGCCCAACACCGTTTCCCAGCTCCCACCTTCCAGCATCAGTTCAGTTCAGTCACTCAGTCGTGTCCGACTCTTTGCGACCCCATGAATCGCAGCACACCAGGCCTCCCTGCCCATCACCAACCCCCGGAGTTCACAGACTCACATCCGTCGAGTCAGTAATGCCATCCAGCCATCTCATCCTCTGTCGTCCCCTTCTCCTCCTGCCCCCAATCCCTCCCAGCATCAGAGTCTTTTCCAATGAGTCACCTCTTCGCATGAGGTGGCCAAAGTACTGGAGCTTCAGCATAAACAGGGTGGAAGGTCACAGGGGATCCGGGCCAGGTGTCTACAATATCTGCCAGATAAGACAAAGGGAGGTGGATCTTGAATGCCTCCTCCTCTCCCCCATGGAGGAGTTTTATCTCTAGGAGGAAACCCTTTTCTAATATTCCAGATCCAGCCCTCTACTCTCCATGTGCTATTGGAAACATCCCATTTGATCCACTCCCTCCCTGTAGAAGCGTCAGTGGGTAGACGGGTAGGTGTGTGCCCTCAAGGGTCCCGATGCCTGCTCCCGCTCCAGCCAGCAATTCCTACCTCTGACATCTGGGTCCTTGGGCTACCACAGCTCTCCTATTGCTTTTCTTTTCTTTTTCATTCTAATGGCCACTTTTGCAAATATTATTGACTGGCTCTGGATTACTAATACAATCTTACAAGATAAAAAACAAACTTACAACCTCACATCAGCGAAAAGGAGTATTGGCAAGTTTCAATCTCTCCGGGCCCCCCTGCCTCATGAGCTGCATTTTAAAATGCCAGCAGGTTCCCAGGCCAGCCAGGAAAGGAGCAGGATAAATGGAGCTGTCGAAGGTAAAGGATTGCTCTCCATTTGTCCTGGGGTTAAATTGCCCCCAAAAGCCCAACACAGGTTTATTGAGCCAGATCGTCTCCTCCCCAGATTCATGTCCACCCAGGATCTCAGCATGTGATGTTTGGGACGCAGGGTCTTTGCAGATGTAATTAGTCATGATGAGGTCATACTGGTTGAGGGTGGGCTCTAAAACTCACGTGACCTGCGTCCTTATAAGAAATGGAGAAGAGACATACCCAGGAGAACCCATGACAGGGCAGAGTCAGGGACTGGAGTGATGTGTCTACATGCCAAGGAGCCTTCAGAAGAGACCAGCCTGCGGCCGGCCCCTAAATTTTACACTTCTAGCCTCCAGAACCAGGACAGAATACATTTCTGCTGTTTAGAGACCTAGTTTGTGTAATTTATTAAGGTAGCCCCAGGAAACTAGTACAAGAGGAATGCAGAAGGATGGAGGTGAGCCCTCAGCCTCGTGATGGACCCAGGCTCCCTGCTCCCAGCGGCACCATGGGCCCCTCCAGGCTCCAGGAGCTGAGGAAGGTCATTCTGGGCCCCCTCCCCACCGCGGCACCCCTGTGTCAGAAGCTGGAGAGGATTTCACACGCCCTAGGTGCCCCCCAGACCCTGAGACCCAGGGGCCAGTAATGGCTCTGCCTGGATGCCTGTGACTGCGTGGAGGTGTTTAGCTTTTCTCTGGATTTTCAGGGACCCTGAGAGCAGGGTGGTTGTGTTAGTTAGGGTTCTCCAGAGAAATAAGACCCATAGAATATATATGTCTACATACATCTAGAGAAGTATATCAAATATATAAAAAAGTGTGTGTGTATACATATAGAGAGAAGGGGAGAGAGAGTTTGAAAAACGAAAAGATAATTGGCTCACACAATTATGAAGGCCGATAAGTCCAAAGGCCACCTGCAAGCAAAGTTTCCCCCTACGTGGGGGAAATCAGTCCTTTGTTCTACTCAGGACTTCAGCTGATCGGAAAAGCCGATCTGCCTTATGGGGGGCAGTCTGTTCTACTCAAAGTCCACTGATTTGAATGTTAATCTCATCTCAAAACAACCTCACAGAAATATCGATAACAATATTTGACCAAATAACTAGGCATTTTGGGCCAATCAAGCTGACACATAAGTCAAACATCCCACTGGGCAAGTATTATGATCTTTATTCTGCTGCTGCTGCTGCTGCTAAGTCGCTTCAGTCATGTCCAACTCTGTGCGACCCCATAAACGGCAGCCCACCAGGCTCCCCTGTCCCTGGGATTCTCTAGGCAAGAACACTGGACTGGGTTGCCATTTCCTTCTCCAATGCATGAAAGAGAAAAGAGAAAGTGAAGTCGTTCAGTTGTGTGGACTCTTAGTGACCCCATAGACGGCAGCCTTCCAGGCTCCTCCATCCATGGGATTTTCCAGGCAAGAGTATTGGAATGGGTTGCCATTGCCTTCTCCGATGATCTTCATTTTAGAAAGAGGAAAATCATGGCTCAGAAAGGGTGAACAATTTTCCCAGGATCACAAAGCAAATTAGTTGCCAAGAGCAGTTGTGAAAAGAGGCTGACAATGAGGAGAACTTGGATTCAGCTCACATCTACCCTGGACAGAGCTTTAGACCTTGTGGTACCCCTACACAGACACATTGGATAAGGATGCCTGTGCTAAATTGCTTCAGTCATATCCGACTGTTTGTGACCCCATGGACTGTAGCCTGCTAGGCTCCTTTGTCCATGGGATTCTCCAGGCAAGGACACTGGAGAGGGTTGCCAAGCTCTTACCCAGGGGATCTTCCCAACCCAGGGATCGAACCCGTGTCTCTTACGTCTCCTGCATTGGCAGGCGGGTTCTTTACCACTAGCACCACCAGACATATCCAATGGTATTTACATTCATGTATGTTTCACTTATAGGTCTTACAAGGCAGTAAAAATACTGGCTACCATGGGATGAGTGTCTTTTGTGCCAGGAACCACGCTTGTGACATCAAACCATCACAGTAACACTCTGAAGTGACTATCATTGCCCCCATTTTACCGAAGAGAAGACTGAGGCTCAGAGCACCAAGGAAGCTAGCTAGGGTCACATAGCTAACAGTAAGTCTGCTGCCTTAACCACACACACTCTCTTCCTCAGCAGATCCTGAACAAGAACTTCCATCAGAGCGTGGTGACACACACAGCTTTGTTTGGTTGTCCCTGTGAGGAAGAGAAACCAGTTCTAGCCTTCAGAGCAGGAGCTGAGGTGTAAAGGTGTTTGCTTACTTGTCTGTGTCACACAACTAACCAGTATCCTGCCCAGAACTGGAAAACTCTCCACAGCCCTCGGGCTAGGGTAAGAGAAATCACAGTCCATCCAGTAGTTGAGTGTTTACTGTGCTTGAGGCACACCTACCACGTATTCGAACTTCCCCACCGTTTAACTTTAATAGCTAACAGATTTAGCATCTTTCTATGCACTATCCCATTTAATTCTCCCTACAATCCCAAATGATGGGCGAAAATGTGACTTCCATTTTACAGAACACCAAGAGGTCAAGTAACTTGCCCAAGGTCACACAGCTACCACGTGTATGGTTCGATTTTAATGCAGTCAATCCGATGCCAAAGCCCAGAGCCTCAACCGCTGTTCTGGGAAGTGTTCATTCATTCATTCAGTTATTTACTTTTTGGCCATGCCACACGGGATGCGGAATCTTGATTCCCTGACCTGGGACCGAACCAGTGGCCGCTGCAGTAGAAGCGCAAAGTCTGAAGCCCTGGATGTCAGGGAAATCTCTCAATAATTTGATAAGTGCACCATCGGTCAGATCCTCTTCCACACGGGTGACATGATAGTGTGACTAATATTTCATCTATTTTCTTTTCTTTTCCCTTTCCCTTTACCATTCAGAGAGAAATAAAAGGTGGAGACATGAACTTAGTTTTCAACTTCCTCAGCTTCAAAACGGTTGATTTCCTAGTCGGCAATAAAAACAATACACAAAAGTGTTCAGACAGTGGTAAAGGTGAAAATAAGATAAATGTGGGAGGGCTGAGGGCAAGCCCAGCTTTTAGAGAGGCCTCTTTGGGGCAAAGCTCTAGTGAAAAGGAAGACCTACGATGTGGGTACCTGAGGAAAGAGTGTTCCAGGCAGAGGGAAAAGCAAGTGCAAAGGCCCGGTGGTAGGAACAAGAAGTTTGCGAAGCAGCATGGTGGCCAGTGTGGAGAAGCTGAGTGAGAAATGAGGTGTCTGATGACGCAGGGTCTTTCTTCAGAGGTTCCTGGGGGGCAGGAGCATTTCTCTCCCCTTCGTGATGGCAGGAGCCTGTCCTTGTTCAGGTGGCCACTCTCATCACCCCACAGCTCAGGGGTCCATGCTGTCTCGTCTGAGCCCGGGGTCAGCAAACATTTTCTGTAAAGAGCTGGATAGTAACTCTTTTGGGCTTTGGAGCCATACAGGTTCTGGTGCCACAGCTCAGCTTAGCTCATGTCCACACTCCGGAGGTCGAAATTCTGCCTGAAGAGAAACATTCCACTACAGGACTCGTCTGATTTCCAAACCACACAGGAGCTTATAATGTAGGCTCTCAAATGCCTGACACACAGATGACCCTGACTACACAAGAGCTATGGCAGCCCACTCCAGTACTCTTGCCTGGAAAATCCCATGGATGGAGGAGTCTGGAAGGCTGTAGTCCATGGGGTTGCTGAGGGTCAGACACGACTGAGCGACTTCACTTTCACTTTTCACTTTCATGCATTGGAGAAGGAAATGGCAACCACTCCAGTGTTCTAGCCCAGAGAATCCCAGGGACGGGGGAGCCTGGTGGGCTCCCATCTACGGGGTTGCACAGAGTCGGACATGAATGAAGCAATTTAGCAGCAGCAGCAGCAGCAGCAGCACAAGAGCAGATAAAGGTGATGCAAAAACAAACAGGCATGACTCTGTGTCAATAAAGCCTCACTTACACAAGTTTGCCAACCTCTAGTCTAGATGAGAGAGAGGGATAGTGGATGCTGTGGGCAGGCGGGCACCTCTGAGAGCAAATCCTCGAGAAAGTGACCGCTCACCCCTCGCTCTACACGCCTCCTCCTGCTCTCGGGGTATCAGGCTCTCTGTTCTCCAAACATCCCCACCAGATGTGAGCGGCCACAGTGTCTTCCTCTTTAGGAGGGATGGAGGTGACTCCACGTCACAACACTGAGGCCTCCTAGAAAAACAGCGGCTGAAGAGGCTGAGCCCACAGGAGTGGGAGGGGAGGGCCTGGGGTCTGCAAGGATTTCTTGAGATCCGAAGAGGTGGAGTGCTGGCTTGCATACCAGCATTGGGGGCATCCTTGAGACACATCTGCCGGTCCCTACTCTACTCACCCACGGCCTCTCTCCTCTCTGAAACTGACAGGGAACAGTACAGAAGAACGAAGAAGGGATGGAGGGAAGAGAGCCCCTCTCTAGGCTCTGGCAGCTCCTGCAGAGAACCTTCCACACATAACAGATGCTTACGGCTTTAGACAATGAAACGGATCATTGCCTTCTATCTTAAGCTGGGGTCATTACCCCTCAATTCTGCAGAGGCACATTCACAGCTTAATTTTTTTTTGTTGTTTGCATATGAGATCATTTCAATTAAGGAGAATTGGAACATTCCCCTCCATTTCTTTAGCAAACAGAGCCTTATTGCCTCCCACCCAAAAAAGAAAAACGAAAGCCAACATTACAATTTTAAAAACAAAACAACTCCTAAGCAGAGATAGGCAGGCTCTGGGTGAAAAGACATTCGTATATATAGGGATTTTATTAGGAAAAACACATCTGTCAGCTTCTACTATAAGTCACTGAGCAGCGGAACTAATTGAAACAATCTAACACAGTGGGATTGCCCTTCTTTGCCTTTTGGTGTTACCCAGACCTTTTGTCAGTCCGATTTGATGCCAGGCAGACTTTTCTACATGTGGAAGGGAGGTGACCAGGGGTGGGCACAGTCTCCAGTTGCTGGTTTAGAAGACTCACTTGGGATGATTACTTAAATATGAATTCCTGAGCCCTGCCCATTAGACTACAATCTCTAGGAAAGGGGCCAGACAATCTGTATCTTTAACATTGCCCTGGCCAGTGTGGGGAGTTTGGTCACTTCAGTTCAGTTGCTCAGTAGTGTCCAACTCTTTGTGACTCCGTGGACTGCAGCACACCAGGCCTCCCTGTCCATCACCAATTCCCAGAGCTTGCTCAGACTCATGTCTATCACATCAGTGATGCCATCCAACCATATCATCCTCTGTCGTCCCCTTCTCCTCCTGCCTTCAATCTTTCCCAGCATCAGGGTCTTTTCCAGTGAGTCAACTCTTCGCATCAGGTGGCCAAAGTATTGGAGCTTCAGCTTCAGCATCAGTCCTTCCAATGAATATTCAGGACTGATTTCCTTTAGGATTGACTGGTTGGATCTCCTTGCAGTCCAAGGGACTCTCAAGAGTCTTCTCCAACACCACAGTTCAAAAGCCTCAGTTCTTCAGAGCTCAGCTTTCTTTATGGTCTAACCCTCACATCAAAACATGACTACTGGAAAAATCACAGCTTTAATTAGATGGACCTTTGTCAGCAAATTAATGTCTCTGCTTTTTAATACGCTGTCTAGGTTGGTCATAGCTTTTCTTCTAAGGAGCAAGATCTTTTAATTTTATGGCTGCAGTCACCATCTGCAGTGATTTTGGAGCCCAAGGAAATAAAATCTCTCGCTGTTTCCATTGTTTCCCCATCTGTTTGCCATGAAGTGATGGGACTGGATGCCAGCATCTTTGTTTTTTGAATGTTTAGTTTTAAGCCACCTTTTCCACTCTCCTCTTTCTCTTTCATCAAGAGGCTCTTTAGTTCCTCTTTGCTCGTATGATGCAAAAAATGCACAGGCAGAACCGGGAGGCTGATTTGATTTCTAAGAGGTCAAGGGAAGCCAGAGTTATAAGGCAGCAAAACCCATAAGAAAGCAAATGCCTCAAGGTAATAGAGAATAGAAGGTGAAAATGGCAGTTCATCACGAAAGGAGAAACAGATCAACCCATAAAAAGAAGCAGAGACTGAGGGTAGCCACGTCATGTGAATGGAAACGCCTCAGAAGGAAGAATATCAAACCACAATGTCCAAACAAACAAAAACAGGCAAGCAAGAAGGGAGCACAGCAGTAAACAGCAGACAAAGTAGAACTGAAGACTAACAGCATGACTGGCTACAGAGTACAGTGATACAGGATACATTTTATAGAAAATATATTATAGCCATATACATATATGTGGCAAACAACACAGCAGCTAAATACAAAGGCAGAAAGTATTACAGATTAAGGGGGAATTGCTTCTCAAATATAATAAGTTGAAGATTTTTAAATATACCCTTTTCAGAACTGGACAGATTCAGTAGTCCAAAAAGAAGGACATAGGGACTTCCCTGGCTGTCCAGTGGATAAGACTCCACAGTTCCACTGCAAGGGATCATGGGTTTGATCTCTGATCAGGTAACTAAGATCCTGCATGCCACAGGTGTGGCCAAAAATTAAAAAAAAAAGAATGTAGAGCAATGCTGCCCATTACAGAAGCCACTCACCACATGTGGCTACTAAGCACCAGAAGTAAGGCAAGTTCAGTTGAGATGCACTTTCAAGAGTAACATACAAATGCCAGATTTCAAATATTGTACAAAAATAGAATGTAAAATAGTTCATTAATCATTTTTATATTATTTGCTAAAATGATAATACTTTGGATGTATTGGGTTGAAAAAGTATGTTATTAAATCAATTTCACATATTTTTACTTTTTAATACAGCCAATGGAGAATACAAATTTACATACATGCAATAATAAATTTATATTACGTTTGTATTCAATAGTGCTGACCCAGAAGAATCAGATATCAGCAGCAAGTGATTCTGTGAGGCCCTATTCATTCTCTAATTCCCTGTACAGATTTCAAAACCTTCCTCATATTCTATGAGCATCCTTTGAACCATTGCCCCTTCCTGGAGCTTGGCAAGTGGGGAGTTTGTTGTGTTACAAGGAGGAGATGCTATGGGGCTCAACCTCCTTTGTGTCTATCTGCTAGAGGGATTTGGGTCTTAGATGTGTTATTTATATGATAAAAATAAATCCTACCAGCAGGGTTGGGGTGAGGATTAAATGAAATAACATACTCTCATGCTTTCTGAAAAGACAAAATTAAAAATCAAGACGAGATGAAGGAGGTCCGTTTCTGTCCCTGTGTCCCTTGCACACAGGGTATCAGTGCAGGCTGGGAACCAGAGCCCCCAGGATACAGCGCTGGAGAAGACGCGGGAGTGGATGGAGGGGGGTGTGTGGGGATCAGACACTCCCAGCTCTGAGGGTTTCATTCTGCCGCCTTCAGCCCGGGCACCAGTCAAGAGAACTCACACTGCCACGAATTGGGATAATTTCTTATCTCACTTTGGATTCCTTAGAAATAAGACATGGCAGCTTCAGCTGCTCTCAGCGAGAAGGATTTATCTAATATGATAGTCACTGTACATTCACAGCAAGTTCAAGCCAGAAGGCTCTGAGTGGCCATCTGGTACAATTAAGATGACCAACTTCTAGAGACTTCCCTGGTGGACCAGTGGTTAAGACTCTACCCTGCCAATACTGGAGGCATGGGTTCAATTCCTGATGGGGGATTGAAAAAAGACGACTTTCTCCCAGTGTATCTGAACTTTCCTCATTTTAGCACTGAAGTCCCACATGCCTCAGTCTAAGCAAACCAGGACGGTTGGTACCCCTGGTAGTGAAGTTCCTCAAACACAGGTATTATGCGTCTTCCCTTGTTAGAGGAATTACTCTCGGATATTGGTTAAGACACAGCCGGATCCCTGGCCCCACCTCCCTCACTCAGAATCACCAGGGCAGTGGTCCCGAAACCGGGACCCCAGTTCCCCAGGTGACTCTGACACCCAGCCAGGCTTGGGAACACAAATGAGCACAATTCTTTCTTTTGAGGATGGAGGAATTGAAGTCCTGGTTTCGAAGGCCCCATGCTGAAATGACTGGAGTGTCTCTTTCCTCAAAATAATTCCCAGTAACAGCAGTATGAAAATTTGTCCTAAGTGGAAGAATGTTAAACAAATTTCTGACGTTCCCTTTTGAGGTTTATTTCCATCCTTTTTTTTTTTTTAAATATAAAAAGTATTTTGTAGGTGTTCTCTTCCTTTGCTGATGCCCCAAACCCAGACTTGGTGAGTCTGCTGAGCGATTCAGTCTCAGGCAGTGACATGCCCAGGAGCCTGGACCCCAGCGCTTCACAGTGACAGGTGGTCTCTGCAGCCAGAGCTGTTCAGAGAGCTCTGGGCTTCTCTCTCAGACCTGAGCACAGAGGGCAGAGCAAGAGGCCCCTCCAGAAGTGCTCCTGTAAGACCAGAGCTTGGAGGTGAAGAGAGTGGAGGCACCCCGTTCCACCAAATTCTCTGCTGCAGCTAGATGCCCCAGGGTGAAATTTAGGATATTTGGGCTACTGATTCAGGAAAAAGAGAGTCATCTTTTGCCATACGCAAGGCACTTAACTGCATGTCATTTCCTGCTCCACCCTGCTCAATCAAACCCAGGCCCTATTCCTGTCACCTGGATTCTTGGTTGTCAGGTTTTTCTTTTCTTGGAAAGGAAGCAGGATGTAGCAGGGAAGCAGCTCCAGCTTTGGAGCAAGATAACCTGGACCCAAAGCCTGCCTGCACCACCTGCAACAAGCCACTCCACCCTGGTGGGCCTCAGGATTCCCCGGTGTGAGATGGGACAATGGCACTGGCCTTCCGGTATTTTTGTGAGGACTAAAGGTGACATACGTAAACGTCTCAGGCACACAGTAGGAATCCATAAATAATGACAGCTGCACGAGCTCCCTGTGCTACACAGCAGGTTCCCACTAGCTAGCTATTTTACACGCGGTAGTCTATACATACACGTCAATCCTAATCTCTCAGTTCATCACATCCTCACCTTCCCCCCACCCTGCGTTCACATATTCATTCCCTACATCTGCATCTCTACTCCTGCCCTGCAAATAGGTTCATCTGTGCCATTTTTCTAGATTTTAATATATGCCTTCATATCCCATATTTGTTTTTTTCTCTTTCTGACTCACTTCACTCTGTATGACAGACTCTAAGTCCATCCACATGTCTACAAGTGACTCAGTGATGACCTAGATGGGTGGGGTGAGGGGGAGAGAGGGAGGTCCAAGAGGGAGGGGATATATGTATACCTTAAACTATTCATTTCTTTTGTACAGCAGAAACTACCCCAACATTGTAAAGCAATTATATTCCAATAAAAAAAGTTACATGTAAAGCGCCTACTTTTCCCTCAGGGCTTGGCTGGTGTCCCTGACACGGTCTCCACACCCAGAGACTCTGGGTCCCCAGTGGGAAGATTCTTCATGAATAGAAAGCAAAGTGTGTTACCCGGAGAGGAGCCAGCAGATAAGCAAAGACATCTAGGCAGTTGGTGTTTCCTGGCTGTGAAGCTTGCCCTAGTTTGTTTTGGCAGCTGCCTCCACCATCCGTGATGGAAGGAGAAAGGGAAGAGAAATGGCAGTAGAGCAAATGGATCGGCCAAGGAGGGAGGCTGTTTGGTTCCAGCTTCCAAAGGGGAATGCAGCTGTCCCCGTGATGGAGATGCAACGGCTCCCTGGATTCTGGCCTGGCCTCCGCATGCCTGCCCTCGACATGGAGCGATGTTTCTAGAATAACAGGGTTGGGAGTAGTCGGGTCATGTTCAGTTCAGTCACAGACTTGCTCCAAATGGCAACTGTTTGTGTAACGATGGCTGTATGACAAGCCACCCCAAAATTTAGTGGCTTAAAACAGTGACAGCCATTCATTTGCCCAGATTCTGTGATCAGGACCAGGCGTAGCTGTGCCACGAGGAGTCAGCGGGAGTCACACCTGGGCGGCTGCATTCAAATGGCGGTCTGGGACCAAGATCCAAGAGGGCTCAGTACGTGACTGGTGCTTCGCGGTCCTCGGGTTGAGATGGCTGATGTGGCGGAGGGGAGGGAGGTCTCGTCCTCATGTGGCCCCACAGACTGAAGGAGCTTATGCCAGGCATCCTCATATGGAGTCTCAGGGCCACCGGAGACTGAGCTGGAAGCGGCACGCTTCTTCAAGTCTGCATTCTGGGACTCTCATAGGGCCACTCCTGCCATACTGTATTGGGCAGAACAGTCACAGGTCAACCCAGATTCCAGGACTGGGGGAACGCACTCCTCCTTCTGAAGGAGGGGGGTCATCTACACTGCGAAGCGTGTGGCTGCGGAGAGAGGCACTTCATCAGGGGCCACTGTGACTGTCCACACAGCAACACAGAGCGCTGTCCAGGCCATGGCATTCCAGGCCCTTGTCCTCTGACGCCAGTGCCCTTTCACCCTCCTGGGGGATTTTTACACTCCAACTCTCTTCTCTGAGCACCTCGGGGCCTTTCTCTCCTTGGGGGTCTTTTCTCTCCTCACGGTCTTTGCAGGGGGGTCTTTTCTGGTTGGGCTCAGTGTGAACACAGTCCGAGTCCTGGAGCCAGCCAGCCTTGGGCGGGACCCTGGCTCCACTCCTCACTCGACTGTGTGATTTCAGACCAGCAGATCACTCAGTGTGGCTGAGCTGCATTTCCTGCATCTGAATGGCAAACCACTTCAGCATTCTTGCCTTGAGAACGCCATGAACAGTATGAAAAGGCAAAATGATAGGATACTGAAAGAGGAACTCCCCAGGTCATTAGGTGCCCAATATGCTACTGGAGATCAGTGGAGAAATAACTCCAGAAAGAATGAAGGGATGGAGCCAAAGCAAAAACAATCCCCAGTTATGGATGTGACTGGTGATAGAAGCAAGATCCGATGCTGTAAAGAGCAGTATTGCATAGGAACCTGGAATGTCAGGTCCATGAATCAAGGCAAATTGGAAGTGGTCAAACAAGAGATGGCAAGAGTGAATGTCGACATTCTAGGAATCAGCAAACTAAAACGGACTGGAATGGGTGAATTTAACTCNCCATGATCCAGCGGATGTTGGAGGCCAGCTTCATATCAAACCAGATCTGTGAGCTAAATAGAAAGAATAGATCTTTCCTGCTTTTGAATTCATCTGTTCTCTTAATCTTGAATATCAAAACTTTGTAAATCCTCACTACATGTTGCTGCATGGTGGACTGTGAGACGTAACTGAAAATAAATGTACACAGTAAAGCCAAAAGGTACAAATTTGGAATATTCCTATTATATAATTTGCTCAAATTAGCATGCTAAAATATTCTATAGGGGTGAGCCAAAACATGTGTCTCACAAAGCTGGTAAGAAATGTATGGGAAATTTCATATTGGCTCAGTAATGTAAATGTTACATTGTGAGCATCTTGTACTGAGTGAGAGACTGAGAAACAGCTTCAGGAATGAATTAGAACCACAAGCAAAAGTCTGTCATTTGGCAAATCATCAAACATGGATGTCCTGTGAAATTCAAAACTACCATGTTTGTCACCTAGTATATTAAAACCCCAGTCATTAAGATTTCATTAAGATACTTCATTGTAAAGTAGAACCTAGCACAACATTTTGCAAAGTACTCCAATTAAAAAACAAAACAAAACAAAACATTTTTTTCTCAAAGAGATATGGTGTGACCACTTTTCTTAAAAAAAAAAAAACGGTACTAAGAAAAATATTGTCTATTTATAATGAACTGAAAAAGCAGAATGAAAATTCTAAAATTTGTAAACATATATATGTCCTATTTGACTTTCAAATATTAAAAAAAATGCATTGAATAAACCCATACTGTGGTAGATGAGAAATAATAAAAAATAGGAGAGGAGTGAACCACCTTTAGGGATTTGAAGAAGAAAAAAGGTTTCAAACAAATGGCATTTCCAAATCTGGTAGGAATATAGAGAAATAGGAATAAAATGGACTGCAGAGCTGAATCACCCCATGTGGTGTTTTTCTCAAGAGAATCAGAGTCAGTATAGCTCAATATAAAGTCACTTCACAACACAAGCCCTGTTGAAGAATGGTGTCCTACTGTATGTTGCGCACAGATAAATAGCTCTGTCATATGTACATTGGCCAAAGTAAATTACCTGTCCAAGTTCAAAATCAGTGTGGGAGAGCAAAAATGTTACAAGGAAAGGCATTTGACGCCAGGTTGGTAAAGAACTGGGACCAGTTTTGCAGTCTACCTTAGATGGTCTTTTGTGGAAATTCATTACATTTTTTTAAATTATGAAAGTATTATAACACATTCACAGGAGACTTTGAAAATACAGAACCAAGTTACATATAGTTCCACTATATATTACAATTATTTTTTAAGTAGATAAAGTAAGATTTTTAGTTGGTGTTTCAATATCAGACTCTCAAAAATTAATAAAATGAATATATAGAAAAGTAGAAAGATACAGTAGACCTGAAAAGCACCATGAACCAATTCAACATAATTAAGATTTATACAGCTTCACACAACAGTAGAATACAAATTCTATTCAAGTTCCCATAGACTGTAAACTAGGAGACTCTGGACTATATCCAGAGACATAAAACAAAGTGTAAAAATTTAATGGTCTAGAAATGAAATCATACAGAGTCTGTTCTCTTATCACTGTGGAATTATGTTAGAAATTAATATCAAGATATTTGAAAATAACCCACATATTTTCAAAGTGGAATGTGACATTTACCAACAGAGATCTTTGACTTAGACATTGAAAGTCTCAGTAAAGTTATTTTAGTGATATACATTTAGAGTTATTCTCTCAGTCATGTCTCACTCTTTGTGACCCCATGGACTGTAGCCCACCAGGCTCCTCTGTCCATGGAATTCTCCAGGAAAGACTGCTGGAGTGCATAACCATTCCTTTCCCCAGGGAATCATCCTGGCCCAGGGATCAAACCTGGGTCTCCTGTATTATAGGCAGATTCTTTACCATCTGAGCCACCAGGGAAGCCCATTCAAAAAAATTCAAAGACTGAAAGGGTGATTGTAGCAAAGAAAGCATTTAAATGAGAAATTAATAATATCAAAGATACTTTAAATACCTCATGTATTTGAAAATTAAATGTCTAAATTTACATGATGGGTATATCTAAGAATGTGGTAATTCATTTTTAACGGATTTACTGGATTTTCTCTCATCTCTCCCTCCATATTTATACATTCGAGTTCAATTCAGTCACCTTATTAACTCTTGGGAAAGATCAGAGGTTATGAATGTATATGTCCTTACAGGCCAGAAGGTAACTAGAATGTGTGTTGTAGTGAAATGGCCAGCATTCCAGTTCAGCCCAAGTAACTTCCATCCCCTGCTGCATTAATCTACCAGGCTAATTTTCCAGTCCTAGTGATATGATGTCATTGTTCACCTTAATGTCTGATATTAATAGCTTTAAATCTATCAGAAAATAATTATTCTATTCCCAATATTATAAAACTGTAAAGGAAGCTAAAACATATTTTATGGAATAGATGACAACTCTCCTTCTGGAGTTAAGTACTGTTCCCTGATGGACTAGGAGCTTGGAGGAGGCTTGGTTAACCCCCTGACTGTAGAACGTCTTCTCAGAGCGATCTTTTGAAAAAAAAAAAAAAAAAATCAGTGGGAAAAAAAAAAAACCACAGTGAAATTATAAACAAGCATTACATATAAAACCCTTCATTCTCAACTGGCAGTGCTTAAGGCTGGGAAAGCAGCCCTGACCTGGAGAGATAGTGAGCAGAATCATGTGCTTAGCTTCTCCCCTGTCTTCTCTGTGCTCACAGAAGAGGAGCAGTGCTTGATTTTCCCAGTTTCTGATATTGGAGCATTTATTATTGCATTTTGCTGTAACTTTGGTTTGAGCAATGAAAGAAGACCCTGTGTAAGTCGCTTTCTAAGAGTTTTGCTAGTTTCTGTAAGATTCCTTTAGGTTTCATTGGCTTTCTCTAATAATGCAATTGTTGCGAATTGCCAAGTAGTATATAATGTCTTCTTTTATTTTTTTAGTTAGAAAACAGAGTCTACTTACTTGTACTTTATAATGGTCCTTTTTTTTTTTTGCAAGTGAATTAAACAATGTACTAACTACCTTGAGAAGCTGCTGCTTCTCTCCACAATTCTCTACCTCTCCCATGTAATACTCTGAAATAGTATTTCTAGTAAATTCACTTTTCTGGATGACCTAGTATTATGTTTAGTTTAGTGGAAACAATACTTCAACCTAAATTACTTGACCATATTTTTAACACTTTGATACTAAAGATCTGTTTCTGAGAGTCTAAGTTTGTCTTCAGCCGAGTCATTTAACTTTGCCCAAAAGGAATTCCAGATGCATAAGGCACTTAAGAATAGTGTGTCTGCATGTACCCCAATGTTCATTGCAAAACTGTTTACAATAGCTAGAACATGGAAGCAACCTAGATGTCCATAGGCAGATGAATGGATAACAAAATTGTGGTACATATACACAATGGAATATTACTCAGCTATGAAATAACCTCAGATATGCAGATGACACCACCCTTATGGCAGAAAGTGAAGAAGAGCTAAAAAGCCTCTTGTTGAAAGTGAAAGAGGAGAGTGAAAAAGTTGGCTTAAAGCTCAACATTCAGAAAACGAAGATCATGACATCTGGTCCCATCACTTCATGGGAAATAGATGGGGAAACAGTAGAAACAGTGTCAGACTTTATTTTTGGGGGCTCCAAAATCACTGCAGATGGTGACTGCAGCCATGAAATTAGAAGACACTTACTCCTTGGAAGAAAAGTTATGACCAACCTAGATAGTATATTCAAAAGCAGAGACATTACTTTGCCGACTAAGGTCCGTCTAGTCAAGGCTATGGTTTTCCCTGTGGTCATGTATGGATGTGAGAGTTGGACTGTGAAGAAGGCTGAGCGCCAAAGAATTGATGCTTTTGAACTGTGGTGTTGGAGAAGACTCTTGAGAGTCCCTTGGACTGCAAGGAGATCCAACCAGTCTATTCTGAAGGAGATCAGCCCTGGGATTTCTTTGAAAGGAATGATGGTAAAACTGAAGCTCCAGTACTTTGGCCACCTCATGTGAAGAGTTGACTCATTGGAAAAGACCCTGATGCTGGGAGGGATTGGGGGCAGGAGGAGAAGGGGATGACCGAGGATGAGATGGCTGGATGGCATCATGGACTCAATGGACGTGAGTCTGAGTGAACTCCGGGAGTTGGTGATGGACAGGGAGGCCTGGCATACTGCGATTCATGGGGTTGCAAAGTGTTGGACACGACTGAGCGACTGAACAGAACGGAATGGATGAAAAGGACACATTTGAGTCAGTTCTAATGAGGTGGATGAAACTGGAGCCTATTATATGTACAGAGTGAAGTAAGTCAGAAAGGAAGCACCAATACAGTATATTAACGCATATATATGGAACTTAGAAAGATGATAATAACTCTTTATGCAAGACAGCAAAAGAGACACAGATATAAAGAACAGACTTTTGGACTCTGTGGGAGAAGGCAACGGTGGGATGATTTGAGAGAATAGGATTGAAACATGTATATTCTCATATGTGAAATAGATGACCAGTCCAAGTGCGCTGCATGAAACAGGACACTCAAAGCTGGTGTGCTGGGACAACCCAAAGAGATGGGATGGGGAGGGAGGTGGGAGAGGTGTTCGGGATGGGGGGACACATGTACACCCGTGGCTGATTCATGTCAGTGTACATCAAAAACCACCACAATATTGTAAAGTAATTAGCCTCCAATTAAAATAAATAAATTAAAAAAAAAGAATAGTGTGTCTGACGTCACACGTATCACTGTGTGTCTGTGTCAAGGTCGAGGTCAAAGGTGTTCATTGTAGCTCATTTATAACTGCATTTAGTCAGCTGATACTTTTTAAGTATAGTGTCAACTTTTGCATTGGTGGCTGAAGATTTAAAGGTCTTTTATGACCTTTTAAAGTTTCTGAAATGCCAAATCAATCTCCAGACTAATTAACACTATGGATTAATAGATTATTTAATACATTGAGTATGAGTACTTTATTAAATCCCAACTACTGATTAGATGAAAAACTTGTCAACTTCATAGATGGCCAAAGAACAAACAAAAAGCATACCTATAAAGGCTGAAAACATTTTTTTAAGTTAAAACATTTTAAATTGAATTCTTTTTTTTAAGTACTTATTTATTTATTTTTGGCTGCATGGGTCTTAGTTATAGCATGCTGGCTCTTTCTAGTTGTGGCTCACAGGCTTAGTTGCTCCAGGGCATGTGGGATCTTACTCCCCAACCAGGCCCAGGGATAGAACCTGCATCTCCTATATTGGAAGGTGATTCTTAACCACTGAATCACCAGGGAAGTCCATGAATTGAGTTCTTGAGCTGAATACAATTTTTTTTGAGTTGAACAAAATTATTACATGAACAAGAGATAAAATCATTACACCATAGAGGTGCCTAAAAAAATTAAGATTATGATATTATTCTAAAGGGATGTGGCTGCTAGAATGTTATCAATATAAACATAGAAAAATTAAAATAAATAGCCCCAAGGAGTCTTATCTCATGGGAATAAGGAAGATCTTGTCATTTCATAATAATCATGCTAAGGGAAAATAAGCTAACTCCTCTGAATTTTTAATTGCAAACACAGTTTTTCTCCCATAATAATACTGATACTTACATGAATAGAAGCTTTAGTTAGCAAATAATTTATAAACTTTATAATGATAAGTACCAGAAGACATTTTTAATGTTAAGATTTGATGTGTAATAAAACCTAAAGAGAAATTTTAATGTTAAGATTTGGCTTCTCAAACAGAAACTTTCTCTTTTAAAAATTTAACCTCATCTCTGTCATAACATCCAATTAAGGTTCACAAGACTTGTTTAAGAGGTTTTAGAACTTTCAGCCCAAGTGAGCCCCAAAGCAAGATTTATCTGTTATTCTTCATCTAATGTTGTATGTTATCAGCCTTGTTTTTCTTGGACGTGACTGAGGTTTGTTTAACAGAAAGATACACAAATTCAGAATGAGTCCGACTAGTCATGTCGTTTATATTGAGGAGATTTCACATTTGGGGATATATGTTTGAGAGTCTGTGGTTGCCTTCCTTTTACTTTTGGGTCAAAGCCTAGTCTAAATGCATTACCAGTACTTCTAATATTCCAGGTCATATATTTTAGAAGGATGTTTTGTTCCATGATCTGGTCTTCTTTCAGGAGCAGAATACACTAAAGCCAATGACTAAGTGTTTGGGGCCAATTTATGCCTGGTTTGTCCCATAAACCTGTTTGTTGGAATAAAAGATGGTTGGGAATGTGTTTGGTGTCCATAACCTTTACTAGCCATACGGGACTCTGTTACTCTTGGCTGGCCTTTTCTGTTTATTTAAAAATTCCTTATTTGGTTAGTTCAATAGATTTTCTGAAGTTTTCATTTCTCCCCAGTTTTCTTTTTTAAAAAAAGCTAATTAATTGAGGTATTCTTGATACCTAAAAATAATGTGCATTTAAGGTGTACAGCTTGATGTTTTGATAAATGAATATATCGTGAAAAGATCGCCACAATCAAGCCAAGTAGTATATCCATCCCTTCTATGTATTTAGAGTGTTTGTGTGTTGAGATTTAAAATCTATGTTCTTAGCAAATTTCAAGTATAAAGTACAGCATTTTTAACTGTCATTATTATCATGCTGTACTTTAGATTTTTGAAACTCATTCATCTTACATAACTGAAACTTCATCCCCTTTCACCAACATCTCCATCTCACCACCCCCCCCACCCCCTTCCGCACTTGGCAACCACTGTTCTGCTCTCTGCTTCAATGAATTTTACTATTTCAGATTCCACATATAAGCAAAATCATTTGGCATTTGTCTTTCTGTGCCTGGCTTATTTCAGTCAGCATGATGTCCTTCAGTTCACCTGTGCTGTCACAAATGGCAGGATCCCCACTTTTGTTAAGACTAAATAATATTCCATTGTATGTACATACCACATTTTCTTTATTCATTCATCTAGGGACTTCTAAGTTGTTTTCATATCTTAACTATACTATGAATAATGCTACAATGGACATGAGTATATGCCTATTCAAGATTCAGATTTCATTTCCTTTGGATTCATACCCCGTAGTGAACTTGCTGAGTCATATGGTAGTTGTTTTTAATTTTACAAGGAATCCTCATACTGTTTTTCATAATGCCTTCGCTAATTTACATTTCCATCAACAATGCATAAGGCTCCCTTTTCTCTGCGTCTTCCATCTTTTTGATGATAACCATTCTAACAGATGTGAATGATGTCCTCTTGTGGTTTTGATTTGCATTTCTCTGATAGTTAGTGATGATGAACATATTTTCATGCATCTTTGTCCATGTGTATGTCTGTTTTTTGTTTTTGAGAAAAGTCTGTTCAGGTCCTTTGACCATTTTTTTTTTTAAATTCTTGAGTTATATGAGTTTTTAAATATATTTTGGATATTAACCCCTTATCAGACATTTGGTTTGTAAATATTTTCTTCCACTAGGTAGGTTGACTTTTCACTCTGTTGATTGTTTCCTTTGTTGTATATAAGCTCTTTAGTTTGATGCAACTTCACTTGTCAATGTTTGCCTTAGTTGCCTGTGCATTTGCTGTTATGATCAATGAATTGTTGCTAATATCAGTGTCAAGAAGCTTTATTCTCTATGTTTTCTTCTAGCAGTTTTATAGTTTAATAAAGACATGTTTAAGTCTTTCAGATGAAAGACTTAGATTTTTCTTAGATGAAATAGATTTTTGAGTTAATTTTTATTACTTGGTATGAGATAAGGGCTCATGAAAATGGATATCCAATTCTCCTAATACCATTTATTGAAGAGACTATCTATTCCCCATTGTGTTCTTGGCACCTTGTCAAAGATTGGTTGACTGTATAGGCACAGGTATGTTTCCAGACTCTTTATTCTGTTCCATTGGTCTATATGCCTGTTTTGGTTCCAGTTCCATACTGTATTGATTACTATAACTTTGTAATATAGTTTGAAACCAGGAAGTGTGATGCCTCCAGCTTTGTTTTTCTTGTTCAGATTTTGAGTTTGAAAGTATTCCTTCTGGTTTTTTTTGGAAGAATTTAAGAAAAAATGCATTAATTATTTGTAAAATGTTTTTTAGAATTCACCTGTGAAACCACCTGGTCCTGGACTTTTGTTTGTCATGAGGTTTTAGATTACTCCTTCAACATTTTTGTTTGCTGTTGGTCTGAACTAGAAAAAGGAGAACAAACTAAGCCCACATTTTAGCAGAGGAAAGAAATAATAAGAACTAGGACAAAAATAAATCAAATATAGAAAAACAATAGAAAAGATCAACCAAACCAAGAATTTGGTTTTTGAAAAGATGAAATTGACAAACCTTAGCTAGCCTGAGGGGAAAAAAAGAAAGAAGCTACAAATAAATAAAATCAGAAATGAAAGAGGAAACATTATGATGTATGCTTCAGAAGTTAAAAGGCTAATAGGGACTGTTATGAACCATTATGTGCCAAAAAATAGGAAAACCTAGAAAAAATGAATAAATTCTTAGAAACATATGACCTTTAAGACTGAATCTGTTTTTATGCATTCAGTTAATATTTATTGAACATCTACTATGTATCAGACAAGTTCCTAGGTATAACTTAGGATATAAAGTTCAAAGAACAGGCATTTGCTATTGAGAATTTATCATAATATTGAGTTTCTACTGTTATAGTTGTAATGTATTTTAAGAGCTAAGAGAATTTCTCCCAGTTCTGTAAATAGGTAACGCTCTGTGGGATTCCTGGGTAGCTCAGTGGTAAAGAATCTACCTGCCAATGCAGGAAACATGGGTTTGATTCCTGGATCAGGAAGATCTCATGGAGAAAGAAATGGCAACCCAGTCCAGTATTCTAGCCTGGGAAATCCAATGGATGAATGAGCCTGGCAGGCCACAGTCCATGAAATTGCGAAAGTCAGACACCACTTAGCAACTAAGCGACAGTAATCTGTAGCAGTGGTTCTTAACCCAGCTGTACTGTAGAGTCACCTGGGAAGCTTTATAAATGATGCAAATATCAGGGCTCCACCAAAGACCAATTAAAGTAGAATCTCTGGGGTTGGAGCTCTACTATCAATAATTTTGTAAAAGCTCTCCTAATAACTTTAATGTGTATCCACTGTTAGAACTTTAGAACTGTCGCTCTACTGGATGGCATGATAGTGAAACGATGACATTTGTCTCTAGCAATCTAAGAATTTAGAGGCTGGAGTAATGAAAAAAAGAATATATTTTCTGGTAAGGAGATTTATTTATGTTTAACATTTCTCAGTCAGGTCTTTATGAAGTGACTTAATCTGCAATGTGGGAAGAAAACTCATACACACCAGCATGCTAGGATATGAAAGTAATGGTCGCTATAGTACTCCTGTGAGCCATGGCGATAACCTTTCTGAGTCATTCTCCAACTGTCTGGTATTATTAAAAATCAAGATAGCTTCTGTGGTGGTTCAGTGGTAAAGAATCTGCCTGCAGTGCAGGAGACACAAGTTCAGTTCCTGGGTTAGGAAGATCCCCTGGAGAAGGAAATGGCAACCCACTCCAGTATTGTTGCCTGGGCAAAACCCATGGACAGAGCAGCCTGGCAGGGCTGCAAAAGAACTGGACACTACTTAGCAACTAAAACCACCACCCACTCAATATCAGCTTTGCCCAGAGTGGTGAATAGACTTAGTATTTTCTCAAATTTTTTTCCATTCCATTATTAAGCCTATGGATATGACTCTGTGAGCCTCCAGGTTGTTAGTGAATAACTAAGTTAATAATGCCTAGTAACTGGCGTGATTTATGCAAATTCTCTGAGATCAACTTTCCAAATCCAATTTCTTTCAGCAAATTTTTAAAATTTATTTTTAATTGGAGTATAATTGCTTTGCAGTGTATTAGTTTCTGCTGTCCAACAACATGAATCAGCTCTAAGTATACATATATCCCCTCCATCTTGTGTCTGCCTCCCACCCAACCGCATCTCGCCCCTCTAGTCCCAGAGCGCTGAGCTGAGCTCCCTGTGTTAATACATCTGCTTCCCACTAGCTATCTATTTGATACAAGGCAGTGTATATATGTCATTGCTACTCTCTCAATTAGTCCCACGCTCTCTTTCCCCCACGCATGTGGACAGGTTGTTCGCTACATCTTTGTCTCTATTCCCGCCCTGCATATAGGCTCATTAAATTTCTCAACCATAGAGTTTAACTTTCCATCTTCAATTCAGTATCTGTCATTATCCTTGCCCCCTACCAAAGACTTCCTTAATTCTGTTTCCTCTGTTTGAGCCCAGTTTGTACAACAGAAAAGGGGAGTTTATCTGTTTTGCTCCATTTCAACCACTGAGTGTGGGGGATGGGGAGTAGAGGAAAGAAAGGATGTGTGTGTGTGGTATGTGTTTATGTGTTTGTGAGAGAGATTTAAAGAAAAAGGGACACCAGATACTAAGAGCAAAAGAAAAACAGAGAGATATCAGAGTTACATACACTTGGGAATGAATTATTTACCTCGAGACAGAAAAAATAAGTATAGAACAATAGATAGCATCATATTTATGTGTGATCATCAGCCAAAGCCCATAACTACATATGCCAAGTTCAAGTAGCTTAAGGGGCAGCCTCTACTTTGCCTTTGGAGTGGGACTTACTAGTCAAGATAAGAGATCCTTTCCTATGGGAAGCAGTCAACTATTTGGGAACCTGGATCTTAAAAAAAATAAAACAATGTATTTCATTGTCTCTGTTAGAAACTTTATCCTATTTTGTGAATTATCCTGTCTATTCTTTTATCAAACTACTAATTGTGACTCTTGGCCCTACTTTTTTCTAGCTGTATGACATTGGATGTGGGATGATGTCTTGAGCTTCCCGGGTGACACTGGTGGTAAAGAACCTGCCTGCCAATGCAGGTAGATCTAAGAGATCTGGGTCAGGAAGATCCCCTGGAGGAGGGCACAGCAACCCACTCAGTATTCTTGCCTAGAGAATCTCATGGACAGAGGAGCCTGGCAGGCTACAGTCCATGGGGTTGCACAGAGTCAGACATGACTGAAGCGACTTAGCACACACATACTATGATGTCATGTGGACAGTGCTTGGAACAGATTAGGTGTTCAATACATATTTATATTGAAAGAATGTCTAAGGTGCCTTTCAACTCCACATCAAATATGTGACCCATTTTGCTGTAAGACACGAAGAGGAGTAAAAACTGCTCTGAATGTGAATAGTTTTAAAGAAAAATGTGATTCTCCAGGCTCTCATTATGCATCAGACATCTGGGTGATATGGGCGGACTGAAGAACTTTCGTCTCTAGCCAAAATAATTCATAAATTCCCAGTTCCAGGGTTGCATGGGGTGAGGTTGTGAGAGTCCTAGAGTTTCATAATGTACATTTTCCTCCTGGGGAAGATGAAAAGTTGGACTTGATGTTGCTAAAGCACATTTGTTTTTATTCTCATTCTTTGCCTCTCTTGGCTACTGAGCAAGTGTAAGATCATTTGCAAACCTTATGGCATGTGTGTATGTATTATAAAGTGCATGTCCTTCCTGCTGGTGGATCTCAAGCCAAAGGCAGCAGTCCCTCGGCCCCCACCCCTTGCCCTCTCTCCAAGGGGACAAATGCATTGCAGAGACAAAGACAACTTTGAGTAAATATGTGAAAGTAAACATGTCTGTAGAAAAGAGCCAAAGTTTCTTTCCTTTAGTAGCTATTTAATTTCATTTTAAACTTTTCATCTTTAATTTATTTTAGAAAGATTTTAATTGGGTTTCAGAGTCAAAAATTAAATCAATATGAGGCCAAAATTTCTTTGTGACCTGAAATTATCCGTATAGCATTTCCTTCTGTTCTGCACCTTCATCCCTTACCTTCCTTCCTTCCTCTCTCCTTCCTTCCTTCCTCTCTCCTTCCTTCCTTCCTCTCTCCTTCCTTCCTTCCTCTCTCCTTCATTCCTTCCCTCTCTCCTTTCTTCCCTCTTTTCCCTCTTCCTTCCCTCTCTCTTCCTCCCTCCCTCTTTCATTCCATTTTTCAATAAAAGCTTGTGGAGTGCTGACATGCTTCACTGGGCACTGGGGCTCAGAGATCACACAAATAAACTACAAAGCAGAAAAACAAATAGGCCACAATACATTTTTTTAAAAAATCATTTTTGAAAGTAACAAGCATCCTGAGTGGCTGCAGATCTGTGTCCTGAGCCTTTCAACTGGGGGCCACGCTACCAACTCTGTGCCTCTTCTCCTGATGAGCCCTCTTCTTACAATGCCTCCTGCAGCCCCTGCCCACAAGCCCTCAGTTTTTTAAAGTTACTTCCAGCAGTGGCCCCCCAAGTCTCACTTTGCTGTATTTCTAAGGCATTGTTTTCACATTTGTAGTGACTTTTACATAGCTTGACTTGTGTTATCGCTTTTTATAAGACCCTGTCCTCCGCTAAACATCAGCACCATGGGCACAGGTTTTGTCTTGGCTTTCCTTTATAGCTTCCTGTTTTGCACACAGTAAGCTCTCAGTCAAGACTGAGTGAATTGACTGAATAGACTGTGGGGGCCAGAAACCTACTGCCATACTTTAAGAAGCTGGAGTAGGGAGGGTAGGCTGTGGTTTTTTTTTTTTTTCTTTAATTAATTGATTAAATAATTTTTGGCTGTGATGGGTCTTCACTGCTGTGCAAGGGCTTTCTCTCGCAGTGAGTTGCAGGGAATCAGGGCTTCTCTCTAGTGTTGGTGCAAGGTCTTCTCATTGCGGTGGCTTCTGCTGCTGTGGAGCACAGGCTCTAGAGCACGGACTTCAGTAGTTGTGGCTCACAGGCCAAGGCCGTTTCTTGAATTCTCCCTTCTCCCGTCACCCTCTTGGGACTCAAATGGCCCACAATGACACCCCTCCTAAGACATCACCTTCATAAGTTACTTCTGTCTCTCAATTGGTCCCTCTGTCTAGTTTCTCCATATTTAGTTTCCAGACCATGCCCATTAGTTATTGATACTACATTGTACTGATATGTGTTCTATTTGGACTCATGGACTTCTTTACAACTTAATTATGGCTTTGAGAAGGGTCAGGGGAGTGCTCATTGTTGTACCTGTCACAATGCCTGGCTTAGTACTGGTTCCCATTGAATGCTCAATAAATGTGTGCAGTGACTGTGAATCAGAAAGCATTCTACCAAAGCTTGTGAACCTGAGCATCTTGCCCAGGGGCTCATCTTCACTTTGAGATAGTGTGTTATATATTGTCTCATTAGATTATCTGAGCAGTCTACTTGGAGCAGTTTCTGGTTTCATTAGAAGCTGGGCATGATCACTGTGGTTTCCAGTGTCATTGTTCATATGTTCTTCTCTTCTGATTACATGAGCACACTCCTCACTTTCATAACCCTAGCCCATGTTTGTGAGAACTTGATGCTTTGATGTAGCATGTCTGCCTTTGAAGACAAGGCAGAGATATGTAAAATCATACTTTTTGGGGAAAAAAGTTGGCACTTGTTTTTCTAGTCATAATTTAGAACATACCAAACACTCATAATAGCGAATAAACCAATTGAAAACTCTCAGGACAAACTCCAAAATTTAGTCTATAATATACTCATGGGTCTAACTTTTAATTGAGCAGCTTTGCAGACTCTGAGCTGCTGCTCAAGAATCTGTAAAAGTATAAAGACACTTTTCTTAGTTCCCTAGAGTCAAGAGAAGAGCAAATATCCAGAGATGTCATCTTAGACTGTTTTCCCTAAACCTACATGATTTCCATTTATATTGAATTCAATCTGCACATGAAGTTATAGTAACTGTCTCTGTATACATAAATCAGTTTCCAAGCCGGCACAGCCTTCAGAATGCTTTTATAATGAAAGATTAGCATAGAGTAGAAGTGTTGAATTGTAAAACTAAGGTTACAAAAATACATTACCTATGCCAAAGAAACAGTTTCACATCGAGGACTCAATTTATGGCACTGTTTTTCAGGGTGAGATTCCATTACCTCTCTTCAGTTTAAAATTGTTTTCAAGATGCAGCTTTGGGGCGCACTCTCCTTTTGGTTCTTTAGGCCTCATCAGAGTTCCTGGCAGATGGAGAAGAGCTGGTATGACACCAGGGCCATGTCTATTCCCAGCCAGCTCACCTGATGGATGATGCCTGGCTGCCTGCCTCCTTGTTGTTTGTTGTATTATTACAACAGAAAGCATTTTCAAAAGCTGCATTTATCAAGTTGTCATAATAGTTTGGCTTGCATATCTAGCTAGCCAGAAAAAAAATAAATAAATCTCTCCCTTAGCACTGATCTGTTTGAGCTACGTGATATATCACATGCCGGAGGCAGGGCAAAGCAATGACATCCTCTGAGAGATTCCGGGACGTTTCAGCTGAGTGCTTACTAGGGGAGATGTTTTTTCTGTTTGCATTTGTATGTCTCACAACACCAAAGACCTCTGTCTCCTTGTTCCAAAGGCCCTTTTCCACAGGAGGCTGTGTGTGTGTTGAGATACATTACTTCTAGAAGTTTGGTGGCTTTGTCTGATGAAGGAGCTTTAACCTTAAATGGGAGGAAAAAAAAAAACCCTGAAGTTTGCTATGAAGAAGGTCAAAGACATTTTTTTATATTTAAGATCAGTTTTTCATTGGCAAATGTTACCAGATTAAACATTATTTGTTATAGATACTCCTGTAAGTGAATTTCTTCTTATTAGACATAGGTGGTTGTCTGGGAGCACATGGCTGAGGGGGTTGGGTGCATAGAAGAAGATTCATATTCAGAGTCAATAAACATTAATGTTTGTTAAAAATACTTCTATCTATTAATATTGATAAACCACTAAGGGTGCACACTAGAACATTTCTATTATTTAGAGATATAGTACATCATGAATGTACAATGTAAGCATAGTCATCTATAGATACTTTTCATTGGGATATAATTGACATAAAATGTTGTACAAGTTTAAGGCATACAGGTTGATTTAATCCATATATACATTGCAGTATGATTGTTAATGTTTTCTCTCATGTCACATAAATTATTGTTGCTTTTTTATAGTGGAAATAATTAAGATCTAGTCTGTCAGCAGTTCTGAAGTTTATAATGCAGTCTTGTCTATAATTACTAAGCTGATCTACTAGGTGCAAGTTCATTCCCTTAAAAGACATCTCTCCAACTTCTCCACCTCCAGGATCCTGGTAACTCCCATTCTACTTTCTGTTTTTATATAGATACTTTTTGAAGAAAGGACGGTGTTGAATTGACTCCTATTTGGACCAAGTGTCACACAAATTAAGTTTCTACATAAACAAGGCTCATTTTGATTCTCATGGAAGATATTCTGTTTTAAACATAGAATAAAACACAGAACATTAAAGAATGACTTTTTTAAGCACAAGAGTGAGACAGAGAGATCTAAGGGGAAAATGAGAACTTGAGACTTAGGAGAGTCACAGGGATGACATGTCTTCTAAGTCCTTTTCTCCCTGGTGCAGAGCAAGACCACTGCTAACAATCTGTGGCGCATGCCCTCCAGTTCTAGTCCCTAGGTTTTCTGCATCCAGCTTGACCCATGGATTAGGATAGTGAGCATCTGAGGCTAGCATTACACACAGTGTCCACAGGTTCATATAACTTCTTTTTTAATGGTCAAGTTCATTGGTATCAAGTGTCAATTCCCAAAAGAAACTCTTATGATAATGTGTCTGTGGAACGTGAAAAGCAGCCCAACAGTGCATTTGCACTTGGTTCTCTTGGGTGTTCTCAGAATTTGTTATTCCTCTGGAGGTCTTTGTAAAAAGCCCCAGAAATGGAGAAGTATTTTAACTGGCTCCTAGGGGACCCCCTCCTGCTCTCTGGCTCCCATAAACACTGAAAGTTTCACTTGAAGTGAAGGAGGAAAGCAGTACTCTAGTACACCATGAAGCCCTGGCTGGGGCTCTCAAACTGTTGGTCTTGTCCAAATCGTGGTTATTTTCAGACCCACAGTCTAAAGGACACAGTCTTCCTGGTGTGAGTTGCTGATATGGTTTTAGGCCTGTTCTCTTGTAAAGAGCACATAGTTTCCTTTTGGATGATTAGAAAAGAGAGAGAGATAAGCAGATGAACGCTCTTATTTTGAAATTCTTTGCCCATGAGTCCATATTTGAAAGGCAAGAAGTACTCAGAGAAATACAGTAACCTGTTCTTACTTAATGGCACTCTTTGGTTTTAGGTAATCAAAGGCAAAGCTTCACGAGCCTAATATAAGTGTTATTGTTCTTAAGAACTCTGGTATTGAAAGTACATAATTACCAGATTTTCTTGAAATGATACATTAACACCAAGGATGAGTCTGGTTATTTCACCAGAAGAATCTGTTTGCTTAGAGAAGAGATGAGAAGAATTTGTAATTTAAATCAATGTATTTTATCAGATTTTAAAAATTCTTAATGAGAGATAAATCAAATATACCTTCCTCTTTTAAAGACTTAAGTAAGCAAGGACGAAAAAAGCCAACAGATGGCTAAAGCCTAGAAAGGGAGCTTTTTAATTTTCTATGGCAAATCATCCTTCTAAGATTGTTAAATTATGGTAATTGAAACTGGGATAACATCAGGATTTCAAGTATTGGAAGAGTTTGGATGGTTTGTTATGTGTTAATTGGAGACCAATAAAGTATTCTTCAAGCCCATACTAATCTCATTATAAGTGAATTAAAGTTTGAGTAATTCACAAATAATAGCTTGTAATTGAAAAAGGAACTTAAGTCAAAATTAATAAATGACTGGTTAGGAGTGAAGTACTGATATCAATGAGGAAGTCTCTGTTCAAATTTGGTTTCAAAATGTATTTTTTTTATATTTTGTTCTTTTATACTTGAAAGTTTCTGATTCATTAACTGGTCCAATACTTAACTACTAAATACAGTCCTGTAACTATTTCATAGTTTGCATTAAGCAGGCGCATTTACTTAAATCATTTGTTATTGATGGCCTATAACTTTCCTCAGAAACCATTTTGGACTGAAATTTCTAATGCTTGTTTTCCTTTCCAGAGGTGAATTTTATTTTGTTAAAATGTGAAGAAAATCATTCAGCTGTTTTATATTAACAGACTATTTTTTAAAGAAGTTTTAAAAGGGAAGAAAATATTTTTTACTGAATAATTCTCACATGAGGCTTTTGTGCCCAGATAAATGCCTTGGATGAAGAAATTCATGCTTGGCAAAAATTAAAATCCTTGTGGTGAAAGAGTCACTTTGTTAAGTAAAATTTGTATTCAAATTTATTAAACTTGAACTTTTAAAAACTGCAAGTTTTTTTCACTGAAGTTCTTTCACACTAGATTTTACTGAGGAATGTGGATCTCTTAGAGATGTTCCAAATCTACAGAGTGTATCTAGATGTCATTTACTCACTGGATTTCTCAGAATTGAGAAGCAGGTGATACACTGATGTGGAAAATAAGATGCGGTGAACTGCTCAGCTCAGCCTCCCAGATTTGATCTACTGTTAGTATTTTACACATCTTAAGTATATCTTGTTCCTTCTGTATTATTATTGTTTTATATACTTTGGCTGTAGGCAAACCTAGTTCCAATCCCTAGTTCTCTCTTTTTATGTATATGGTTTTCAGCCTCCTAGCCTTTCTCAGCCTCACTTTTCTCACCTATTAAATGGGAGTGATAAAATCTTCCAGTTGATGGAAGAGGTAAAGATAATGTGCACAGAATTCATAATACTGAACCAGATATCTATAGCACTCAATATACATATAGTAGAGGTTAGTATTAATATTATTATCCATAACTTGGTAATATCTTTTAATAATAAAGTACTTTTTCAAACTCAAATATTACCGCTTCAATATCATTGTTGTTTAGTCTCTCAGTCATGTTCGACTCTTTGCAAACCAATGACGTGTACCCCACCAGGCTCTTCTGTCCATGGGATTTCCCAGGCAAACATAATGAAGTGGATTGCCATTTTCTTTTCCAGGGTTTAATACGATTTTTCACTCAAATAATCTCTCACTCAAAAAGTAATACAATACAGTAAAAGGAAGACTTAATTTAGCAGCAGAATTAAATTATTTGCAAATCATTATTATTTCAGTTCAGTTCAGTCGCTCAGTCATGTCTGACTCTTTGCAACCCCATGAATCGCAGCATGCCAGGCCTCCCTGTCCATCACCAACTCCCGGACTCTACCCAAACCCATGTCCATTGAGTCCGTGATGCCATCCAGCCATCTCATCCTCGGTCATCCCCTTCTCCTCCTGCCCCAATCCCTCCCAGCATCAGAGTTTTTCCCAATGAGTCAACTCTTCGCATGAGGTAGCCAGAGTACTAGAGTTTCAGCTTTAGCATCATTCCTTTCAAAGAAATCCCAGAAATTCCTTCAGAATGGACTGGTTGGATCTCCTTGCAGTCCAAGGGACTCTCAAGAGTCTTCTCCAACACCACACTTCAAAAGCATCAATTCTTCGGCGCTCAGCCTTCTTCACAGTCCAACGCTCACATCCATACATGACCACTAGCATCATTCCTTTCAAAGAAATCCCAGAAATTCCTTCAGAATGGACTGGTTGGATCTCCTTGCAGTCCAAGGGACTCTCAAGAGTCTTCTCCAACACCACAGTTCAAAAGCATCAATTCTTCGGCGCTCAGCCTTCTTCACAGTCCAACGCTCACATCCATACATGACCACTGGAAAAACTATAGGCTTGACTAGATGGACCTTTGTTGGCAAAGTAATGTCTCTGCTCTTCAACATGCTATCTAGGTTGGTCATAACTTTTCTTCCAAGGAGTAAGCGTCTTTTAATTTCATGGCTGCAGTCACCATCTGCAGTGATTTTGGAGCCCCAAAAAATAAAGTCTGACACTGTTTCCACTGTTTCCCCATCTATTTCCCATGAAGTGATGGGACCAGATGCCATGATCTTCGTTTTCTGAATGTTGACCTTTAAGCCAACTTTTTCACTCTCCACTTTCACTTTCATCAAGAGGCTTTTTAGTTCCTCTTCACTTTCTGCCATAAGGGTGGTGTCATCTGCATATCTCAGGTTATTGATATTTCTCTCGGCAATCTTGATTCCAGCTTGTGTTTCTTCCAGCCCAGCGTTTCTCATGATGTACTCTGCATATAAACTAAATAAGCAGGGTGACTATATGCAGCCTTGACGGACTGATTTCCTGATTTGGAACCAGTCTGTTGTTCCATGTCCAGTTCTAACTGTTGCTTCCTGACCTGCATACAAATATCTCAAGAGGCAGGTCAGATGGTCAGGTATTTCCATCTCTTTCAGAATTTTCCACAGTTTATTGTGATCCACACAGTCAAAGGCTTTGGCATGCTCAGTAAAGCAGAAATAGATGTATTTCTGGAACTCTCTTGCTTTTTTTGATGATCCAGCAGATGTTGGCAATTTGATCTCTGGTTCCTCTGCGTTTTCTAAAACCAGCTTGAACATCTGGAAGTTCATGGTTCACGTATTGCTGAAGCCTGGCTTGGAGAATTTTGAGCATTACTTTACTAGCGTGTGAGATGAGTGAAATTTTGTGGTAGTTTGAGCATTCTTTGGCATTGCTTTTCTTTGGGATTGGAGTGAAAACTGACCTCTTCCAGTCCTGTGGCCACTGCTGAGTTTTCCAAATTTGCTGGCATGTTGAGTGCAGCCCTTTCACAGCATCATCTTTCAGGATTTGAAACAGCTCCACTGGAATTCCATCACCTCCTCTAGCTTTGTTCATAGTGATGCTTCCTAAGGCCCACTTGATTTCACACTCCAGGATGTCTGGTCTAGGCGAGTGATCACACCATTGTGATTATCTGGGTGGTGAAGATCTTTTTTGTACAGTCCTTCTGTGTATTCTTGCCACCTCTTCTTAATATCTTCTGCTTCTGTTAGGTCCAGACCGTTTCTGTCCTTGATCGAGCCCATCTTTACATGACGTGTTCCCTTGGATGTCCATTGTTAGGTGTTAAATAATTGCAGGATGTTCTTTAGAAACGATGGCAAGTGTTTTATTTGCTGTGTTTGTTTTGTTTTGCATTTGCTAAGTGAAAAGCACTTGATTCAACCTTTGACATTGTGTACTTATATCTCCCATTATCCGAGGGTGCTTTTTAAAAAAATTATTGAGCTATAGTTGATTTACAATACTGTGTTAGTTTCAGGTGTACAGCAAGGAATTCAGACATATATATACATATGGAGAGAGAGAGAGGTGTAGATAGATGTCTTTCAGATTCTTTTCCATTATAGGTTATTACAGGATACTGAATATAGTTCCCTGTGCTATACAGTAAATCCTTGTTGTCTATTTTATATATTGTAGTGTATATCTGTTAATCCCATATTCCTAATTTGCCTTCCCCCTGCCTTTCCCCTTTGATCTCATAAGTTTGTTTTCTGTGTTTGTAAGTATGTTATGTTTTGTAATTTTTAGATTTCACATGTAAGTGATATATATTTGTCTTTATCTGATTTACTTCACTTAGTATGATAATCTCTCATTCTGTCTCAAGGATGCTTTTGAAACATGCATAGGTATTCATACTTTAAAATATCTAGGAAAAGGCTGATTTAAAGTATTGAAGTAGGTATTTTTCTGCTTTTTGGTGGGGTTTTGTTTTATTTTTGTAAGCATCACCTCTATAATAACCCCTTGGTGTTTGAATACAGCTTGTGTGAGTTATCTCGGTGATCACAACTTTCAGTCAGTTTGGCCACTCGGTCGTATCTGACTCTATTACCCCGTGGACTGCAGCACACCGGACTTCCCTGTCCATCACCAACTCCCGGAGTTTGCTCAAACTCATGTCCATCGAGTCGGTGATACCATCCAGCCATCTCATCCTCTGTCGTCCCCTTCTCCTCTTGCCTTCAATCTTTCCCAGCATCAGGGTCTTTTCAAATGAGTCAGTTCTTGGCATCAGGTGGCCAAAGTATTGAAGTTTCAGCTTCAATATCAGTCCTTCCAAAGAACACCCAGGACTGGTCTCCTTGAGGGTGGACTGGTTTGATCTCCTTGCAGTCCAAGGGACTCTCAAGAGTCTTCTCCAACTCTACAGTTCAAAAGCATCACAACTTCAGGGAGGGCCATTTCCAAATCCAGTGATATCCAGCTGACAGATGAGGAAGCAAAATCTGAGGGGCAGAGAGATTTATGCAAGGGAAAGAGCAAAATCTATGACTCATATCATCAAACTCCTAGTTCAGATGTGTTTCCATTATTCCTTTCAGGGAGATAAGGTTAGGAAAATAAAAGGAGGGTGAAAAACATAGTATTTTAAAGTCTTCATGATTAATGCCAGAGTTCACAAGCAAGAAATCATCATTGGCTCTCCTTTGGTTTAACTGCCTCAGTGGGTCCCCTTTACCTACTGTAATTTCTATCTCTTGCAATTCCCTGTATCACCCAAAATTCCATAACTGCTTGAAAATGTAGAAACACACCATATCTTTTCATTCCTCTGCATCTTTGCCTTTGGTTTCTTCTCCATGTATCCTTCATCGCTTTTAATATCTATCATATTTTTACATCTTTTACACAATTACTTTGTTAAATGTCTACATAATGCTCCTATATGCACTGTTTGAACTGCTTCACAAATATTAACTCAGTTATTCCTCATAATCCAGAAGATAAATATTATTATTCCATTTTATAGATGACAGAACTGAGGTATAGAAACTAAGGAATAGGGGCAGGATTTCAGAAAGGAGGCTCTGCTTTCAAAGTGGTTACTTTTGACCACTACACTATGTCACATATACTCCAGGAATTTCAAAATCAAGAAACATACCACATTCAACCAATACTGATGTCTACATGGCATGTTCCCAAAAACCTCCAGGTCACAGAATTAATTACCATGTAAAATTTATCATAAGCTGTAGCCTAGCTCTCATCTTTTTAAACACAGAAACCTAATATATTTTTAGCAATCACACAAACAACAGATCCTTCTCTTAGAGGTAGACTCACAGTGATTTGGCTTGTGAGGTTAATATTTAATTAAAACACTATTCACTTACAATGAAAATGATTTATTTACTTACATGTCCATAACATGAACCATACCCATCACAACATATCCAGCCCCTCTGCCTCTTAGCAGTCATATAAAAAAAGACTACTCTTGGCAAATGGCTGGATCAACATAGTATTATAATGAGGGATGTTTCTGGAATAAGCAAAAAACTCACTGGCATCAGGTAGGTTGGTATGAGGCATCTGTACTGTGATGGCAACAACCTAGCTAAGGGGATCAAGAGGATCATTGCACATTAGCCTGGGCCATTGTTGGGCAGGGCACTAACAACCTAGTATCTCTTCCATTCTCCTTTTTTCTTTGATTCTGGCCAGCCTTGTCTTTCCTTGGTCCCATTCTGTTGTTGAGTGGCTATTAATATAGTCAGTCTGGTTATAGTCAATCTTCAAGCATAGGACCTTTCTATCTCTCTAAGATAGCCTTTGGGTAATTGTATTTTACCCAAAGGCTCAGTGCAAAGAGTTGATGCTTTCAAACTATAGTGCTGGAGAAGACTCTTGTGAATTCCTTGGACAGCAAGGAGATCAAACCAGTCAATCCTAAAAGAAATCAACCTTGAATATTCATTGGAATGACTGATGGTGAAGCTGAAGCTCCAATACTTTGGCCCCCTGTTGGAAAGAGCTGACTCATTGGAAAAGACCATGATGCTGGGAAAGATGGAATGCAGGAGGAAAAGGGAACGACACAGATTGAGATGATTGGATGGCATCACTGACTCAATGGACGTGAGTTTGAGCAGACTCTGGGAGATGGTGAAGGACAGGAAAACCTGGCATGCTGCAGTCCATGGGGCTGCAAAGAATCAGACACAACTGAGCAACTGAACAGCAGCAGTCATATTTTCAGATGACATTTTCTTTTTTTATAGTGTTCTGAAGACCTAACACAAATGCTATCTAGCATTTCTTACACCAAGTCAGAATTGTATGAATAATTTTCTTAACAGTGAAGACTAAGTTTTACTCATCCTTCTTTGTATTCCCAGAAGTAAATACATTGCCCACCTCATAATAGAAGTTCAGTAGATGTGTGTTGAACAAACAAGTAAATTGGGACAGTGAAGTATCAGTTATGCGTGTAAGCTCTGAATGGCTCAGTTTCAAATCTCAGCTCTACTATTTACTAGTTGTGTGATTTTGGCAAGTTACTTAAGCTCCCTAAGCTTCCATGATCTCATCCATAAAATGAATCTGATGATAGTACCCTGTCTCCTAGGGTTCTAACGTACAAAAAAACCTCAGAAATGTACCTGGAATTCCATAGTTATTTATTATTAGTATAATCATTCTCTCAGAATTTCATATTATCTTTTACTTTTTTTTCAGGTGTGACTTAATTTGAAAAGAGCAGATTATTGCTGTTCTTATGCCATCATTGAATGGTTCATCAAAAGTTGATTGTTCTGTTCACAAGAGTTCAGTAAAACGGAAACTCCCTTGTATTGCTGGTGAGAGTGTGTAGTAGTACAGCCTTTATGGAATACAATTTGGCTATATTTATCAAGAGCCCTATTCATTTCTTTTAGTGTCATAATTCCACTTTTAGAAACTTATCTTTTCTAAAGACATAGGCAGAAACTTGGATAAAACATACATGGACATGATTTATCACACTATCATTTATCAACCTCTATGTTGGAAATTACTTAAATAACAAGAAACAAGAGAATGATTTCACAAGTTACACCATTTGATGGAATAGTGTATAGCTCTCAAAATGATGTTTTTAAAGTTACTTAGTAGTGTGAGAAATATCTTCAAAAAATTTAAGTGGAAACAAAGCAGGCTATAAAATTGTAGAAGTACTGTTATTTCCTCTGAACTGGAAATAAATTAATATATCAAAATAACAGTAATTATCTTTACATGAGACAACTATGGGAGTATAGGATGTTTTTCTTTGGGGTCATCTTTCTTTTCTAAAACCTTTATAATGAGCATATACTTTAGCACTGAAACTATTGCTTTAAGAATTATGACTTTTTGTATCCTTAAATGTGTAATTTTAAGAAATACATTAAATGTTTTATCATATCAAGATCTGAAATCTATCATATTAGTGAAATTTATCTTTAATTTTGTAACAGAAATAATTGAGATATTAAGAAATAATTAACATTAATATTTTTCAGGAAGTCTTACATTAAAATTAGATTAAATACTAAGTCACTGTAAATATGGTGGACTTCCCTAGTGGCTCATTGGTAAAGAATTTACCTGTCAATGCAGGAGATGTGGGTTTGATCCCTGGGTTGGAAAGATCCCCTGAAGAAGGAAATAGCAACTCCCTGTGTTTTTGCCTGGGAGATCCTTTGGACAGAGGAGCCTGGCAGGCTACAGTCCTTGGTGGCGCAAAGAGTTAGACACAACTTAGTGACTAAACAGCAACAAATAAGTACAGTAAGTCCCCTGCATATAAGTAAGTCTGTTCTGAGAGCACATTCATAAATCCAATTTGTTCATAAGCCAAACAAAGTTAGCTTAAGTGCCCAACTAACACAATTGACTATATAGTACTGTACAATAATAGATTTATAATACTTTGCACACACATAATACACACACACAAAAAAACAAACACAAGAAATAAAAAGTTTCTAATCTTACAGTGCAGTACCTTGGAAAGTACAATAGTGCAGTACAACAGGTAGCACACAGGGCCTGGCACCTACTGGACAGGCAAGGAGAGTTACCGACTGGAGGAGGGAGAAGAGCTGGGAGACAGGAGAGCTGAAGGGTCGTCAGTAACAGGAGACGGAGGGAAAGCTGTGATTTCAGTCACGCCTGACATTGGTGACGCAAGTTCTGGTTCTTTGCTGGATTCAGTTCTATCTATCCTCTTGAAAGAAGAATCCAGTGATGTCTGGACACTAGTTCTTTCTTTCTCATCATAGATGACACAGTAGCACTGGATTGCATTCTGAATGACTGCTACAACCTTTGTGTATCATTCTCTGTTCCAGTCCTGTACCTCAAAAGACTAACAGTGCCTCCTCAAATAAAGACAATCCCTTTGCCAGTTACTCCATCATGACTCTCTTCTGGTTCTTCAATTACTTCTTGTTCCTCTTGTTTCTCTTTATCCTTTCTCTGGGCCTCCAATTCCTGGTGCTTCTTAGCCGTACCAGCTACATCTCTGCTGTTTTTATGCTTCCTGACATCCTGGGCTTGAAATAAAGATATTGTGGTACTGTACTCTATACAGTACCATACAGTTAAGTACACAAAAGCACAACCACTTGTAAAGGATTCACACATGTGGCAATGTGCACCAGACCCATGAGATAACTTACATGATTGGCTGTGTGAACTCACGTTCACATCTTTGCACGAGTTCAACTTGAAGGTTCATATTTAGGAAACCTGCTGTACTTATTTTGACAACTTTTGAAACAAAATTAACACTTAGTTTCAAGTCTAATGGAGAAGTCAATTTGCCTATTCAGTTCTTTAGGTCTGCTCTATTTAGTATTTGATGGTAACTCCCACAAGGGCATACAAAAAAAAAAAAAAAAAAAAAAAAAAACCAGAGGCTCATAAGAATATAAACAAAGAGTATAAACTGGTATTAAAGAGGAAATTGATTTTCTAAGAGAACCATTGAAATTTGGGGCCTTTCGTTGGTGGTAATGAGCTGTTTTTTCTTTTTTCCCTTCCCCCAGGAGCTGTGAGGGAAGAAATATCCGCTATAGAACATGCAGTAACGTGGTAAGCATTAACCTTCTATGATTGTGACAATGTATTTTTTAAGCCCTGAATAATGCTAAGCAGTCTCATGTATCCTGAGCAGATATCAACTAATTAGTATATTACCAAGAGTTATTTATTGCATGGTATATGGATTATATGCATTAAAAAAATAGGTATTTTTAACGTTCCTCAAGACAAACTTTTAATCACTTGGCCAGATTGAAACTAACTACAATATTTAAAAATAAGAACAGTGTTTCTTCTCTGCTTTATGGCTTCACATCTAGGTCTCTTGAAAGCAATAAATGAGAAAAGGGAAACCACTTGGGAATCATGAAATAAACATTAGTTCATCAAACTCAGATTTGATAAATTCATTCATTTAGCAAATACTGTTCAATACCAACTGTATGTGAGGCACTGAACTACTACAAAGATCAATAGCATGTGGTTGCTATCTTAAAACATCTGAGTTATGGTAAGGCATGTGGCAAGAGAAGACAGATGCTGACAAATGTAGAAAGAAACGGATTATGTTCTTGTGGGTTAAAAGCAGAGGGAAATCTGAAGGACCTTCCTGAGGACCTTCTCAGTCCTATGATTTGACATAGGACTGAGAAGCCTAGGAAGGCTGTGATTGGCCCAGACTAGGTGGGAGGGGATGATAGCCAGTCCAAGTGGAGGAGACATAACAGGCAACTTCGGAGACAGGAATACTGAAGATGTGTTCTGAACACGAATTTAAATAGGATTGTGCTTAGCAGTATGGAAGAGAAGATTGAAAGATATTTTGAGGTTACACCATGAAGAGATTTGAATATTAAGCTTCCAAGTTTCTTTTCCTTCAGTGACTAAGGGAGGGTCACCAGAGGCTGTGGAGTGAGAGTAGGATATTGGTGAGTTCCACTTTGGGAAGTTTAATTCTGCAATGATGTAAGGGATGCGCTGAAACAGGAAACAAGTGGAGAGCAGGAAGTAATGAGGCTGAAAACAGGAGGAAATAGATGTGAGAGATCAAAGTTAAAGTCACTCTGTGAGACTTCCCGAGTGATTTAATTAGAGTGATGAGTCATAGTGGGAATAAAGGAGTGTTTTACGTGCAAGTTTAGAGCTCTAGTGCCTCTGAATTGCTTTCTTAACAATGTTGTTTTTTTTGATGTTTGCATGATGGGCATCTTCCTTATTCTGATCTCTGTTCAAGTGCCACCTCTTCAAAGAGATTTCCTTGATTACTTTATCTAATATAGTTGTCCCATTGCTTGGTCCCAACTCTCACAATAGTCAATCAATCATATTTAGCTTTTTTTTTTTTTGACTGTGCAAGCTCTTTTTTTGCAGAGCGTGGGCTTGTCTAGTTGTGGTGTGTGAGCTTAGTTGCCCCTAGGAATGTGGGATCTTAGTTCCCAAACCAGGGATCAAACCCATGTCCCCTGCATTGGCTGATGGGCTTTTAACCACTGGACCACCAGGGAAGTCCCTATCTTATTTGAGTACTTATTTATGTGTTCTGTTCCCCGACTCTGGAATGTAAATTCCTTAAGCATAGATAGAGCCTCGTTTACCTTGTCCACTCCTACATTCCCAGTGCCTAGAACTTATATATATGTTAAGCATACAGTAGATATTTGTTGAATGCAAAAGGAGTACTGGTTTTCTAGAAGAATGGTGAATGTCATTACTAAAAGTGTGAACACTGAGAGGTTTGAGAGAAAAGTGAAAGTCAGTCAGTCGTGTCCAATTCTTTGCGACCCCAGGCTCCTCTGTCCATGGAATTCTCCAGGCCAGAAGTTGTTACTCTAGGTAATCAGGAATGAAATCAAGATGGCAGTACATAAAGCATATTAATAAAGAAATGGAATCTATAGGTCTGTTGTTCTTATAAAGTGTTAACAGAGACACTCCATCATTTGTAGAGCCATAGAAGGATGGGAAGATGTGTTGCTTTGTTTTGTTTGTTTAAATAAGAGAGCCCTGAGAGATGAGTTTGATCTGGAGGGCGAACTTGATGATATTTGCAGGTAAGAGTATTCTTGATGCCACAGGTCCCAAAGCCAACATTGGGTGACAAGAGAAGGGATCTTGATAGAGGGAAAGGACATAAACTCTGTTCTTAAAAATAGACACAAATTGAGAAAGACACAAATTGAGGTTATAGAAAACTTTTGAAGACCACGTTGTTATAGCAGAGGGGGTTCAACTGAGGTTAGAGAACTTGCTCTTACAGAGAATGTGGTCCAGAGTGTGTTAGGTCTTAGTCTGGCAATACTGAGATGCCCCCAAAAAATGAACAGTGGAGTCCACATATAAGCAATATCATACAATCTTTGTCTTTCTCCATCTGACTTACTTTACTTAATTTGGTAATCTCTAGGTCCATCCATGTTGCTGCAAATGGCATCATTTTGTTCTTTTTTATGGTAAAGTAATATTCACTGTGTATATGTA
Source organism: Aepyceros melampus (assembly GCA_006408695.1). Lineage (NCBI taxonomy): Eukaryota > Metazoa > Chordata > Mammalia > Artiodactyla > Bovidae > Aepyceros > Aepyceros melampus. The sequence continues at coordinate 158,972 of SJXQ01008914.1, read as the reverse complement.
ACACATCTTCTTTATCCAAATAGTACAAATGAACTCATTTACAATGCAAAAATAAAGTCATAGATGTTGAAAGCAAACTTATAGTTAACAAAGGCAAAACAGAAGTGGAGAAATAAATTAGGATTTGGGGATTAACATATACACATGACTATATATAAGATAACTAATAAGGACCTACTGTATAGCACAGAGAATTCTACTTAATACTTTGTAATAATCTATATGGGAAAAGAATCTAAAAAAAGACTGGATATATGTATAACTGGTTCACTTTGCTGTATGCTTGAAATTAACACATCGTAAATCAACTATACGTCAATAACTTTTTCTTTTAAAAAAGCAAGATGGACAGTGGAGGTGACCCCTGGCCAGAAGACAATGAGATGAGAAAGACTAAAATGAGTGAACAGTATAATTTTATATAAATGCCTGACCAGGAACATAAGCAAGTAGAAGGCATGATAATTGGAAGTAGAAGCAATTGTTCAATAGAATATTTTGCCTAGTTCATTTCTCTATTTCCATTTAAGACACTAGTTTCATATAACATAACCATAGCATTGTCTTCTTCACCACGCACACACACACCCCCCCCCTCACTCAACTACCGATTAATTAAAAAGATCAAATAGCTGTGGTGACTTTCGTTATGTTTTTTAAAAACTGACAGTTTGTTGTAGTTACAGTATGAAAAAAATTTGATATAAATATACTATAGCTCATTGGTTTTCTTTTTTTTTTAATTAATTTTTATTTTTTTAGTTTGTTTTGCTTTACAATACTGTATTCTTTTTGCTACTCATCGACATGGATCAGCCACGAGTGTACATGAACTCCCAATCCCGACCCCCACTTCCCCCCTCCCGCCCCACACCCTCTCTGGATGCTTGGGACTGATGCACGGGGATAATCATTGGTTTTCTTTATGATCCTTTTTATTGTGGTGATATATATGTGTGTGTGTATGTGTGTGTGTGTGTATATATATATATAATCATTTTAAAAACACATGACATAGAAAACAAACATAGTTACCAAAGGAGAAGATGGGGAAGGATAAATAAGGAGTTCGGGTGTTAACATATATATACTACTATATTTAAAATAGATAACCAATGAGGACCTACTGTATAGCACAGGGAACTGTACTCAATATTTTATAATAACCTATAAGGGAAAAGAATCTGAAAAAATAGTAATATATATATGTATAACTGAATCATTTTGCTGTACACCTGAAACTAACACAAAATGGTAAATCAACTGTACTCCAATTAAAAAAACACACAAAAGCAAACATAATGAAAACATTTTTAATTAAATTAATTATAAAATATGAAAAACACACAGACATGATGTTTTTAAAGAAATCTTCTTAACTACCATTCCTTTTCTTTCTGCTTTAAGGATAATAGAAAGGGTCCAGAGTATCCTAAGTAGACGTGAATGCTTAAAGCATCATGAGCAGATGTCTGCCTACTCTTTCCTTTAAGATCTTCAGAAACAGCCCCAAAACTTCCTTGTTATCATTATGAGCATTTCCCTGGACAGATGCAGGCTAAAGCTGACCTAACATTACTTAAAACTAATAGCACGAGCCAACTCTTTGCAGCTTGTAGAATCAAACTGACACTGAATTTTTTATGAGAACCTAGAGTCTTCAAGTAATTCAATGTTTTTTTTCTGGCTTTTGGCCATGACAGAAGCAACACTGCCAAAAATACAAATGAAAAATTTCATAAGAAAGAATTTTTTCATAATCACATTCCAATTTTTTCAAACTAAGAAGTTCAGAACAATTCAATTAAGTATTCCCCTTTTACTTGCTTGTTTTGGAAAAACTTGAGGGCCTCTTATTAGTTAAGCCTCCAAGGTCACTTGTTAATCCCTGGACAGCTTCCTAGGCCTCTTCTGAGCCACTTCTTCTCCAGAGATTCACTCTCTATTTCTATTCTTTGTACTTGCTATATACAGCATTTCTTTGGGTTCTTGTTTCCTGAAACTGAGGAAGAGAAAAGGTCTCCTTAGATTACCAGTTTTTCTGGCTCAACTGAATTATCAGCTCATGTGCTTTTAAGGTTTTATTGTTAATCACTGTATAGACAGAGTATATTCATATAAGAAAGTTAAAGTTTCCATAATGTTCCCATGGTTCTTGGAGTCGTGGTACCTTCTTATACCACTTCTATCTGATCCAAACAGGCTATTTTCATTCCTAAGGATGTAATTCATCCAATTTTTCCCATTGGACAGTCCCTGCTCTTTTTAAGAAAAGTGACAAGGCTCTCTCTGAAAGGAAAACCTAAGGTTAGGGACGTCCTCTGCAGTTCAGTGGTTAAGACAGTGCACTTCCAGTGATTGGGGGTGCAGGTGGGTTCAATGCCTGATCGGGGAACTAAGATGCCACATTCCACACAGCACGCCAAAAATAATTTAAAACAAAAGAAAACTAAGGATCACATCAGGATAAACAGTGAGTATAAACCCAGCAGACCATTCAAGGGGGTTACTAGGTCTCAGATTGTCCCGCTGCTGCTGCTGCTAAGTCGCTTCAGTCGTGTCCGACTCTGTGCGACCCCAGAGACAGCAGCCCACCAGGCTCCCCCATCCCTGGGATTCTCCAGGCAAGAACACCAGAGTGAGTGGCCATTTCCTTCTCCAATGCATGAAAGTGAAAAGTGAAAGTGAAGTCGCTCAGTCGCTCAGTTGTGTTTGACTCTTAGTGACCCCGTGGACTGCAGCCTTCCAGGCTCCTCTGCCCGTGGGATTTTCCAGGCAAGAGTACTGGAGTGGGATGCCATTGCCTTCTCCACAGATTGTCCCTGGGTCCTCTCAAAGTTCTCCTTAGATCACATTTCCTGTTTATTCAAATAACCTCAAATCTGAACACTTTGATCTTAATTAGATGTTCAAAATTGACTTCCAAAGTGGTGAGAGGAATGCTATGTGTCTTATAAACTGTTTCTTCATCACTGTCCTTAATCTTCAGTAGAATTGAGATTTAAGAGATAGTGACCACAGTTAGCATTCTATTAGGCTAAGGTGCCTGTAGTAGTTGATGGCATTCTTATGTTCCTTATTGAGATTTTATTACTCCACTGCAGCACTGTATTGTTCTAAAAAACACTCTTGCAAGATTACAGTTGGTAAACCACATTTCCATATCTTTTCTAAAAACTCTCAGGGAACAGTCAGAAGTGGGGGTGAGGTGAGTGGGCAGGGATTTCTGTCTTCTGAGGAAATGGTTGAAACCATTAAAAGCCTTTTTAGCACATGGAGACAAAATGTTGTTCATTCCAAGAATAACTGACCATGAGAATTGTTCTCAGGACTGAGGTATATTGATGAATAGGACCAAAACCTAATTCTCCTGAAGCTTTCATTCTAATGGAGGAAACCAGATTATAAACCAACAGACAAGTTATTTAAAGGAAACAATATCGGTAGTGTTCAGTGCTCTGCAGAGAATTTAGTGGTCAGTGGTGACCAGATTGGAAGGTTGGAGGAGTCCACTTGGGGATGGACATTTGAATGACAGGAAGCAAAGAACTGTGATAATATCAGGGGAAGAGTGAATCAGAGAGGAGGAACAGCCAGTACAGAGGCTCTAAAGGATAAAGGAACATAGTGTGTTCAAAGAAAGAACAAAGTCAGTGTAGAGACTAGTGTGCAAGGAGAAGATTATTAGAAGATAAGAAAAATAAAGGTGCAGTTAGATAGGAGCTAGATCATACTGGGTGTCATAAAGTGTTATAGTTTTAATGCCAAGAGGAACTACTGAGACTTTTAGGGAGGGGAAAATAAAGTTGTACTCAGGATTTTAAAAAATAGCTTTGGCTGCAGGATCACTCCAGAAATGGATTGCACAAAAGAGAGTGGAAGTAGACGTTCCAGTTCAGAAGTAATTCCAGTAGTTTCCCTGAGTACTAATGGATGCTTGCACTAAGTGGACAATGGTAGGAAGATGTAGACTGTGTTTTAGAGGGAGAATGTCTTTTCCTAAGTCACTTGGCTTTGTCCTCACTTGGATACAATCCACTTTTATGGTCTACAGCATCATTACTATGAAATGCCTTACATTCAGCTTTCCAGCAAGAGACAAAGGCATCAGCTATAATGGTCAGCTAGGACAGAGTGGTACTGGGCAAGTTTATAACTTTGGGGGCCTCAGTTTCTGCACCTAAATGACAAGAGGATTGAACTAAGATTTCAAAGATCCCTTCCAGCTCTAAAATTTTGTAGTTCTTAAAAAAATTTATATCTGGGCTATTGAATCTAAACAATGAAGATATCTGTGTTTTGTGACTGGCAGTACTGCATTGAACAGATTTCTCCAGTGATAAAGTAGGATTAAATCGAAGTGAGCACACATGGACTGTAGAAGCAAAGTTCTTGTCTTTGGTGTAGACTTCATCAGCCATCTTAACCAGTTATTCTCATCACTGAAGTTGTAAAGGTTCATGGCTTCATAACATCCTTAATGTAGTTATTAATGATGAATCAAAAGTAAATTCCCATTTGATTCCATGTCCAATTTTCTCATCGGGTCTTTGTACAGCATAAAGTAAAGGCACATTTGGTGCTTTATGTCAATAGTGGAATAGAAACTCATGGAAGGAAAGAACATTCTGCTATAGGACTTTCTTGGTCAGAATTTTCTTTTCTTTTTAAAAAAATGTATTTATTTTAATTGGAGGTAATTACTTTACAATATTGTGATGGTTTTTGCCATGCATTCACATGAATCAGCTATGGGTGTACATGTGTTCCCCATCCTGAACCCCCCTCCCACCTCCCTTCCCATCCCATCCCTCAGGGTCATCCCTGAGCACCCTGTCTCATGCATTGAACCTGGATTGGCAATCTATTTCACATATGATAATATATATGTTTTAATGCTGTTTTCTCAAATCATCCCACCCTCGTGTTCTCCCACAGAATCCAAAAGTCTGTTCTTTACATCTGAATCTCTTTTGCTGTCTCACATATAGGGTCATCATTACCATCTTTCTAAATTCTATATATATATGCGTTAATACACTGTATTGTTGTTTTTCTTTCTGACTTACTTCGCTCTGTATAATAGGTTCCAGTTTCATCCACTTCATTAGAATTGATTCAAATACATTCTTTTTAATAGCTGAGTAATATTCCATTGTGTATATGTACCACAGCTTTCTTATCCATTCATCTGCTGATGGACATCTAGGTTGCTTCCATGTCCTGGCTATTATAAACAGTGCTGCAATGAACACTGGAGTACATGTGTCTCTTTCAGTTCTGGTTTTCTCAGTGTATATGCCCAGCAGTGGGATTTCTGGGTCCTATGGCAGTTCTATTTCCAGTTTTTTAATGAATCTCTGCACTGTTCTCCATAGTGACTGTACTAGTTCGTATCTCCACCAACAGTGTAAGAGGGTTCCTTTTTCTCCACACCCTCTCCAGTATTTCTTGTTTGTAGACTTTTGGATAGCAACCATCTGAGTGTATGAGATGATACCTCACTGTGGTTTTGATTTGCATTTCTCTGATAATGAAGGATGTTGAGCATTTTTTCATGTGTTTGTTAGCCATCTGTATGTCTTCTTTGGAGAAATGTCTGTTTAGTTCTTTGGCCCATTTTTTGATTGGATCATTTATTTTTCTGGAATTGAGCTGTAGGAGTTACTTGTATATTTTTGAGATTAATTCTTTGTCAGTTGCTTTGTTTGCTATTATTTTCTCCCACTCTGAGGGTGTCTTTTCACCTTGCTTATAGTTTCGAAAAGCTTTTAAGTTTAATTAGGTCCCATTTATTTATTTTTGCTTTATTTCCATTACTCTTGGAGGTGGGTCATAGAGGATTCTGCTATGATTTATGTCAGAGTGTTTTGCCTATGTTTTCCTCTAGGATTTTTTTAGATTTTGGTCTTACATTTAGATCTTTAATCCATTTTGAGTTTATTTTTGTGTATGGTGTTCTAGTTTCATTCTTTTACAAGTGGTTGACCAGTTTTCCCAGCACCACTTGTTAAAGAGATTGTCTTTTCTCCATTGTATATTCTTGCTTCCTTTGTCAACGATAAGGAGTCCATTATCTTTGGGCTTTCTATTTTGTTCCATTGATCTATATTTCTGTCTTTGTGCCAGTACCATACTATGTTGATGACTGTAGCTTTGTAGTATAACCTGAAGTCAGGCAGGTTGATTCCTCCAGTTCCATTCTTCCTTCTCAAGATTGCTTTGGCTATTTGAGGTTTTTTGTATTTCCATACAAATTGTGAAATTATTTGTTCTAGTTCTCTGAAAAATACCATTGGTAATTTGATAGAGATTGCATTGAATCTATAGATTACTTTGGGTAGTATACTCATTTTCACTATATTGATTCTTCTGATCTATGGACATGATATATTTCTCCATCTATTTGTGTCATCTTTAATTTCTTTTGTCAATGTTTTATAGTTTTCTATATATAGGTCTTTTGTTTCTTTAGGTAGATATATTCCTAAGTATTTTATTCTTTTCATTGCGCTGGTGAATGGAATTGTTTCCTTAATTTCTCTTTCTGTTTTCTCATTGTTAGTGTGTAGGAATGCAAGGGATTTCTGTGTGTTAATTTTATATCCTGCAACTTTACTATATTCATTGATTAGCTCTAGTAAGTTTCTGGTGGAGTCTTTAGGGTTTTCTATGTAGAGGATCATGTCATCTGCAAACAGGGAGAGTTTTACTTCTTCTTTTCCAGTCTGGATTCCTTTCATTTCTTTTTCTTCTCTGATTGCTGTGGCTAAAACTTCCAAAACTATGTTGAATAGTAGTGGCAAGAGTGGGCATCCTTGTCTTATTCCTGACTTTAGGGGAAATGCTTTCAATTTTTCACCATTGAGGATAATGTTTGCTGTGGCTTTATCATATATGGCTTTTATTATGTTGAGGTATGTTCCTTCTATTCCTGCTTTCTGGAGGTTTTTATCATAAATGGATGTTGAATTTTGTCAAAGGCTTTCTCTGCATCTATTGAGATAATCATATGGTTTTTATTTTTCAATTTGTTAATGTGGTGTATTACATTGATTGATTTGTGGATATTTTCTATTCCTGCTTTCTGGAGAGTTTTTATCATAAATGGATGTTGAATTTTGTCGAAAGCCTTCTCTGCATCTATTGAGATAATCATATGGTTTTTATTTTTCAATTTGTTAATGTGATGTATTACATTGATTGATTTGCGGATATTGAAGAATCCTTGCATCCCTGGGATAAAGCCCACTTGGTCATGATGTATGATCTTTGTAATATGTTGTTGGATTCTGTTTGATAGAATTTTGTTAAGGATTTTTGCATCTATGTTCATCAGTGATATTGGCCTGTAGTTTTCTTTTTTTGTGGTATCTTTGTCAGGTTTTGGTATTAGGGTGATAGTGGCCTCAGAGAATGAGTTTGGAAGTTTACCTTCCTCTGCAACTTTCTGGAAGAGTTTGAGTAGGATAGGTGTTAGCTCTTCTCTAAATTTTTGGTTGAATTCAGCTATGAAGCCATCTGGTCCTGAGCTTTTATTTGTTGGAAGATTTCTAATTACAGTTTCAATTTCCGTGCTTGTGATGGGTCTGTTAAATTTTCTATTTCTTCTCAGTTCAGTTTTGGAAAGTTGTACTTTTCTAAGAATTTGTCCATTTCTTTCAAGTTGTTCATGTTATTGGCATATAGATGCTGATAGTAGTCTCTTATGATCTTTTGTATATCTGTGTTGACTGTTGTGATTTCTCCATTTTCATTTCTAATTTTGTTGATTTGATTCTTCTCCTTTTGTTTCTTGATGAGTGTGGCTAATGGTTTGTCAATTTTATTTATCTTCTCAAAGAACCAGCTTTTAGCTTTGTTGATTTTTGCTAGGGTCTCCTTTGTTTCTTTTGCAGTTATTTCTGCCTTAACGTTTATGATTTCTTTCCTTCTACTAACCCTGGGGTGCTTCATTTTTTCTTTTTCTAGTTGCTTTAGGTGTAGAGTTAGGTTATTTATTTGACTTTTCTCCTGTTTCCTGATGTAGGCTTGTATTGCTATGAACCTTCCCCTTAGCACTACTTTTACTGTATCCCATAGGTTTGGGGATGTTATGTTTTCATTTTCATTCATTTCTATGCATATTTTGTTTTCTTTTTTTTATTTCTTCTGTGTTTTGTTGGTTATTCAGAAGAGTCTTGTTTAGCCTACATATGTTTGTATTTTTACTAGTTTTTTTTTTTTTTCCTGTAGTTGACATCTAATCTTACCACATTATGATCAGAAAAGATGCTTGAGATGATTTCAATTTTTTTGAATTTACCAAGGTTAGATTTATGGCCCAGGATGTGATCTATCCTGGAGAAGGTTCCATGTGCACTTGAGAAAATAGATGAAATTCCTTGTTTTAGGGTGAAATGTCCTATATATATCAATTAGGTCTAACTGGTCCATTGTATCATTTAAAGTTTGTGTTTCCTTGCTAATTTTCTGTTTAGTTGATCTATCCCTAGGTGTGAGTGGGGTATTAAAGTCTCCCACTATTATTGTGTATTGTTAATTTCCCTTTTCATATTTGTTAGCATTTGCCTTATATATTGCAGTGCTCCTATGTTGAGTACATATATATTTATAATGTTATATCTTCTTCTTGGATTGATCCTTTGATCATTATGTAGTGTCTTTCTTTGTCTCTTTTCATAGACTTTATTTCAAAGTCTGTTTTATCTGTTATGAGTATTGCTACTCCTGCTTTCTTTTGGTCCCCATTTGTGTGAAATATCTTTTCCCAGCCTTTCCCTTTCAGTCTATATGTATCCCTAGGTTTGAGGTGGGTCTCTTGTAGACAGCATATATAGGGTTCTTATTTTTATATCCATTCAGCCAGTCTTTGTCTTTTGTTTGGGGCATTCAACCCATTTACATTTAAGGTAATTATTGATAAGTACAATCCCATTGCCATTTACTTTGTTGTTTTGGGTTTGAGTTTATAAACCTTTTCTGTATTTCCTGTCTAGAGAAGATCCTTTAGCATTTCTTGGAGAACTGGTTTGGTGGTGCTGAATTCTCTGAGCCTTTGCTTGTCTGTAAAGTTTTTGATTTCTCCTTCATATTTGAATAAGATCCTTGCTGGGTACAGTAATCTAGGTTGTAGGTTTTTCTCTTTCATCACTAAGTATGTCCTGCCTTTCCCTTATGGCTTGAAGAGTTTCTATTGAAAGATCAGCTGTTATCCTTATGAGAATCCCCTTGTGAGTTATTTGTTGTTTTTCCTTTGCTGCTTTTAATATTTTTTCTTTGTGTTTGATCTTTGTTAATTTGATTAATATGTGTCTTGGGGTGTTTCACCTTGGGTTTATCCTGTTTCAGATTCTCTGGGTTTCTTGGACTTGAGTGGCTATTTCCTTCACCATTTTAGGGAAGTTTTCAACTATTATCTCCTCAAGTATTTTCTCATGGCCTTTCTTTTTGTCTTCTTCTGGGACTCCTATGATTTGAATGTTGGGGCATTTAACATTGTTCCAGAGGTCTTTGATGTTGTCCTCATTTCTTTTAATTCTTTTTTTTTTCTTTTTTCCTCTCTGCTTCATTTATTTCCACCATTCTATCTTCCCCCTCACCTATCCTGTCTTCTGCCTCAGTTATTCTACTGTTGGTCCCCTCCAGAGAGTTTTTTCATCTCATTTGCATTATTCATTATTGATTGACTCTTTTTTATTTCTTCTAGGTCCTTGTTAAACTTTTCTTGCATATTCTCAATCCTTGTCTCCAGACTATTTATCTGTAACTCTATTTTGTTTTCAAGATTTTGGATCATTTTTACTATTGTTATTCTGAATTCTTTTTCAGGCAGACTCCCTATCTCCTCCTCTTTTTTTGGTTTGGTGGGCTTTTATCGTGTTCCTTTACATGCTAAATATTTCTCTGCCTTTTCATCTTTTTTAGATTGCTGTGTTTGGGGTGGCCTTACTGTATGCTGGAAGTTTGTGGTTCCTCTTTATTGTGGAGGTTCCTCCGTGTGGGTGGGGATGGACAAGTGGCTTGTCAAGATTTCCTGGTTAGGGAAGCTTGCATCAGTGTTCTGGTGGGTGGAGCTGGATCTCTTCTCTCTGGAGTACAATGAAGACTCCAGTAGTGAGTTTTGAGGTATCTATGGGTTTGGTGTGACTTTTGGCTGCCTGTATTTTTGTGCTCAGAGTTATGTTCCGGCATTTTTGGAAATTAGCTTGGTATGTCTTGCTCTGAAACTTGTTGGCTCTTGGGTGGAGCTTGGTTTCAGGGTAGGTATGGAGGCTTTTGGATGAGCTCTTGTCGATTAATGTTCCCTGGAGTCAGGAGTTTTCTGGTGTTCTCAAGTTTTGGATTTAAGCCTCCTGCCTCTGGCTTTCAATCTTATTCTTACAGTAGCCTCAAGACTTCTCCATCCATAAAGCATTGATGATAAAACATCTAGGTTAATGGTGAAAAGATTCTCCATAGTGAGGGACACCCAAAGAGGTTCACAGAGTTACATGGAGAAGAGAAGAGGGAGCAGGGAGATAGAGGTGACCATGAGGAGAAAAGGGAGAATCGAAAGGGGAGAGAGCAATCTAACAATTCCCTCAGTAATTTGCTCTCCTCGGTCTGGAACACTCAGAGAGGTTCAGGGAGCTCCACAGAGAAGAGAAGAGGGAAGAAGGGATAGAGGTGACCAGGGGGACAGGGGGAGAGTCAAAAGGAGAGAGACCAATCTAGCCAATGATCAGTTCTGTAAGTGTTCTCCACAGCCTGGAACACCCAAAGAGATTCAGAGCTAAACAGAGAAGAGGAGGGGAGGGAGGAGATAGAGGTGACCCATTTAGTATCTCATGGCTCTGGAGGTCAGAAGTTCAGATGGGCCCAACTCGCTTCTCAGCTCAATCCAAAATGTCCAAAGTCCTCCATCTTCTAATACGTTGCGGGGCACTCTCTTTGGGCTATTTTTAAATATTAAGTCCACATTCAAAAGACAAAGATTCAATTTCCAATTGCAGCCAAGGTGGAGAAACAGAGCTTGGATTATCTTCTCACTGCCAACCTGATGGCATCTTCCTCTTTCAGTCCTCCACACAGGAAAGGCCCAGAATTTTCTTTCATGAAAAAACTTATTTGCCAAGAAACAAGGCTGAATTGTGTCTAAATACTAAATTATGATTTGCAGATTTTGCCATTGAAAGAAACAGAGAATCGGTTCACTTAGGTGATATAAAGGTAGAAAATCAGGTTTGGGAGGGAGAATTACAGAGTTTACTTTAAGACAAGGATAATTGGAAACCATTGGAGACTCAAATGGAGTTTTCAAGTATAAAGGTAGAGAAGTAGTATTGGAGCTGCTTGAGAGGGCTGAACTGGAGTTAAAAAATGGGAGTCATCAGTCCACAGGTAGAAGTTTTAACTCCAGGAGTGAAGATATTGTCCATTCACTCATTCCAAATGAAGTATACATTTAAATTCCTTTTTTTTTATTGGAGTGTAATTGCTTTACAATGTTGTGTTGGATCTTGCTGTAGAATGAGGTGAATCAGTTACATGTATACCTTTATCCCCTCCCTCTTGAGCCTCTCTCTCACCACCCTGCCCTGTCCTGCCCCTCTCGGTCATCATAGAGCACCAAGCTGAGCAACCTGTGTCATACAGCAGGTTCCCACTAGCTATCTATTTTACACATGCTAGTCTGTATATGCAATACTATTCTCTTAGTTCCTTCCAATCTCTTCTTCCCCCTCTGTCCACATGTCCATTCTCTATATCTGCATCAGTAAATCAGAAAGAGAAAAACAAATATCATATATTAATGCATATATGTGGAATCTAGAAAAATGGTACAAATTAACCTCTTTGCAGAGCAAGAATAGAGGCCAGAATTTTTTTTTTTTTTAATTTCTGGAACAACATTCAAACCTGTGAAATACCCTCTGGAGTCTAGACAAATGCTGTAGTAAATAACAAGAACTTTGGGCGTCAGTCAGTGAGCCTGTGTCAGCTGGACTATTTTCCAGCCAAGAGGCACATCTAAGATAGGAAAGAGGGTCACTTTCTCATAATCAAGTCCTTATGCAATAACGGAAAATTAAAAATTGTGCTGTGTGTCAGGGCCATTTGTTCACTTATTCATTCTCTGGTTTAATTGTTCATTTATTTAGCCAACATTTATTGAGCACCCAACTCTTATTCTGTATTACGGATGTTAAGAGTCTGTATTATCAATAAAAAGACAGGGTACTTTCCTTGGGGAAGTCCAGAGTCTATTAGGAAAGACAGATACATAAACACATAATAAATTAATATGTGGGTAAACAGTATTTGTGTGGAGGTAGATACAACATGCTAAGAGGTCATGGAAGGACCATGCCTGGTTCTCTTACTGCTGTACATCCAGTACCTAAGATGAAGTGTAAGCACTGTGTCTCTGAAACTGTGTGCAGGGAACACAGCAAGCCTCCAGAGCTTCAGGGTGATGTTTTAAATACTCAAGGGAAACACAGCAATACTTGACATCTGATGGACACTGTACAAACTACCAGATCAAGTTTTTTGTTTTTTGTTTTTTTTCCTAAGTCTTATATTTGGAAAGTTGACATTTGCTTTGATAAAAAGCAAGTACTTTGAGAAAATCAACAAAGGACAGAAAATTAAGGTGGCATTTTCCAATCTGATTTCAGACTTGAGAATATAGTGCCTAACAGCTGAATACATCCCATCAGTAGAAAACGTGGTTACTTATGATTGAAATAAAATTTTTTGTAAAAATTACGTATATTATTTTTCCAATGACCACCAAGTTATTAGAACACAGATACTTATTAAGTTGCTTGGACTTAATTAATTAATAAATAGAACCAGAGGATATTCCTTTTGGCCTAGAGGTACAATAGAAAAGATTACTGAGATGTTAAAAGGACTGTGAATAGATGAGCTTTGGCAACCTTTATCACACAATAGACATTTAATACATATGGCGAATGAATGAATGAATGACATCCTAAATAGGGTTACACTTGAGCTCAATCTTTCAAGATGATGGTCTCCAATGAGAAAGTGTTATGAAAAATGAGAATGGAATTTATGCAGCACTTTCTACCAGGACCTACTATGTACCAGACATTTTTTCTTAAGTGCTGGGGTATCCTAGTGACAGAAAAAGATAAGACTCCCGTTCTCAGGAAGCTTATACTTTAGTGGGAGGAGGCATATGATTAACAAGTAAATAAAAGTGTATCAGTTTCAGATACTGAAAGACTATGAAGAAAATAAAGCAGGGTAATGAGATAGTGATGGTGGGGAGATGACTTTTACGAAGCTGTCAGGAAATTCCCTCTGAAGTGATATTGGGGCCCAGGTGTACATGTGAAGGGTGAGACATGACCTGGCTCAGCTTAGTTTAGGCTCTTCCAGGTCCTTTTATGAGGTGCAGTACAAGGTACATTGTGGGGAAACAGATACTTATCTATGCTGAAGAATCTGAACTTACCCCCAAATGTTATTTTGTGAGGGGCATTTCTGGCCTCTTACCAGAGCCTATGGGCATTGCTTGGGAGAGGAGCAGAAGGCTGACAGAAAGCCAGATGCTCTAACTACCTCCACGGCACACATGCCTTTTCTCCCAGGCCCAGAGCCAGTCAGCCCCTGACTAAAATATATGAAGGGTGGTAGAAGAATGTCTTAAGCTCAAGTTGAAGTGTTTTAAGTAGGAAAACAATTCTGACCTTGGCCTCCTGTGTAGCTAATACTCAACTCTGTCTAGCAGTGGACCCAGAAAATGGACTTCTTGTCAGATCCATCCGTAATTTCCTCCCTACTGACCCACCCAGCTGGAAGCAGAAATTTTCCTAAGTGTAATCTTCACTGAGAAGGAAAGTGCTCACATTTTAAGGTCTGGTAGGACATATCTTTTCCGAGTTGCTTTATTAGGACTTCATTTATTCTTTAATATGCATCAATTCACATAATAAACTTGGGTCCAGGCTCTCCTGCTTTTTAGATTCCACATGCATTTGTATCTGAGCAGATTCTAAGAGGTCATCAGGATGTATGGAGAAGTGCAGGGGGTAGTGATTCAGATTGATTAAAAATTCAGACACCCTCTTCTTTTTTAATCCTGTATGCATGGAGAACTAAAAACATCCAAGTAGAGCAGAAAGAACATGTACTTTTCTGAGTCTTGCCACTTTGTAATAATGTGCTTTTAAACAAAATTCATTAACCTCTTTCAATCTCAGCTTTCCTACCTTTAAAAATATTCTCTTTGTATATGTACAAAGAATGTTAAATTTAATGTTTGTGGTAGTTTAAAAATTGGAAACAAATGGGCCAGGGCTGATTAAATAAATACATTGTGGTATATCCATACCATGGAACTCTATACAATCATTAAAAAGAATAGGGTAGATCTCCTGAGGAAATCAAAACTGAAAAAGACACATGTACCCCAATGTTCACTGCAGCACTATTTACAATAGCTAGAGCATGGAAGCAACCTAGATGTCCATTGACAGATGAATGAGTAAAGAAGTTGTGGTACATTTATACAATGGAATCCTACTCAGCCATAAAAAGGAACACATTTGAATCTGTTGTTATGAGGTGGACAAACTGGAACCCATTATACAGAGTGAAGTAAGTCAGAAAGAGAAATATAAATATCATATACTGATGCATATATATGGAATCTGAACAGATGGCACTGATGAATTTATATTCGGAGCAGCAGTGGAGAAACAGACATAGTAGAAGGAGAGGAGGGAGAAGAGAGATGTATGGTAGAGTAACAGAAATTTACAATACCATGTGTAAAGCAGATAGCCATAGGAATTTGCTGTATGACTCAGGGAACTCAAATGGGGACTGGCTGAAGAATGGGGTGGAGAGGGAGATGGGAGGGAGGTCTGGGAGGAAGGAGACATGGGTGTACCTATGGCTGATCCTTGTTGATGTATGACAGAACACTGCAAAATTCTGTAAAGCAATTATCCTTTAATTTAAAAAAATTAAAAAAAAATAGAGTAGATCTCTAGGTAACAACCTAAGGTTCTTCCAGGATACAGTAAATGTGAAATAAAGCAAGTTGTGGAGTAATATATTTAACATGATCTCAATCAGTTAAAAAAAATCCTAAAACAGAAATGTACCTGGCATATCATAAATTTTGAAGGATACTTATCAAACTGATCACAGAGATTATTTTTATATATAATTCCGAGAGAGAAAATTTGAGTGATTTAAGGGGGACTTTCTTTTTTTATTCTATATACTTTTGCAGAGTTTTAGGTTTTTTACAGTGAACATGTATTCTATGATTGGTATAAATGTCAAACTACCTCCAAAAATGAGGTTGGGATAAAATATTTTAAGCCACTGAATATTTATTTATTTTTGAAATGCTAAAAAAAATCATCTCACAGAAGGTTTACATGAGAAAATAACTAAAATCAGGAGTGTCTGGCTCAATAATGTCGGGTCTGCCCTCCCTTAATCTTTTTTTTTGTAAATCAACTTCTCCTTTTCTGTGGCAAATTACCCTTTCCAAGAGAATATATTATTTTAAAAAGTGAAAATTTGATCACTTTAAATTTCTGAAAGTCAGCCTTATTCTTTGGTATCATGAGGGAACTTCTCCTGGTTATTTTGCTAAATAACAGGTTCCAGGTCTTTTACAACAAAAACATCAGACCTCATCTCTGGCAGAACTGTAGAATTATAATGCCCTTTCTTTTGGAGAAACTATAGAAAACCAGACTTTCTATTCTCTACCCAGTCCTTAGGCTGGACAGTAGGTCTCTGGCAGCAATAAAGCTTGGCTTTTCTTTGGCCAGACAAATACTTGGTTGGAATTGCTGTATATTCTCAGAAACATATCCCAGGGGATCAATCAATATCACCCATAACGAGTCTAGCTTGCCACAAAGCTAGAACAAATGTGCATGTGACTTAACTATTTGTAGAGCTTTGTGGTTCTTTTGTGTGTGCGTGTTTTCCCTTTTAACATTGACAAGCATTGCCTCTGCTGAAACAAAGGATATACTCTAGGGAACGCATTTTCAAAAACATCCAGATTTCCCTGACTTGGGCCACAGTTCTTTCTGTTTATGCTGAAATTAGATATCAAAGGAAAATAACTTTTTAGGAAGTAAGAAATGATCAATGACTTTTACTGTTTCTCTGAGGACAGAGGTTCTCTCCAACCTATGCTAGGTGAGCTTTAGCCATCTTGCAAATGAATTCATCTCTAAATGCAAGTGTATTGCATGCCATGGGGATAACTGAAGATGGGTTTTGGTACACGACACCATTTCTTCCTCAACAGAGATGCACTAAGTATTCAGAATAATGGTTAAAAATATTTGCAGCAATTACTATGGGAAGGAAAATTTTTTCATGTTTTATGACTAACTGTTTTATCATTTGTGGCATAAAGAAATAAACAGTTTTTTAATGATTCACAGATTCCTTCCTTTGGTGAATCTGATGCATATAGTTCTGTCTGCCATGCTCTTTGTCAGGCAGCCAGCCAAGTTTTTTGGCTTTTTCCTCCCCAGCAGTTTGGGCCTTTCTGCTTTCCTTCTCTCCTAGGCCTTCTCCTGACTGCTGTACACATTTGTTTTAATTTTTAAAAAATGCTTTCCTAACGTGTCTTTATTGGACCCCTCCTAAATCTCTCTGTTTTTCTTTTCTCCTTAATGTGTTCTCAACTTCTTATCCTTTTCCTTGACTACTTTTTCTTTTTCACTTTATTTTTTATTTTATATTGGAGCATAGTTGATTTACAACATTATGTTAGTTTCAGGTGTACAACTAGGATGGAGGTTCCTTAAAAAAATAAAAATATTAATAGAACCTACCATATGATCCAAAAACCACTCCTGAATATATATCCAGAGAAAACCATAATGGAAAAAAATGCATGCACCTCTACTCTTAGAAAACTAGGGATAGAAGTGAGCTTATTCAACTTGATAAAGACTTCTTATTGTTTACTTGCTAAGTTGTATCTGACCATGCAGCCCCATGGACTATAGCCCACCAAGTTCCTCTGTCCATGGGATTTTCTAGGCAAGAATACTGGAGTGGGTTGCCATTTCCTTCTCCAGGGATCTTCCTGACCCACGGATCAAGCCCAAGTCTCCTGTATTGGCAGGTAGATTCTTTACTGCTCTCCCACCAGGAAAGCCCCTTGATAAAGAGTTGTTCAGTCACTAAGTCATGTCCCACTCTTTGTGACCCCATAAACTACAGCATGCCAGGCTTCCCTGTCCATCACCATCTCCCACAGCTTGCTCAAACTCATGTTCAGTGAGTTGGTGATGCCATCCAACCATCTCATCCTCTGTCACCCTCTTCTCCTCCTACCTTCAATCTTTCCCAATATCAGAATCTTTTCCAATGAGTCAGCTCTTCGTATCAGGTGGCCAAAGTATCGGAACTTCAGCTTCAGCCCTTCCAATGTATATTCAGGATTAATTTCCTTTAGAATTGATGGATTTGATCTCCTTGCTTTCTGAGGGACTCTCAAGAGTCATCTCCAGCACCACAGTTTGAAAGCATCAATTCTTTGGCACTCTGCCATCTTTATGGTCCAACTCTCACATCCATACATGACTGCTGGAAAAACCATAGCTTTGACTAGATGGACCTTTGTCAGCAAAGTAATGTCTCTGCTTTTTAATACACTGTCTAGGTTTGTCATAACTTTCTTCCAAGGAGCAAGCCTCTTTTAATTTCATGGCTGTAGTCATTGTCCACAGTGATTTTGGATCCCAAGAAAATAAAATCCATCAGTGATTCCATTGTTTCCCCATCTATTTGCCATAAAGTGATGGACCAGATCCCATGATCTTAGTTTCCTGAATGTTGAGTTTTAAGCCAGCTTTTTCACTCTGCTCTTTCACCTTCATCAAGAAGATCTTTAGGTCCTCTTCACTTTTAGAGTGGTGTCATCTGCATATCTGAGGTTATTGATATTTCTCCCGGCAATCTTGATTGCAGCTTGTGCTTCATCCTGCCTGGCATTTCTCATGAGGTACTCTGCATATAAGTTAAATAAGCCGGGTGACAATATACAGCCTTGACTTACTCTTTTCCCAATTTTGAACCAGTCCATTGTTCCATGTCTGGTTCTAACTGTTGTCTCTTTACCTGCATACAGGTTTCTCAGGAGGCAGTTAAGGTGGTCTGGTATTCCCATTTCTTTAAGAATTTCCCACAATTTGTTGTGATCCATACAGTCAAAGGTTTTAGCATACTCAATGAAGCAATAGATGTTTTTCTGGAATTCTCTTGCTTTTTTTATGATCCAACAGATGTGGGCAAAATTTGATCTTTGGTTCTCTGTCTTTTCTAAATCCAACTTGTATATCTGGAATTTCTCAGTTCACATACTGTTGACGCCTAGCTTGAAGGATATTGAGTATTGCCTTGCTATCATGTGAGATGAGTGCAGTCGTACTGTAGTTTGAACATTCTTTGGTGTCACCTTTCTTTGGGATTGGAATGAAAACTGACCTTTTCCAGTCTTGTGGCCAATGATAAAGAGTAACTACAAAGTAAATTACAGCTAACATACCTATTGGTTTCACTTAGGGCAATAAGAAAACAGGACAATTCATGAGCATATTAAAAATGCATAGCATAGAACTATAATTCTAGAAGATACAGAATATTTTTTAATGGGAGAGAGACTATTGTGAGATTATGAAATCTGATTTATTTTCACGGGCTATACTGATGGCTACAAAACCCCTCAAAATTATATAGATCAACAAAACTATCTCCAGTGTCACTTCCCAATCCCTTAAAGATGTTTTCTGGGATCACCTGTGGTAAGATTAACAAGTGGTAATTGTCTTTACACATTTAACTGTTTTGTGTTTATAAAACAATGCTGCAATAAAATTTGTGTTTTAGTAGCCAAAATAAAAAAAGACACATGCATCCCAGTGTTCATTGCAACACATTTACAATTGCCTCAGCCTTTTATGCTGCAGGAGTCCTGTGAGATAAGCACTACTCTGTGGAGAGAAAACAGACTCAGGGCTCTGCTCCTCATTCCCTTTGTGGTTGGGCCAGCTCTTTGATTCCTCATCATCTCAGTTTCCTCAAGTAGGAAGTGGAAGCAAGAGTAATAGTCACTTTAGGGCCTTCCTTTCCAGGAATCAATGTGATCGTGTAAATACAAGGGACATAGTCAAGAAATTTTAGTTCTTTCTTCCACCTTACTTTGACAAAGATAAGTAGGTGATGGTCTTAAAGAAGAAAGAATCCTAGTGAAACAGCTGCTCACAGCGTCGCAAGAACATTTAGCACTTTGTTCCAGAGCAGCTGAATTCTCCTGCTGAGGACACCTGCCCTCTTGTCCATAACTCACATTGATATGAAGAGCCCCAAATTTGGGGGAAATATACAAAGGGAGATATGTTGAGATGACTGACTTCTGCTCCTTGGCATCCTTCTGGTATACTTAAAAGACCACTGGAGATTTTTTTTTCCCCCACTATCTTGACCATAGTTTTTTCTCCATCGTCCCATGAAGACTGTCAGATGCAGTGTTGGCAGTACTATAAATGGCCTTTGAGGGGTAGGAGCTGGCTTATCTGACCTGAAGAATTGCACAAGTCCCAGCTCACACATGTGATACTGCCTGATAAGAAATCAAAGGGCCTCATATAATTGCTGTGCTCTTTTCATGTGGATCCATGGACACTGTGACACAGCTGCTTTCTTAAGACTGTTATTATGAACAGAAGGCCTACTTGGTCAACCCAGAGTTTGTTTACTTCAATATTGTCATGATCAATAGCCATATTGAAACTTTCTGAGAAAAAGTTCAGCTGGATCTTTTGGAAGATGTGTGTACCATTATTAATGCACAGTACTGGCTCGATAGACTTTTGAAGGAAAGAAAAATCCTTCATCAGTCAATTGATGAAGAGGTTTGAAGGCTGAGTCTATCATTTTTTGTGGTGTCGGAACTTGTTAGATTAGCAGAGAATAGCTGCTCTGAGCACCATTTTCCAGCAAGCCCCAGAACCTTGGGCAAACAGCTTTAACCTCTATGTGCCACAATCTTCCTTATTGAAAGTGACTAGAACATTGATCATACACCTCAAGAGGGTCCTGGCAAAATCACAGACTTATAGGATGGTAGAATTAGGAAGAAACTCATATACTTTGGGCATCTGACATGTGCCAGGCATAGTGCTAATGACTTTCCATTCCATAATTCTTTTAATTCTCACAGCAACCTTGAAAAGTAAACATTCTGATTTTACAGATAAATTAGTTTGACCGTTTAAAGAGATGAAGTACTTTATCTAGGTCACACTAGGAGTGCGGCTGTGTGTTTTGAATAATGCCAAAGCCTATTATACAAGAGAGTATACAGATGAGCTAGACTAACTCATTTAACAAATAGCCGAACCAAAATACAAAGAGTTTAAAAGCTCAAACATTTTTTCAACATGCTTTTTCTTTTAAGAAAACACATACTCAAATAAGTTTACTATAGCAATTATCATCCTTTAAGGCTAGAAGTGTATGAACTGCTAAGAATTTTCAATGTGAAAATTCAATACAGCAGAAAAGGCAAACCCAAAAATGCTTGTTGAAAACATACCAAATTCCCTCCCCTTTCAGCTTCTCTGCCTGTCAAGAGGATATTAATTTATTGAGCCAATACTCCTTAAAATCTACTTTCCCAAGTCCCAGTTTCTGAATTGCATAAGATGTATGTTGGCCCCCGGTGACCCAGATAGAAGCTTGAAGCGGGAATTTGACAGTGACTTAAGAAAGAAATTACTACTGCGGCTGATCCATTGGCAGAGTGCCCTGTGGAATGAAACGAAACAAGCTGCCATGCATAGATTGCTAAGCCTGCAAGTACTTGTCTTGCTCAGCCTGGTTTTCATGAGACTAGATATGGTAAGCAGCAGCAAATCTTCCTATTAATACCAAGTTGGGCTGAAACTCAAGCAATATAGATTCTTATGTGCTTCTTCCTCCCAGAGATCACTCAGAGACCTTTGTGGTGAGTCCAGTAAACTAGGGTCTTATTTCATTAGTTTTCTCTCTTTTGTATGCCATTGTCCTAGGAATCTTGTTCATGTGCCTTTCTTTGCATTTTAACCATTCTCCTCCTTTTCAAAGGAAATTGTGAAATTTAGGAAGGTTATATCTTCCTTTATCATCTTACTGTGAAGAGAAGGCTGCACATGGTTCTTAGAGTCTGTCTGCTTTGGGTTTCAGATCCAGTTGAGAGTTTTGAGTGCAATATGATCATCACAGAAAGAAGAGTGAAGAGGCATTCTTTAGATTTCTTTTCCTTTGGATCTCAGGGGGCAAATATGCTTCAGGACTCATTTAGCACCAATATCCCAGCCTCCTTTTCTCAAGCTATCTTTCATTACAAAACCTTCTTCCCTCTCAAAACAGCAGTTTTAAAATGATGTGTCACTACATTTCACAGAGGGTAACTTGTAACTTTTTAATTTTTATTTTTCCTTCTTTAAAATATTGCTGGGAGTTTTGTTTTTTTGTTTTTTGGGTTTTTTTTGCTTTGAATTATTATGGACGTAATTCAGATCTCTCAGTCCTTTATAGGACTGTAGTTGGTGAAACAATTTTCTAATGAATTTCAGTGGTGCCACCTTGATATCTTTCCTGGGAGATGAAGGCTAAAGAGTTAGCTTTCTAGGTACATCACCCCTAATTCATCTGGAAGAGCTCTGTTATATCAGCTTTATTGATTAGCATCCTGAATAAGATTCTTTCGGGGCAAGAGTAGTTCTGCATAAAACAAAAAAGAGTACAAAAATTCCTACTTTATAACATCCCTTCTAGATTCTGCCTGATTATTTATAGGGAAGAAAATTCTCCATGTTCCATATTTTTTGTGCAATGCTAATTGCCAGATGTTGTTTCTTATAATAAGCCAATTTATACTTTCTAATTACTATTTGATTCAAGAGATATTTCTTGACTGTGTGAAAGGCAATGCACTGGAAGTGAATGGAGCTGAAAAGATATATATGAGACAATTTCTACTCTCAAATGTTTGTTTTGAAATTGGAGGCAGAAAAACCAAAAAGACTCAAATACAGATATTTCTAATCCAGTAGAATAAGTTAAGTTGTAAAAGAAAAGTATGAGGAAAGAGCTAAGAGGACTTCTAATCAATCTGTTATTCCCTCTATTCCAAGACAAGCAGCAGTGTCAGATAAAATCTAAAGTGATAAAACAATGACACAGCCAGGTCCAAAAGCAAGACCAAAATGTCCATGAATCAAAAATGAAGCAAAAAAGCAAGATGGTGGACAGGGCTGATATCAAAGGCTTTTTGGCTCCGTGTCTGGAAGTAAGTAAAAGTTAGCAGTAGTTCAACTCCTGTGGGGTAACATGAAGTAAACTTATTTTATAGAATAAGGGGCACTGAAGCCAGGTTGATAACTCTATGTCAGGAGTTTGGAGGGCATGTCTGTGTGGAAAGAAATTAAAGAATTAAATATGTATGTGTGTGTGTGTGTGTGTGTGTATATGTGTGTGTATATATGTGTGTGTGTGTGTGTGTGTGTGTGTGTGTATAAATATATATATATATATAATGATTTACTGCTTTGGATGAGAGCCTTATTTGAATCTGTGAATCCAGAAAGACTGTTGGACATCACAAACTATACTTACCAGACTATAGCTCTGTGACTGGACTTGAAATTTCCTCATTACAGATTAAAGCCCAAAATCCCAGTATTGAGATTCTAAACTGGGGACTGAGTGAACCACCTGGAGATAACCACAAAACTCTTAGAAGAGACAGAGAGGAAAAAAAGGAAAGCTAAATCTTTCCATTAAAAATAAGCCTATAAGAAAAGTTCCAAAGTATGTACAAGAAACACAATACCAAAAAAGCCAGCAAAATTAACACTCACTCCAGATAAAGTATCTGAAACGGTTTGACAAAGACTTTAAAATGGGTACAGTTGATCCTCATTATTTGTGGGTTGCAGTCATTGTGAATTCACCAGTTTTCAAATGTCCATCCGTCCTCAGTTGTTCGCTGACAAGAGCAGAGCAATCCAGATTTGCGGTTGCGAAGGAGCATGTTCCCAACTGAGGTAGAACAAGTGGAGATGCTGTCTATATTTTTCAGCTCTCAGACTGTAAACAAGTGTTCCTTTCTATTTAGTCTATTTATGCCAAGTATTTCCCATCTTTGTGGGTTTTTTTGTTGGTGGTGGTGGTGATATAGCTCTTTAAAATAACCCCAGCTACAGTGCTGAAGTATGCCTGATGTTTCTAGGTTCAGAAAGGCTGGTTAAGTGCTTATGGAGGAAATGAGTTTTAGATAAGCTTTAATCAGTTGTCAGAGTGCTGTCAGCTGTGAATTCAGTGTTAATGAATCATCATTGTATTTTAATTAAGAAGTCTTTAAATAGAAACACATAAAGCAAAGCTTCATTATTGCTCTGTTGGCTAAAGTGTTGTGACCAGAAACTGAACCAACTGCATTCCTCCTAGGAGTACTGGTTCACAGTTCACTAATTCATTGTTTGTGTCAACTTTGTAGAACGTAACTACCGCAAATAGTAAGAATTGGCTGGGTTGCCCTGGTAGCTCAGCCGGTAAAGAATCCACCTGTAATGTGGGGGACCTGGGTTTGATCTCTGGGTTGGGAAGATCCCCTGGAGGAGGGCATGGCAACCCACTCTGTATTCTTGCGTGGAGAATCCCCATGGACAGAGTAGCCTGGCAGAGCCCTTGAGATCACAAAAAGTCAGACACTACTGAGTGACGAGGCACAGCACAGTGTGTTGAAAAGAAACTCGCTGAGACATAGCTACTAAAAATAAAGAGTGAATGAGAGAGGAAAACTAGATAGAAATGAAATAATATATAGATGGATAAATAAAAGACGATTAGAAATTTTGCAATAAAACACTGTAGTCACTGAAACAAAAATTTGAGAGATAAATTGGTCACAAAGAGAAAAGAAATGAATTTAAAGATAGCAGTTAGAAATTTATCTGGAATACAGCTCAGAATTCCAGAAAAACATGACACGAAAGAGCCATTTAGAGAGAGACAGTGAATAAAAGGTTCTAACATGCATGTAACAGGAGTTTCCAAAGAAGAGAATGGAGGTAACAACATTCAGAATATCCCAGAAAGAAAAAAAGAGACATATGTCCTGAGACTAGAATTGCAATGAAAGTGTTGAGCAGAAAAAATAAAAATATCCGCCCAAATATAACATAGTCCAGTATCAGAAGAATAGTCCATCATTAAAGAAGAAAATATTAAGAGCTATCAGAGAAACAACAGATGACTCACAAAGGAATGAAAATTAAATTAATGGCAGAAATTCTTAATCATAAAAGGTAATGAGCTAAATATCTTCAAAGTGGTTCCAGAAAGTAGCTGTCACTGTAGAATTTGGTACCTTCATCTATCAACCAAGAGTATAGGCAAAGGGACTTCCCTTTAGTCCAGTGGTTAAGAATCTGCCTTAAGATACCATATGCCTTGAAGAACTAAGCCCGCATGTACAACTCCTGAGCCAACACACCACAACTAGAGAATCTGTGCACTGCCGAGATCCCACATGACCCAGCAAAGATCCCATATGCCACAACTAATATCCAGTGCAGCCAAATAAATAAGTTTTTTAAAAAATACTATAGATAAAATCAAGACAAGAGAATTTACAACCCACAGAATTTCACTAAAATAATTAACGCAGAAAGAAAAAGTTCAACTCCAAAACAGGTGGGTGTAGAAGAAAACAGTGACGAGCCCAAAGTAGTGTGACAGTGTTTTGTCTATGCACACACATTACATTGCTGTTGTGCCCTAATATTCCCGGTTCTCCTTTTCTAATGAACATATGGGAGGAGTAAACTTTTCTAACCCCTTGAAGTTAGGCATGACCGTACTAGTAGCTTTGGCCACTGAAATGGAGTGAGTATATTACTTTCAGGATGAAAGATCAAAGGTCAGTTTGATATTCTCTATGCTCTGTTTCTCCTTGTAGGACTGACCAAGGAGACTGTGTTCTGAAACTTTCCTTCTCAGAGGATGGTTTGGGGACCAGCAGCATCAGCATTTGCTAGACTGCCATGAGAACTGGAGAATCAGGTTCTGTCTCAGGCTGAAGCGTCAGAATCTTGACTTTAACAGTCCCCAGATGACTCATATGTACATTAAAGTTTGAGAAGCCCTGTTCTATCAGATAGTATTGGCTTGGTCAAAAAAACATTCATTTGATCTTATAGAAAAACCTAAATGACCTTTTTTGATCAACCTAATACATCCTCTGTCAGCCTGGGTTACTCACTTGCTGCTGCTGCTGCTGCTGCTAAGTCGCTTCAGTCGTGTCTGACTCTGTGTGACCCCATAGACGGCAGCTCACCAGGCTCCGCCGTCCCTGGGATTCTCCAGGCAAGAACAGTGGAGTGGATTGCCATTTCCTTCTCCAATGCATGAAAGTGAGAAGTAAAAGTAAGTCGCTCAGTCGTGTCCGACTCTTAGCGACCCCATGGACTGCAGCCTAGCAGGCTCCTCTGCCCATGGGATTCTCCAGGCAAGAGTACTGGAGTGGGGTGCCATTGCCTTCTCCCGGGTTACTCACTTACCCTATAGATAACAACTGCTCTGGAGAGTCAGAGAGTGCTTGAGTAAAAAATGAATTTTGTGCCATTGAACCAGAGGTTTGCATTTTTAGAGTCATCTGACGTACCCTGACAGCTAAAGTCAGTGTAATCTGCTATATTGTTGTTCAGTTGCTCAGGCATGTCCAACTCTTTGCAGTCCCATGGACTGCAGTGCCAGGCTTCTCTGTCCTTCACCATCTCACACAGTTTGCTCAAACTCATGTCCATTGAGTCAGTGATGCCATCCAACCATCTCACCCATCTCATCCTCTGTCATCCCCTTCTCCTTCTACCCTCAGTCTTTCCCAGCATCAGGGTCTTTTCCAGTGAGTCAGCTTTTCATATCAGGTGGACAGATACTGGAGCTTTGACATCAGTCCTAACAATGAATATTCAGGGTTGATTTCCTTTAGGATTGATTCCGGGTTTGATCTCCTTGCTGTCTCAATAGTCTCCTCCAGCACCACAGTTCAAAAGCATCAATTCTTCGGTGCTCAGCCTTCTTTATGGTCCAACTCTCACATCCGTACATGATTACTCACAAAACCATAGCTTTGACTATGATAGGCAGAATGGTCTCCCAAAGATACCCATGCCCTAATACCTAGAATCTGTGAATATGCATTATGTTACATAGTGAAAAGGAATTTGCCAATGTGATTGAGGTTACAGACCTTAAGACAGGAAAGGTATCCTGGATTATCCAGGTGGGCTGACTCTAATCATTTGGAGACTTGAAAGCAGACAGCTTTCTATAGCCAGAGGCAGAAGAAATTAGACTCTAATCACAAGAAGGATTTCATGCGCTGCTCATTACTGGCTCTGAGATAGAGGAAGTGAGAGCCAAGGATGAGAGAGAGACTTCCAGGATCATGATGGCCTCTGGCTGACAGCCAGTAAGGAAAGAGGGACATCTGTCTCTCAGTACCATATAACGGAACTTGGCCAACAACACGAATGAACTTGGACGTGAACTCATCTCCAGAGTTCAGAAAGGAACTTTGCCCTTCCTTGACCTTGTGAAGGAAAATTGAGCCACCATGTACTTGGATCTCTGTTTTACAGAATTGTGAGATAATCAACTCTTGTTTCAAACACCTAAATTTATGGGAATTTGTTAAGACAGAAAATAGAAAATGAACACAGTCAATAAAGCAACTGTTGACTGTTAACTTTGCTTTTATTTCATGTTTGTGTGTTACTAGAATTTCAGTATTTAGCATGTATTAAAATCCTTCCTTCCTTCAAGAAGATGATAGAGATGCAAAATAAAGTTAGGTTTTCAGAAACTTTAAATTGAATGTATATTTAAAAAATAAAATGCCTGTTAAAAGAATAGAAGTATAATCACTAGTTTCCAAACTAGAAGAAACACTGAAAATAGAAGCTTACTAATAGAAATTAGAGAAAAAATTTAAAAGGACAGTAAACAAATACAAAACAAACTAGTGCTTCTTCAGACTTTATTTACAAGGTAATGCCAGTTTTCTACAGTGATTTCTTCAATTCACACCCCCACCAGAATTGTATACGTTTTTGTTCCATATCCTTGCCAATGCTTGTATTATATGTCTTTTTAATTTGTGTCTAATCTTATGGGTGTACTTCTGGAATATACCCAGCTTGGTCGTATATATTTTTTACATAGCATCTGGTTTTGGTTTGTTAATATTTTGTTTAAGACTTTTGCATGTATGTTTATGAGTAATTTTCTTTCTTACACAATCCTTATCTGGTTTTGATAGAATGAATTGGGAAGTGTTCTGTCTTTTCCTAGTCTTTAAAAGACAATACTTTTAAATTGACAAGACTTTTTTTTAATTGACAATTGACTTCTAAAAGACAAGATTTAAATTTTAATCTTGCAATTGTCTGTTCCTTACATGTTTATTAAACTTTGCATGTAAAATCAGGAGTGAATTTTTTTTGGTAAGATTTTTAAAGTATTTATTTAATAATTTCTCATTATATTTCTTTACAGGCATGCAAAATATAGCATAATGGGCAAGAGAATGAACTTTGGAGCTAAGTTATCTAGATCCAACCTCAACTTTGATGTATTAGCTATGTAAAAGTCATTGAACTGCACTGTGCCTCAGTTTACTTATCTGTAAAATGGGACACATATTGTCGTGATGATTAAAGGAGTTGAAATACGTAAACAGTGTAGGAGAATGCCTGATATATAGTCAATTCTATGTACACATTTACTTTTATGGTTGTTATTTTTGTTCTTGAATCATTGCTTTTTTCTTGAATAATTTTTTTTCTGAGATGGGTTTTCAAATTTATTGGCTTGAAGCTGGCTGTGTTTTTTCTGTTACTATCTTTTTAACTTTGTCTCAAGAGGAGCTGCCTCCCTCAGCCTGTTGATAAGGAGTTGTTAAAGAAGAAAACTGGAAGTGATGCTGTTGTTGTTGATGCTGTTGTTTACTCGCTCAGTCACGTTTGACTCTCTGCAGCCCCATGGACTGCAGCACGCCAGGCCTCTCTGTCCCTCACCATCTCCCAAAGTTTGCCCAAGTTCATGTCCATTGCATCGGTGATGCTATCCAGCCATCTTATCTTCTGATGCCCTCTTCTGCTTCTGCCCTCAATCTTTCCCAGCATCAGGGACTTTTCCGATAAGTCAGCTATTCACATTAGATGGCCAAAATACTGGAGTTTCAACTTCATCATCAGTCCTTCAATGAGTATTCAGGATTGGTTTTCCATAAGCTTGACTGATTTGATCTCCTTGCTGTCCAAGGGACTCTCAGAAGTCTTCTCCAGCACCGCAGTTCAAAGGCATTGATTCTTTGGTGTTCCGCTTTGTTTACAGGCCAGCTCTCACAACTGTACATGACCACTAGAGAGAAAAAGAAAAATATATATAAAGTGACACTCAAGCTTTAAGGACTCAGCCAGGTGAAAACAGGGAGGCCATATTGGATAGTGTCAGCCAAACCAGCAAAGCCTTGAGGGGATAGTAGATATTCTGATGGAAAGTGTGGGGTAGTTGAGAAGCAGGAAGATCTGAGGCTATGGAACAGGAGAAGCTAGGTCAGCTCCCTGCAGAAACCTGCTGAGACATTTGTTGTGTTGTCACAGCATACAGAAGAGAGAACACAGACTGAGTTTCTGCAGTGAGGACATTCAGGGGGAGAAACAGTTTCAGCAGCCCCTTTCCTTCAGTCCTTTTCCAGGTTCAGCCTTATCAGTTCAGTTCAGTTCAGTCACTCAGTCGTGCCCGACTCCTCGCAACCCCATGAATCACAGCACACGAGGCCTCCCTGTCCATCACCAACTCGCGGAGTTCACTCAAACTCACGTCCATCAAGTCAGTGATGCCATCCAGCCATTTCATCCTCTGTCGTCCCCTTCTCCTCCTGCCCCCAGTCCCTCCCAGCATCAGAGTCTTTTCCAATGAGTCAACTCTTCCATGAGGTGGCCAAAGTACTGGAGTTTCAGCTTTAGTCTTGTAGGGAGACCAAATAAAAAGGGAGGTCACCTCTGTTCAAAATTTATCCTCCAGTTTTGAATTGTCTGCCATTCTCCCCATAATTCTATCCTTAAAACAAAAGTTTGATTTATGGTCTCAACATCTATCTTTCCCCTTTAAATGGTGAGCATCATTAAGGCAGAGGATATATCAGACCTTTCAGTATAGCCTAGTGCTTAGCTAGTGTCTCCATGCTTTGCAAATACATGAAATTAACAGCTATTGGGAGTGACTGTAATTCATCTAAATCTGACTGTAGATAACTTGAGTCAGTTTGCTTTCCTCTTTCATCTTCTCTAGTACAGTCCATGGAAGGAAATGGAAGTTTTTAGAGTAAGAGGAGAGCAAAATCAACTTGAGAACCTAGTGCTCTTCAGCCCTCTGAGCTGGGGCTCAGAGGTTATGATTTAAGTTTTAGAGGACAACCTGAAAATACTGGGCTTCAGAGGTCAGGAAATATATTCCTCTAATTCTTTTTTGATTTCTTAAAATATGTCCATAGTCCAAGATCAACAAACTGAGAAGCATAAGCACAGATGAACAAAGTTGAGTGTTGTCATCCATTAAACTTATAACCCAGTAAATTTGGCACAGAATATTATTTGATTAGAGTCATATGTTAAGACATTCATTCAAGTCCCTTTAATTAAAGTTACATTTAAACAACTGAATAAAGTAGTTCTAGAGGCAGCAAGGCAATGGCAAGGCAAAGCTAGATGAAACAAGTACTGTCTCAGGCTCCTCTGAAGCCCCCAGGAGCTGTGTAATTCTCCCCTCCATGGGATTGATAATAATAGTAATTTGTTGTTGTTGTTCCTTGTTGTTCAATTGCCAAGGCATGTCCAGCTCTTTGCGACCCCATGGATTGCAACATGCCAGGGATCCCTGTCCCTCACCAACTCTCAGAATTTGCCCAAGTTCATGTCCATTGACTTGGTGCTGTCATCCAATCATCTCATCTCTGACACCCTCTTCTCCTCCTGCCCTCAATCTTTCCCAGCATCAGAGTCTTTTCCAATGAGTCTGCTGTTCACATCAGGTGGCCAAAGTACTGAAGCTTCAGCTTCAGCATCAGTCTTTCCAAAAAAATATACAGAGTTGATTTACTTTAAGATTGACTCCATGTTGTCCAAGGGACTCTCAAGAGTAATACCTTACATTTATTGAGTATGTGTCAATATTGATTTAAACATTTTACTGCTACTAATTCATGTAGGTCCCCTTTGTTTACAAAGCCACCATATAACAGTAACAGTCACCCTTATGTGAAGGTGTATATTGATTTACAAAGCCACCATATAACAGTAACAGTCACCCTTATGCGAAGGTATATATTGAGATCCTTCAGAGAGACAGGCTTTTGGGGCAGTTTTTAGAAACAGACACCTCTGCCTATGTTCTGTAAAGAGTACCCAGCAGTCCAATTTATACCTGCAAATTAGGAAGCTGGTAAGAAAAGCGTTAAAGGATCAGTGATGGACCCATCCTCTCCTGCAGGGTGAAGAGATCTTGGATGTGCAAGAGCTAAGATCAGTGATGGCACGTAGGTCCTAGGCTGCTAGGAATGGGGAAAATATGGAAATTTAGAAAGAGAACAACAAACTAAGAAGCATGAGCACAGATGAACAAAGTTGAATGTTGTCAACCAGTAAACTTATAGTAAATTTGGCACAGTATTATTTGATTAGACTCATATGTTAAGACACTTGTTTAAGTCCCTTTAATTAAGAAAGAGAGCAAAAAATTTCTAGGTGCCACTTGACCACAGTAAAAGGAAGAGTAAACTCCTTCTGTATAAGGGAAGCTTTTACTCCACCCTACAGCAAACCTATGGTGAGAGGGGTCTCCCTTCCCCCCAGGACCACTGCCTGACACCAATTGAAAAGAAACTCCTCATCCTGCTTCCTTTAATTTCTCCTTTGTTCTGATTCCATGGCTATTCAATTTCCTAAGGTAATCCCATTTTCCATGATTTCCCTGTTTCTCTGGTGTTTCCATGTATGTATTAGTCACTCAGTCATGTCTGATTCTTTGCAACCCCATGAACTGTGGCCCGCTAGGCTCCTCTGTCCATGGAATTCTCCAGGCAAGAATACTGGAGTGGGTAACCATTCCATTCTCCAGGGGATCTTCCTAACCCAGAGATTGAACCCAGCTCTCATGAATTGCAGGCAGATTCTTTACCATCTGAGCCATAAGTATCCTCAAATTTATCAAGCATGAATTCTAACGTTTGGTATAGAAAGTATTGTCACCATATCCATGATGAAGCTTCTAGCCAATTGAGGATACTTCTCTTAAAGGATCAGTTTATATAGTAAATCATGAACTTGGATTTCTAGAACTGGAATTCTGCTCTAGAAATTGGAAAGAGACGAGGGAAGGAAGAGAGAGAAAGTCATTAAACTCTTGATCATTTTATCCATGGGAATTCTATTCTTTCCCCTCATTTCATAGACTGTAAGGAAAGACCCAGCTAATATTCACGGGTACCATGGACCATCTAAGGACATCTGATTTCCTCTCTTTGGAAAATACGATACAAGAGAGCATCTTGTCTCTTGCATTCTCATAATCAGAGTTAGAACCTACCATCCAAAGAGGAATCTGGCTGAGAGGAGGCGCTATCCCATTCCACTGATTGGAGAAGAGAGATCTGTCTCCTCTACCTGTGGATCTGGAACATTTTCCAAATTGGGAAGCAGCTCCGCTCCGAATATAAACTTCAGTGAACTGACTGGATAATAATTCAAATAGCAGGCTGATGTCAGCTTTGTACAAACTAACATAGGAACCTTAAATTGTGTGCTGCAAAAACTTACCTAAAGAGTGCCTAGAAGTATTTCAACTACTCAAGTACAGAGGTATTTCAAGAAGTATTCATGGTACTGTATTACATAGCTCCAAAGAAAAGTTTGGCTAGATACAGTGCCAGGAAAACAGACAGCTGTCAGGATTCAGTGATAGGTGAAAAAAGTTAAGCTTACAGGCAACACTGGACATATTTATATAGGCTGGGAGGTAGAGAACAGAAGAGAATAGTATCTGAATTGTCTAATGTGTGCTTCCTGTCCAAAAGTAGAGCATGACTGTGAAACCTTTTCTAAGTTGAAATGGCATAAAATGGATAAGCATTTACCTCAGGACACATCTTGCTAACAGATGCACAGAATACAGATAAAGCGCGGACGCTCACAGTCACAGTCAAATATAGGCTTGATGCTGAGGGTAGTTCCCAGGGAAAGATAGTGCCACTTCCTGCTTGGAGTGGGTGTCTAGGCTCACTGCCGAATAAACACTGAACACTATTTTCACTTTTCACCTTTTCTTGTAAAAGCAAAAAATCCTCTTCAGATTTCTTTCAGTTAACTAAAACAGAGGCAACAGAGGATGAGATGGTGGATGGCATCACTGACTCCGTGGACATGAATATGAGCAAACCCAGGAGACAGTGAAGGACAGGGAAACCCGGAGTGGTGCTGCAGTTCATGGGGTTGCAAAGAGTCGGAGATGACTTAGCAACTAAACAGCAACAACATATGTACCGTCTTTTATAAAAGCAAAATGACCTAAAGCAAGCTTTGGATAAGTAGGGTATACCTTTATTTATCTTTGAATTGCTCTGGGTGGAATCTTTTTCCAGTTTTCTTTAAGCAACTGGTATAAGCAGCAGAAGACAACTTCAGTCCTCTGCCTTCATATTTGTTCTTTGGTCACATGTCAAGCTTTATTACCTTTCAGTTCAGGTCAATTCAGTCGCTCAGTCAGGTCCAACTCTTTGCAACCCCGAGGGACTGCAGCACGCCAGGCTTCCCTGTCCATCATCAGGTTTCTCAAACTCATGTCCATCGAGTCATTGATGCCATCCAAACATCTCATCCTCTGTCATCCCCTTCTCCACATGCCTTCGATCTTTTCCAGCATCAGGGTCTTTTCCAATGAGTCACTTTTTTGCATCAGATGGCCAAAGTATTGGAGCTTCAGCTTAAGTCCGTCCAGTGAGTATTCAGGACTGATTTCCTTTAGGTTGACTGGTTTCCACTTATACATAGAAACATAATGAACTTGTGTACAACAGGCCCCAGTAGTTGTAACAGCTTAAGTGTTTACATGCTAAAATGTTTCCTGTATAGCAGTCTTTCCTCCGACCCTACTCTCCACCTCAAATATTTTGGTAAATACACTCTGAAAACAAATAAGAAAAAACTTGTAGACTTGTAGGCCTTTAAAATGAAATTGTATGCCGTGTTCCAAGAATGATTACTGATTATCACTTTAAATATGTTAATTTGGGGAGAGAGGAGAGTATTTATTTTAGACAGAAAATAGTGAAAAGTTAGAAATGCTGATTTAAGAAAAGATAGTGATAAATTGGGCTATTTCAGAGAAAGGGATTAAAAATAATAAAAGCCCTCAAGGAATGAATATTTTCAAAACTGAGAGAATTTAAGAGTCTAATATGACAAACAACAACCAGTCCTACAAATACCTCTAGGAAATTGGATTCCAAAAGTCTGTATTGCTCAAAGGAGGAGAAAAGGAAAAATGCACAATAAAAGCTACCCATAGGAGGAAAAGAATCCGAACTTTTAAAATGAAATGTTTTAAATGTTTTTACTTAGTTCAGCTCTCAAATGCCTGGAGACATTAAAAACTAGCCAAGCAGAGCATTTGTTTTCAGCTAATAAGCTCTAATCGAGTAACTAGGGTGGGGTTAATGATTTATTATGTCATACATTTGACTCTCTTATGTCTGGACCAGGATGAACACATTTGGAGTAGTTTAGAGCTGTTTAATATACCTGTAACCAGCATTCACTTAAGTGGGGCCAGAGTAGGACAGACCCAAAGTTTGAATAAGCTCAAGAGTTTCATATTATTTTATAGAATCACAAATATGTAAAGATATTATTGGGTCCGAACCTGATCCATAGTAAGGTGTTAAAATGGATAATGATTAGTTTTCATAGGCACTAATTTCCTATACGTTCTTTTCCGGAAGCATTGATTGTTTGGAAGGAAAATAAAGAAAATCTGTAAATCTATTATCCAGGGAAAAAGAGAACAAACCAAAAGACTCTTAAATGTGTTACATATACATGAAAACATAGTATCCCAGAGATGTCTCTTGGTATTTTCAAATAGGAAGAAGAATGAGCCAAGAGTGGCCTTTTCCTACTGTGGCACCACTCTCCAAAATCGACCCCGTTTTCTGTTCTTTGCACTCATAGTGATGTGTTTGATATTTAAATATTATGCTCTTGAAATATAATAGAATTGTCTGCATACAGACTGTCTAGACAGGGCAGGGACTATGTCTGCTTAATTTCATTTTCTCATAGCAGCTAGCAGTCTTGAACAAATAAATACTTTTGATGATGATGTTGATGTGAGTATAATAAGCAGGTGGCCAAAATGGGGGGATAAAGTTTGATATCTTAACATTAGTGCTCTATAGTGCATGCCTGTAACACTGAGCGCTATATAAAATCTATAAATGTCCAGCTATTTATGAAATAAGAAATTATTTCACCACATTTCATGTTTCTTAATATTGCCTTGTTAAATTTGTTTACATGGAGAAGGAAATATCAGTCTGCCTATTCAGAAAATAAGCGAAAATTCCTACTTACTTTTCCTACTGTCTGAAATGAAAAGTATTTTTACAAATCTGTATTTTAAAGAAGAAAAAACAAATTATTCAACAAGGTTTTATAAGATTCCCTGATTAGGACGCTATCAAGATTTAGATTTCCTGCAAGATTTTAAGAAAACAGAATAGGATTTTCTACGATGAAAGACATGTGTTTCATTTAATCAATGTGTTAGTCATTCATTCTAAAAAATATTTGAGTACTGGTACATAACAGCAAGAAAGCCAAATAGTCACAGGTCTTCATCCTCCTGGAGCTCATACTTTAGTGGAAAGGAAGAGACCAAAATTAAAAAATAAGTATAATAAATAAATTATGTGATGTACTTGAAGGTCATTAAGTGTGATGGGAAAAAAAAAGAAAAGTTGAGAGGATAAAAAGTAGTGGGAATTGCAATTTTGCTTAGAAAAGTCAGGGAGGTCTCACTGAGAAGGTGATATTTGAGCAAAGACTTGATAGAGGTTGAGGTTAATTAGACACTTGGAATCTGAGCAAAGAAAATTCCAAGCAACAGCGAATGTGTCATGTAATAAGTGTATTCCCGGAGTGTTCACGGTGTAATGGGAATCCAGTGTGCCTGGAGCCTAGGGACAAAGGAAGACAATATGAGATGGTGGGGCCAGACCCTTACCTCTGTCTGTGATGAGGGTTTTGGCTTTTAATCTGAGTGAAGGACATTGCAGTTTCATAGCAGAGACATGACACAATCTGCTTTCTGCTCTGATAGGATCATTCTGGCTGCTCTGACAGCAGTCTTTTGGAAAGCAACAGTGGTAGAAGGAAGATCAGTGAGGAGACTATTTAATAATGCTAGAAAGACATGAAGGTGGCTTGGCTGAGATTGTGGTCAGCTTTTGTATACTTCTGTGGATAGAACCAGCCTTTCCTGACAGATTAGATGTGGGAGTCAAGGATTATTCCAAGGCAGTGGTTCTCTAAGTGTGGTCACTAAATCAACAAAATATCAGCATCACTGGGGAACCTGTTAAAAATATAAATTATTTTACCCACTCCAAATCTATTGACTCAGAAATTCTGGAGGGTGGAGCTCTAATAATCTGAGTTTTTAAAATTTACTTGTCATCTGTTTCGGAGAAGGCAATGGCACCCCAGTCCAGTACAAATCCCATGGGCGGAGGAGCCTGGTAGGCTGCAGTCCATGGGGTCGCTAAGAGTCGGACATGACTGAACAACTTGACTTTCACTTTTCACTTTCATGCATTGGAGAAGGAAATGGCAACCCACTCCAGTGTTCTTGCCTGGAGAATCCCAGGGATGGGGGAGCCTGGTGGGCTGCCGTCTATGGGGTCTCACAGAGTTGGACACGACTGAAGTGACTTAGCAGCAGCAGCAGTATCATCTATTTATTTATTTATTTATTTTTGGCTTCACCATGTGGCATGTGAGATCCTAGTTCCCAGACCAGGAATTGCATTCCCTGAAGTGAGAAGCATAGAGTCCCAACCACTGAGCTACCAGGGAAGTCCCTAATCTGGTATTTTGATCAAGCCTTCCAAATGATTCTAATGGACACTCAAATGTAAGAAACACTGCTTTAAGATATGGCGCCTGAAAGGATGGAGTTGACATTGACTGGTATAGTAAAGGCTGAAGAGGAAACAGGTTTGAGGGTAGGGGACGAGGGGAATCGGGATTTGGCTTTGGACATGATGAGTTTGTGATGTCTTAGACATGCAGGTGGTGAGGAAGCTGTTGTATATATGAGTCTGGCATTGGAAACTCATATATACAGGAGAGGGGAGTCTGAGCTGGAAATTGAAACATTAATTATGTTTCTGAGCACAAAATATCATATTAGATTGGATAGCATCAGTGGATAATTACTGTTTAATAGTTCTAGCTCAACTTCAAGTAAGAGAGACAGAAAGCCAAGTAATACAGCCAAATATATTTTTAAGGAAAGATGTCTGCTTAAGGGTGCTAAGAGATTTGAGAACTTTAGGGGGTGTATTTTTCTGAGTTTCCACCTATTTTATGTAGAGGAATCTTTTACAGTAATTTTTTCCCATTTTACCACCTGTACATTGAATTTTCCTAATGTTTTCAGGGTAAAACTCAGAACTACTAAAATTTTTCTAAAGTCATCAAGTAGCTGATGAATTTCTATATACATTTTTATCATAGAGTAGCAATCCCAAATTTCTAGAGGATAATGTGGTGGTGGTGGTGGTTTAGTCGCTAAGTCGTGTCCGACTCTTGCGATCCTGTGAACTGTAGCCTGCCAGGCTCCTCTGTCCATGGGATTCTCAAAGGCAAGAATACTGGAGTAGGTTGCCATTTCCTTCTCCAGAGGATCTTCCCAACCCGGGAATCAAACCCAGGTCTCCTGCATTGCAGGCAGATTCTTTACCCACTGAGCTATGACGGAAGTCCAAAGGATTGGGGAGATGCCTTATTAAGCAATGACAGTTTTCTTGCACAGTATCTTTTCTGGAGGGTATGGTTAGGGCAGGATGGAGGGAAGATCCAGTATTCTGAGGAATGTTTCAAGGTAGGGGATTGCAGTGAGAACGATCGATTTCTTCAGTTATTAAGTCCATGTAGTCACCTGCAATGTAATTTCCAGGATTTTCTTGATACTGTCAGGTATAAACATTGACTTTATGAATAACAAGCTTCCTTGGTGGCTCAGATGGTAAAGAATCTGCCTCCAATGCAAGAGATCCAGGTTCAGTCCCTGGGTCGCAAAGATCCCCTGGAGAAGGGAATGGCAACCCACTCCAGTATCCTTGCCTGGAGAAATCCCGTGGGCAGAAGAGCCTGGCCGGCTACACTCCACGGGGTTGCAAAGAGTCGGACACGACTGAGCAACTAACACTTTCTTCCACTTATATATAATACCATGGAATCAGAATATGGCATTTATATCATACCACTCATGTAATACTTTAAATTAAACAGCAACATTAGCAGAAAAGGCCAACCACCGAATATCTAAGGATAGAGGCAAAACAGAAGTCCATCCTCAGAAAAGTGAATGTCATCTTTAAAAAGAGAACAAATAAAAAGTCATGTTTTTCCTGACCCTAAGTCTGTAATCTGTATATATTTTTCAAAACCATTTTAAAGGGCTTCTGACATTGCCACCTTAGCTGCTGCTATACTGCTGCTGCTGCTAAGTCACTTCAGTCGTGTCAGACTCTATGCGACCCCATAGACGGCAGCTCACCAGGCTCCCCTGTCCCTGGGATTCTCCAGGCAAGAACTCTGGAGTGGGTTGCCATTTCCTTCTCCAGTGCATGAAAGTGAAAAGTGAAAGGGAAGTCGCTCAGTCATGTCCGACTCTTCGCGACCCCATGGACCGCAGCCTACCAGGCTCCTCCATCCATGGGGTTTGCCAGGCAAGAGTACTGGAGTGGGGTGCCATCGCCTTCTCCAATTGTCCACATTTCACCCAGTGAATCAACTCTGGGAAGCCTTACCCTCTCTTGTCCCACAGTGTAATCTGATCCGCCTGTCATCTCAGGGGACATCTGGGATCCATCTTATCTTCCCCACTGGCTAGTTGATTAACCAGAAAATGTTTTGAATTGAATTCATATATGGCAGAACTCCACGGACTTTATGAATTATAATGGAAGCACATTAAAGGTCAGTTTGTATTTTTGTGCTTTTAAAGAAAAAAAAAAAAACACAAACTCTGACATGGTTAGAATTGAGTGCTTAAAACTTGGAATGAAAAATATATTAGGTGGCTAAATGCAGTAATTCATGGGATCATCCGACTATGTTAAATAAAATATTTTTCTTTCAGGGTGAAGAAGTTCTAGCTCAGTAGCCTGACACAGTTGTCAATATTCAGGCATTATAGTTAGTTGGAAAAGCAAAAAAACGTGTTCTTTTGCTCTCTCCCACTCTATTCTACTGGATGGTGTCTCTAGCTGAAAGCTGGGGATCTTTAGTCCAGAGCATCCTTCCCACACCATGTTTTTTGCCAGGTTCTTTGTGGGGGATATATTTAGTTCAAATAGCTACTAGACTTCAGCAATTTTGTCTTCATCATTACTACCTATGAGATATTTCAAAGATAATGCCCACGATAGGATGTCAAAGCAGTTAGGGCATCAGTTTCTAAATCTGACTTTTAGAAGGATCAGAAATTATAGTGATTTCATGGATGAAACTATAATTCAGAACTAAAAATGATGTACATGATGAATCTCTATACAAGTAAGAGTTATTTTGTTGTAATTATTATTATGATACTATGGGACAAGAAACCATGATGACTTTGCTTGAGTTTCCACTCCTGCAGCTGGGTGATTCCAGATGCTTCAGGGGTTCAGTGAATGTCTTGAACTATGCTTGAGATATTTTGGGTTCAACAAAACAAGCTTTTGCCAAATCTTTCTTCCCTTAATTTTTAAACATGTGTATTTCAAGGGAAATTTGATTCATATGTTTCTGATTCATTTACACTTAAATCATCAAAATGTTATTTTGTAAGAGCTATTTGATGTCCAAGAAGCTTTCTGAACCTGTTTATAAATCCTCTTAAGTCCTTTTTCTTAAAACAGGAAGTTGCATTTTGCCAAGTACAAATAAACTCAAACGTTAAAAAGGTTCAAGTTCAGTTTCCAATTCTGAACTCCAGGTTTTAAGTGCATTCGCAATTTAGCAAAATATATTTTCCCACCCCACAGAAGTAGGGGCAGGAGGAAAGACTGTAGTGATGAAAGTGAGTAGAGGTGTTCACAAACATTATTATTCTCAGAGATATTTCTCTAGTTGTGAAAGTTTATAAAACCTGTAGCAGGTGTTCTTGGAGCTAGTAGATATAGGTGAATTGAGAACACGAACATCTGTCTACTTGTTGATTTTCTGTGATATGTTTAAATATGTCTACTTTTTGTCACAGAAAAGAAAACCTAGAAGTCTTAATAGTTTAACTTCACTTTTTAAAATGTTACCTTTGACTGACTTTCACACTTATTTATTTTAATAAAGATGGGAACACTCAAGACATTTTGTTGAGCAAGAGGGATTCATAAGAGACTCTATAGTTTTATGTCTGTACTAAGGTGATGTAACTGCAATTTTAAAATGTAATTGACATTCTTTTCTTAAAATTGGATAAATGCAGAAAATTATCTCAGGTTCGTATTAAGAGGTCTCTTAACTATATATTACTCTTATAACAACGCAGAGGTGATTCAATCTGAACTTGAAATCCCCTTATGGCTGATTCACATTCATGTATTAAAAGAAAGTAACAGCAATTGTAATGGGAATGGGGACCACTCTAAACAGTTTGCTTGATATTCCACTTTATCAGTATTTCATCTCTTCAGTTCAGTTCAGTCGCTCAGTCATGTCTGACTCTTTGCAACCCCATGGACCACAGCACGCCAGGCCTCCCTGTCCATCATCAACTCCCAGAGTTTATTCAAACTCATATCCGTTGGGTCAGTGATGCCATCCAACCATCTAATCCTATGTCATCCCCTTCTCCTCCTGCCCTCAATCTTTCCCAGCATCAGGGTCTTTTCAAAAGTCAGCTCTTCGCTCAGGTGGCTAAAGTATTGGAGTTTTAGCTTCAACATCAGTCCTTCCAGTGAACACTCAGGACTGATCTCCTTTAGGAGGGACTGTTTGGATCTCCTTGCAGTCCAAGGGACTCTCAAAGAGTCTTCTCCTACACCACAATTCAAAAGCATCAATTCTTAGGTGCTCAGCTTTCTTTGTAGTCCAACTCTCACATCCATACATGACTACTGGAAAAACCATAGCATTGACTAGATGGACCTTTATTGGCAAGATAATGTCTCTGCTTCTTAATATGTTGTCTAGGTTGGTCATAACTTTCCTTCCAAGGAGTATGCATCTTTTAATTTCATGGCTACAATCACTATCTGGAGTGATTTTGGAGTCCAAAAGAGTAGTCTGTCACTGTTTCCACTGTTTCCCCATCTATTTCCCATGAAGTGATGGGAACGGATGCCATGATCTTAGTTTTCTGAATGTTGAGCTTTAAGCCAACTTTTTCACTCTCCACCTTCACTTTCATCAAGAGGCTCTTTAGTTCTTCTTCAGTTTCTGCCATAAGGGTGGTGTCATCTGCATATCTGAGGTTATTGATATTTCTCCTGGCAATCTCAATTCCAGCTGTGCTTCTTCCAGCCCAGCATTTCTCATGATGTACTCTGCCTATAAGTTAAATAAGCAGGGTAACAGTATACAGCCTTGATGTACTACTTTCCCAATTTGGAACCAGTCTGTTGTTTCATGTCCAGTTCTAACTGTTGTTTCCTGACCCACATACAGGTTTCTCAAGAGTCAGGTCAGGTGGTCTGGTATTCCCATCTGTTGAAGAATTTTCCACAGATTTATTGTGATCCATACAGTCAAAGGTTTTGGCATAGTCAGTAAAGCAAAAATAGATGTTTTTCTGGAACTCTCTTGCTTTTTCCATGATCCAGAGGATGTTGGCAATTTGATCTCTGGTTCCTCTGCCTTTTCTAAAACCAGCTTGAACATCAGGAAGTTCACAGTTCATGTATTGCTGAAACCTGGCTTGGAGACTTTTGACATTACTTTGCTAGTGTGTGAGATGAGTGCAATTGTGCAATAGTTTGAGCATTCTTTGGCATTGCCTTTCTTTGGGATTGGAATGAAAACTGACCATTTCCAGTCCTGTGGCCACTGCTGAGTTTTCCAAATTTGCTGGCATTTTGAGTGCAGCACTTTCATAGCATCATCTTTCAGGATTTGAAATAGCTCAACTGGAATTCCATCACTTCCAGTAGCTTTGTTCGTAGTGATGCTTTCTAAGGTCCACTTGACTTCACATTCCAGGATGTCTGGCTCTAGATGAGTGATCACACCATCATTATTATCTGGGTCATGAAGATCTTTTTTGTACAGTCGTTCTGTGTATTCTTGCCACCTCTTCTTAATATTTTCTGCTTCTGTTAGGTCCATACCATTTCTGTCCTTTATCAATCCCATCTTTGCATGTAATGTTCCCTTGGTATCTCTAA
Organism: Aepyceros melampus; assembly: GCA_006408695.1. Classification (NCBI taxonomy): domain Eukaryota; kingdom Metazoa; phylum Chordata; class Mammalia; order Artiodactyla; family Bovidae; genus Aepyceros; species Aepyceros melampus. Next base: position 117,199 of record SJXQ01008914.1, on the reverse strand, counting down.
GTTTTTTGAAGAGATCTCTAGTCTTTCCCATTCTATTGTTTTCCTCTATTTCTTTGCACTGATCACCGAGGAAGGCTTTCTTATCTCTCCTTGCTCTCTTTGGAATTCTGCATTCAAATGGGCATTTCTTTCCTTCTCTCCTTTGCTTTTTGCTTCTCTTCTTTTCACAGCTATTTGGAAGGCCTCCTCAGACAGCTATTTGCTTTTTTGCATTTCTTTTTCTTGGGGATGGTCTTGATCCCTGTCTCCTGTACAATGTCACAAACCTCCATCCATAGTTCATCAGTCACTCTATCAGATCTAGTCTCTTAAATCTATTTCTCACTTCCACTCTCTAATCATAAGGGATTTGATTTAGGTCATACCCGACTGGTCTAGTGGTTTTCCCAACTTTCTTCACTTTAAGTTTGAATTTGGCAAAACTTGTTCATGATCTGAGCCACAGTCTGCTCCTGGTCTTGTTTTTGCTGACTGTATAGAGCTTCTCCATCTTTGGCTGCAAAGAATATAATCAGTCTGATTTCAGTTTTAACCATCTGGTGATGTCCATGTATAGAGTTTTCTCTTGTGTGTTGGAAGAGGGTGTTTATTATTTCCAGTGCATTCTCTTGGCAAAACTCTTAGCCTTTGCCCTGCTTCATTCTGTACTCCAAGGTCAAATTTGCCTGTTACTCCAGGTGTTTCTTGACTTCCTATTATTGCATTCCAGTCCCCTATAATGAAAAGGACATCTTTTTTAGGTGTTAGTCCATCCATGGACCACATTTCTTCTATACTGCTGAGTAATTAAGTGATTCTTAGAGTGACAGGTATTATGCAACTGAAAATACTTTACTTAAAAGTTATTAATTACACTCTCAGTTCAATCATGGAAGCCACCCATGCAGCAGCCACCTGGAAAATATGTTAATTTTATAAAGCTGATTTTATTAAACTTGCTAAACAAGGGGAAGAGCACTTTGACAGTCTGTAATTTCTCAAATGGATAATTTAGGGAAGAAGATGTGCAGAGTTTGGGGGCCATAGTTAGTCACGGGGTTGTTTCAGGATGGAAGCTAATTAATGAAATCTAGTTGGAAAATGATAGGATTTGTAAACTGGGCAAGTTGCAATATCTTTGGAACATAAGTTCATGAATAATTAATATTAAATTAGTTTGTGCTCTTATCTTGGAATACATGGGTCTGAAAGGAGCTAGTGTTAAAACATTTAAGTTTAGAGAACTTGTGCTACATCATACAATCTATTGTTTTGTGACTTATAGCATAGGATTGCAGATTGTGGATTTTGTTTTATTTCTCGCAACTAATTACCTATCACAACAAAGAAAGTATGACACACATATATTGACTTGTTTAGTGACCATTAACTTTTTTTCATACAATATTCATAATCACTTAAGCCTTATTGAATACCTATGTATCTGTAAAATACAATAAAAATTATCCTTTTTCTTTAATTCTATATCTTATTCACTCTCAAAATGTATATGATACTAACAATGAAATGCCTTTCAGAATTTATATTGTATTTTGAGCTAGTTTAATATCATCTGAAATAAGTCTTTAGTTGTCTACACCCAGTTTTGCCTAAAAAGTTATGCCTTCTGAAATGTTAGAGCCTGATATGCTACTTAGTAGTAATGAGCACTAGTGGTAAAGAACCCACTTGCCAACACAGGAGATGTAAGAGACGTGGGTTCAATCCCTGGATTGGGAACATCCCCTGGAGGAGGGCATGGCAACCCACTCCAGTGTTCTTGCCTAGAGAATCCCATGGACAGAGGAGCCAGGGGGCTCTAGCTCAAACAATAGGAAAGATTCAGATACAACTGAAGCTTGCAGTAACACTGAAATTTGAGAAAAGAGACAGTGTTTATTTTGTAAAATAGCATAATGCAATTCTCCTAATACTTATTTACATGTAAATAGATTTTCAGAGGAAAAAAAACTCCTTACAGAGAACTCTTTAAAAGGATAACAAAGTAATCAGGTGTTGGCTCTGGTAAAGTATCTATCTGCAATGCAGAAGACACAGCTTTGATCCCTGGGTCAGGAAGATCCCCAGGAGTAGGAAATAACAGGCTAGTTCAGTGTTCTTGCCTGGAAAATCCCCTGGACAATGGAGCCTGGTGGGCTAATATCCATCAGATCTAGTTCAAGCTGGTTTCTTTTCCATTTTACTTCTCTCTGAAAATATACCTCAAGCTGATGACTTTCTCAAATTTCTACATTTTGAGAGCCAAATAATCATATGACCTTTCAGATGCTATGAGAGGATCCATCTGTAGTGATAGAACATTTACTTTGTTTCCTATAACTTGGAGCATTCTGCTGCTCTAGGTTTCTGTTTGAGGCTTTTCTTTTAACCTGTGCTTCCCTCACCCTTCTTTTTCTTTTCCAGGACTGTCCGCCAGAAGCAGGTGACTTCCGAGCACAGCAGTGCTCAGCTCATAATGATGTCAAATACCATGGCCAGTTTTATGAATGGCTTCCTGTGTCTAATGACCCTGACAACCCATGTTCCCTCAAGTGTCAGGCCAAAGGAACAGCCCTGGTTGTTGAACTTGCACCTAAAGTCTTAGATGGGACTCGTTGCTACACAGAATCTTTGGTATGTGCATCAGTGGTTTGTGCCAAGTAAGTGCCAGCTTCCTTCCATTCTATTTTTCTAGAGGGATTTGTGTCAATAGCTTTTGTGTAGTCCTGCTATCTGAATAAGTGTTACTTTTTCTAGAGTTGATAAATGATGACCCATTGGAAAATTGAGGTTCAGTGTCAGTTAAAACTTTAAGAGCTTTATTTTATGTTAAGGAAAAGTGAGCTAGAGTTTTTCTTTCTTTCCTGATGTCTCACTTGAATATAGAAAAATAAAATTTCTTCAATACTGTGTATCACTTTTGTACTAGATTTTTGGTTGTTCCTGAAATAATGGGGGGTGTGTGTGTACGCTCGTGCATGTGCATGTATGTGTATCTGTATTTGGAGGCATCAGCTTTCATTTACTTGTAGCTTCAGAGTTTCTTAGGTAAGATTTCTTCTAAAATCTCCAAGTATACTGTAGGAAAATTTGTTGTTTCTTTATCATGACTACAATTTTATTGAAAATTTAGATAACTGTAGGAAAAGGCATGCCAGTGCCAACTTTCAGGTCGAAATTTCAGCCAGAAAAATCTTTTAAATGGAGATAACAAAGAGGTTTGATTTTTGATGTAAATTTATCAATGTCTACTTTAGTGGAGGAGGTGGGGGAGGCGCTTATCTGGAGGCTCAGCAGTAAAAAATGCAGGAGACACAGAATCAGTCTCTGGGTTGGGAAGATCCCCTGGAGAAGGAAATGGCAACCCACTCCAGTGTTCTTGCCTAGAGAATTCCATGGACAGAGAAGCCTGGTAGACTACAGTCCATGGGGCCGCGAAGAGTCGGACATGACTTAGCAACTAAACTCCAACGACTTTGGTGGGGAGTTAGTAAGATGAGGGAGAGTTAGTATGTTTGCTGTCTTGATTTCAAAGTCTATGCTTTGAATTAGGATGACAAGCCAAGTTTCAGGAACAAGCAGTTGCTACAGTGTCCTCTGTGCTATGCTTCACCATATAATGTTATATTTCACAAAGCAGACATTTTGAGAATCTTTCCTCTCCCATGAAATCACTGTTTGAAATTTTTATGTCTTCAGAATTTCAGATATCACAATTAGCAGTATAGGAATAAACTTAAAATGTGTTTCAGTAATTTGTTGTTTCAAATTCATGTTTCTTTAAAACCTAACTCTATTCAGATGTAAAAGGAGTAACTATAGTGCAAATGACAACAAGAGATATGAGCTGCCCTACAAGGTTCTGTGCATGTGAGAGGGACACAGACATGTTAAGCCTTCATGAGGTCTGGAATCATAAGCCAGGGAAATTGTGGCAAGTCCAAGCACTTCTTAGGTAACAAGATGGAGTGATATTTATATACCTGAAGGTTTCATGTGAATTTCAGATATGAATTTGAATATAGAATCTTACTGCTTTAAAGCTGGGAAAAGCCCAAGAGGTGATCTAATCAACACCCTAAAAAAGCAGTATATTTGAATATCATTTGTGATATTTGGTGTTAGTTTCTTGCTCTAAGACTCTCAGTTTCTGTTGAGATGGAATTATGAAAGATGCAAAAGCTTTGGGAATGATAGAATTGTAAACCAAATAGATACAGAAAAGGGATTGTGTTGTTGGGAATGCCAACTAATAATAATAATAATGATAGTTTCTTTTGTATGTATACTGTTTGAACAAAACAAGACAGTTTTCCATTTTGTCAATGAGAAAAAATGAAGGACCAGAAAGTTTGTGTGATTTTCTGCAAGTTTTATGGTTGGTCATGGCAGAAATTTCAGGTCCTTTGATATCTAGTCCAAAGTTGCATGTACTATATTATACTGATGAATGAACCAAAATAAACAAGATAGGCTGGAAAGTCAGGTTTCATTTGTTTTTGTTGCATACAAATTCAGTAGGGCCTCTTGCTTTCTAGATTAATGCTGCCAACTTTCTTGTATGTTGGCGAATGAAGCACCAGTAAATATGTCTCCCCAACTTAGATTCTTAAACATGTGACCTGTTAGATTTGGGGGCAAATGTGAATTACAGAATATCTGAAAAGAATGGTGACTTAACATGGAAATTGTAATCAGTTATTATTAATTTCTTAATTTACTTGTCTTGTTAGAGGCACTAGTAGGGTAAAGGAGATGGTAAAGTTCAGACTGTATCTAGGCACTAACAAGTAGCAGAATATCCCCAGCTACACAGTAAGGAGAGAGAGAGGTATTTGGGGAGTAAATCATGGTGGCTTGAATGGTAGACAGGATTATGGTCAACAGTGGGTGGCCAAGAAAGAGTTTTGGTGGAAAATCAACAATCCAAGCTCTTTTTAGAAAGTTGAGTATAGCTATATAGGTTATAGTTATAACCTATAGTTATAGGCTGTTCAAAGTGAACCACTTACAGGACCCTGGAAGTAAGGAGACCAGCTGAAAAAGAGACTCTTAGAGCAGCCAAGGTAAAGAAAAGCATGAGCCTGGACCAGGCCAGTGACAGCAGGAACAGAGAGGAAGCAATGCCTAAAACCAGGAAGAAGTTGTCATTTTGACTCTGATTAGAGCAGGGGAATAGTTTTTTATAAACAAAAAGAAATACATCAAAGTGATCGTGCTCAGGGAATCAAAAACTACCACTTTTATGATGAATTTATAAGGGATATCATTTTGGATCCTTGTTATCATTACCATAATAGCCTATGTGTTTTCATGATTAAAACCTACTTGAGTTTTATAAGAAGGAGGGAAGAAATAGAAAGAGACCACAATAAGAGAGGAATATGATAGAAGCTTTCCCAAATGGATAACAATCCTAAAAATGTACAAAAATTGTAACATTATCTCTTGGTGGGGAAGACCCCTGGAGAAGAGAATGGCAATGTACTCCAGTATTTTTGCCCGGGAATTCCCATGGACAGAGAAGTCTATTTGGTCACATAGAGTCAGACACAACTGAGCAATTAACACACACACAAGATTGTCAAAATGATGAAATAATTGTTTATCTACCCAAAAAAATGATGATAGAGGAATAAAGATGGAATGTTAAATGCAGTATATACTCTTTAAGAAGGAGAAGAGTGAAATTAGTCACCAAAGAAAAGCCCTCACTGCTTCCTATAAGAAGCACATACATAGATTCCATTCTACTTAGAAAAAATTCCTTTATTCAGGCTGTAGCTGTATATTGATGATTAGTATTTGTGGTTTGTAGTAAGAAACATTCAGAAAAAAAATTTTCATAATTTTTAAAACACTGTCAAAAATCTTAATGCTTACTGAAATATGCAGTTTTTATAAAGAATGTCCCTGGTTTCCTGAAAAAATCATCTTCTCTGCCCCATATTGCCTTCTCCTCCATTTTTACCCCATTTGTTGGGAACTCTCAGCTCTATCTCTGACCTCATTGTTGTCTTATTATCACTTTTTTATTTTTTGGCCACACTGGGTCTTCACTGTTGCATGGACTTTCTCTAGTTGCAGCAAGTGGAGGCTATTCTCTAGTTGCAGTGCACAGCTGTCTCATAGCAATGTGGCTTCTTTTGCTGCAGAACACTGGTTTCTAGAGTGCGTGGGTTCAATAGTTGTGGCACCTGGGTTTAGTTGCCCCATGACATACGTATTCTTAATTCCCAGACCGGGATCAAACCCGTGTCCCTTGCATTGGCAGATGGATTCTTAACCACTGGACCACAGGAAAGTCTTTTATTATCACTTTTTTTTTTTTTGGTAAGCTGCCTCAAATATTTCTGATGCTAGGCAGATATGACTTATAAACTCCACAGAAGCAAATATCTAGCTTTGGAGATCGTCTTACCATAATAGAAAATAGCAGCATAACTAAGAGATTTGTCACTTTTAAATACCAGTTATTCCAGTTATGCTGTCTAATACTCAACAAAAATCCACTCCCTCAAAACCATTTGAGACTTTAACTCAAATAAAACTATGGTGACTTAGACTTCAAGAGACAAAAGCAATTTACAGATATTACTATTCACAGAGGAGGGAACTGGGACCTGCTGGGAGTTCCAAAAGTCATAAATGAGGGAGTTTTCCATATTTGTAGTGAATTTGCTTCAGGAAAATGTTAGAATCATTGCTCCTTATAAGAGATACGTATTCTTACTCAGTACTATCAAGCATCATATCAGGCAGTATATTCATTCTAATAGCAGTAGGAATATAAATATTAATCATAATAAAATATCTGCCATTTTTAGTAACTACCACATCTAGGCACTTTTCCTATATTTTACAGCTCTGCATATTAGATGACATTATTGTCTTTTCACAGATGAAGGACGAGGCTCAAGTAGGTGATAGGACTCAGTCAGAAATACCCAGCTCTAACTCTTAAGCCAATTACTCCTGGTAAAACTGAGTATACAGAGGCAGTGTGATGTTGAGTACTGGTCCCCAAACTTGACTGCCTTCCAGAATCACTTGGAGAGCTCTTAAAAGATGCAACTCTTAGGCTCTGTCTTACAGAAATTCAGATTTATCCATTTGATGTTTTAAAAACATTCTCCTTATGACCCTATTTGTTTGGCCAGATTCGTGAATCACTTACTGATGAAAGAGCAGACAGGATTTAAAGTCACAAAACACAGATTAGAATCTGAATTTTCTTTAATGATCTGTCTGTGTAATGCTGATCAAGTTGCTTACCCTTCCTAATTTCTATTTTTACTCTGGAAAATAAGATTGTCTAGCAGACTGTAGAGCAGTGAGTGAGATAGTGCATGTGAAAATGCTTAATAAACTGCCAAGTGCTATGACAAAGTGAAATACCTTGAACATCTTGCAAAATGTCTTAAAGTAGTGGTTCCCTGTGTGGGACTTCAGAACCCTGTAACAATTCAAAAAAAGTTTATAGAATGAGATAAAGTAACTTGCTTCTTATTCTGCTAAGAACATTCCAGAAGAAAAGGAGACCTTCTATGATGTACTATCACCATCATCATTTCATAAATGAAACTTTAATAATGAGAAAGCAATAAGAACTTGATTTCAGAGTGAAGGATGATTTTTTAAATATAGTCTGCCTTATGAGAAATTTACTACCCTGTACTTATTTTTTATCCTTTATCCAGAGCACAGAAATTGCTACTAACAGTGCTTCACAGCCCAGCATTTGGAAGCACTGCCTTTGAGATTATCTAGCCCAGCCCTGAAAAATATTGTTGCACTGGGTTATGTGATTTTCCCAGGATCTACCAGCTACTTAATGGCAGGCAGAGGTCAGAGACTATGACTGTTTATCAGCATTTTTAAATTATGCCTTCTGTGTTATTTCTTCAGCCTCTCCCACTGGCCAAAACCTTGCCCAGCTTTAATTCGGTCATTTACACAAGAAAACAATAGGTTTAGTGAATCTCTTTTCAAACCACAGGCTTCCCTTTCCATTCCCCCTAGAATCTGAGCATTTTCTGCAGTAGGAGTGGTCATGTTGGGGTCTCTCCCCACCTTGCATCTTGGACTGAGAAACACTGGGATTTCTGTTTGCTTAGTATCCTTCTGAACTAGATGAAGCTGGAGATAAGGCAAGAAGGCAGTTGTTATCTATGAATTGTTAAGAGCAAGTGCTCTGAAGTTGTACTGCCTGAGTTTGAGTCTAAGCTCCACCATCCATTCATGTATGACTTTGAGCAAATTCTTGAGCCTCGGTGTTCTTATCCGCAAGATGAGGCTAATATCTAGAACAGCCTGATAGAGCGATATGAAGATTATGTGATCAAATGCATTAAAGTGCTTACTGTGAGCCTGAGCAGTACTAGCTTTTGGTAGGAGCAGTACTCAAGTCGTTTCTGTCTGTGACTTTTTCTTCTTTATGGCCTGTTTGAGCACATGGTTTAATGTGGTTATAATACTGAAAGGGATCCTGACTTCCCAGCAAATGAACAGACTTTCTGTTAATTTCCTATTGCGACCGTCTTTTGCTAATAGCTCCACACACATTGCACCATTATCAACTCCTGATCCAGGGCAGTGAATTGCGTCCTGTACAGAGTTAATGAGCCATCACAAATAGGATCAGCTCTATTAGTGCTGCTGTTATTCATTTATTTTCATTATCCAAATTACCCCATTTATATTTGTTATAAAGCACAAAGCCAGTTTCTGTTTTAAATATAAAAAAAGAGTAGCATAAATTTACAGAAGAACATGTGCTGCTGTTAAAAATAATTTTGAGGTTATTTTGAAGTCAAATACAGAAGAGTGCATTTTATTTTCATAATTAATGAAATTCATTGGTTGATGTCTAATCTACATATATCAAAAGACAAAGTGTGATTATAAGCCAGCTCTTTTGTAATGAATCTGCATGTTTATAATACTGCACAGTGCTGTTTCAGAAAACAAGGCATTTCATAAAGGAAAAGGAGAATTCCTTTTAAGTAATGCCTTATATAATGTTGTTGTAAAATGAATAATACAATAAAGAAATAAGCAATAACTTGGATCATGGAGTTTTGATGTCTATACTATGGTCACATAAAAATAAACCATAGTTCTAACAAAGAAGTGCTTTCCATTTTTAATAATTCCTGTGGTGAGTAGTTTGAAATGAATTGAATGGAATGATTATTTCTCCATCTCTGTCTGTGACCTAAGTCACTAGTATCAAATGTCTACCAGTTATTCTAAAGGTGGTGATGTCAGAAACCTGGACTTGGCTGGTTTTCCTTCTGTTTTGTAATCTAATTCCGCATGGAAGCATGGCATTGCTTCAGAGATTTAATGCATCATTTCTCTTTTTTTCCCCTTTGCGTGACACAGTAAAGATGAACTATTTATTACCTACTAGTTGACTTTTAAGAAATTAATTTCTGATCATTATATATCTGTTCTCCTAACAGTCTGGTGGGTGCTGAGGTTACAGCATTAAATATCATTTCTCAGGAATAGTACCTTCTAGAGCTATTGTGAAAAATTCAGTTTGTTTGTTCATTTAACAAATATTTACTTAGGAACTAGCAGTGTGCTAGATCCTGGAAATATACGAATGGACAGGGAAAAACACAGTCCCCACCCTCGAAGAACTGACGCTCAGAGGGCAGATGGACCAAGCGGACAGGAAAGTGCACAATTACCCTATATTGTATTCTCCTAACTGTGAACAGGAGTTTACAGTGAAAACAGGAGTGTTCTTTCTAAAATACAGATGTAACTTCATTTCTTTCTGCTGGAAGCATTCCAATTGCATTCTATCAGTCACCTTCAAGAAGAAGAAAGCCCAAATTTCTTTACATGGTAGCTTTCTTTACCGGGTAGTGCAAAAAAAAAAAAAAAGACATTTATTCTCCCACAATTCTGGAGGCTAGAAGTACAGAGCACTACTTCCTCTGAGGCTCTGGGTAGAATCTGTCTTTGCCTCTTCCTAACTTCTACTGGTGGCTGTCAGTCTCTGTATCTTCAAAAGGCCATCTCCCCTCTGGGTCTATGTGTCTTTATCTTTACATAGCACTTTCCTCCCAATGTCTCTGTTTTCTCTTCTTATAAGGACATCAGTGATATTGGATTAGGGCCCATTCTAATTGAGTATGATCTCATTTTAACTTAATTACATCTGCCAAGACACTATTTCCAAATAAGATCACACTCACAGGCACTGAGGGTTATAATTTCAACACATCTTTCCTTGGGGACACAATGCAATCTGCAATAGCATACATCCTTGTTTATTTTTACATAGTACAAATATGCGTGTGTATATATATATGTTCATATACATGCATGTCTATACACACACACACACACACACACACACATAATTTGAATAATTTGTAAGAGCCACAGTGGGATAAATTTAGACTGTGATAAATCAAAGGGGTATTTGACCAAACATGGAATCAAGAAATGCTCAGAGGAAGAGGTGGCTGGAAACACCTAACTAGCACCTAGAATTGAAGAAATAAAGGGCTGGATATCAGGATCTATGTCATGAAGAGCTAAACAACCTATAAGAAGATTGGGATTGTATAATACTAAGAGCCAAAGACTGCCAGTGAAATAATTCAAGCAAATGCGAAATAAAGTGAGATGTGTATAGAGTACTCTATCTGCACAGATTAGAACAGGATTAGAACAGGCTCCAAATTAGTTGGATTAAAAGAAGAGATTTTAAAACAAATCAGGAGACAGATTCATTTGGACTGGTGAAATACAATAGGAAAGAAAAATTGAGAGTTGAAGACTATGCTAAGTTTCTAGTTTGTAGTTTAAGCAACATATGGTGCCGCTGTTTATTAGTGTGGAACATAGAAAGGCAAGGGGCTGGTTTGGGGCAGAGATAAGGAGATGAAATAATATATGCAACATGCTGTCTACCATGTGACGGTCACTCAGTGAAACCTGTCCTTTCTTCCTCCCTCTTAATTCTGTCTTCTTAGTTGTGATGGAAACTTGTATTTCCCTCGACTTTGAATGATCACGGTCCTGTTTATGTATGTTTAGAAATTTGTCAGGGTAATCTTTTCTGTGACCACATGCCAGTTAGATAACAAGTCAACCTGAGTGTTTGTCACTTTTAGGAAAAACTGAAGTGTATAGTATATAGTTTTTTTGAAGTTCCTTGAGGTCTCTTCTATATTTGAACAGGTAAGAGACAGGGAGGAAAAGGAAATGGCAACCCACTCCAGTATTCTTGCCTGGAGAATACCATGGGCAGAGGAACCTATGGGCTGCTGTCCATGGGGTCACGCAGAGCCGGACACGACTGAAGCAACTTAGCATGCATGCATGCATTGAAGAAGGAAATGGCAACCCTCTCCAGTGTTCTTGCCTGGAGAATCCCAGGGACAGAGGAGCCTGGTGGGCTGCCGTCTATGGGTCACACAAATTTGGACACGACTGAAGTGACTTAGCAGCAGCAGCAAGAGACAGGGAAAGTGACACTCCATCAGGTCTCATTCTTCTCATAATATCTTCTACCTGCCACCCCAGTTGGGTTCTTTATTCATATATCATCTGTAATCATAGAAAAAATTTCTTTGCTATATCAGAATTTTTTTCATCATGATATATTTAGCTTCTTAGGTAGGAAACCCTTCTTTGAATAGCTTTCATAAAAAAGTTTTTGAAAGTTATATCCATCTCAGTTTTGTCTTGAAATTCAGCATGGACTGGGAAAAATAGAATCATTGATTTTGTTTTCCCAAAAAGATTCAGTGAGGTTGATGAAGGCAGAGTGAATCTAGTTACTTAAAAAAGCTTTCAACTTTTACATTTTTCATGCTGTGTAATTCATGGAGTGCATCATATTGCATGTGCTTCTTGTGCCAATTTAAGGAGATATCTTTATGATTTCTTTATAATATCTTTATTATTTCCATGTTATAAATGAGAAAATTGAGGCTCATAGAAGGTCATGCAACTTGAAAAATGCAAAGCTATCATTTGAATCCTATTATGTCTATTATATGTTACCCTTTCCTCTGAGAAGATATTCTCATAATGAAGCAGAGTATCAGTATGCCCTGATGGAGGTATGACTTCGCTTAGTCATCTCCTACTCTTTGTGGCCCCATGGACTATAGCTCACCAGCCTCCTCTGTCCATGGAATTCCCCAGGCAAGAATACTGAAGTGGGTAGACATTCCCTTCTCCAGGGAATCTTCTTGACCCAAGACTCAAACCCAAGTTTCCTGCATTGCAGACAGATTTTTTACCATCTGAGCCACTTTGTTGATTGGGGTATGAGTATGTATTCATCCTATAATACTTTTTTCATGAATGATTCTTTAGGCCACTTGTTTGTAGAAATGCCGAACATACTAAATTTTACCAAATCATCTTTAATAGTGTTTCAACACTGTTAGTAACTACAGAATTTGGGTTTCCGCTTATTGCCCTCACTTCTAACACTAACTTCAAGTTGAGGCTCCTCAAGACTACTCTCATGTTAGATAATTCACTAAAAGGATTTATATAACTCACTAAAAGATGTTGTACTCAGTTACAGTTTATTACAGCCAGTGGATACTGATTAAAATCAGCCAAGTGAAGAGGTGCACAGAGCAGGGTCCAGAAGATTTCAAGTGCAGATCTTCTACTTGTCCTCTCCTGGAAGAGTGTTGTGAGTGGCACTTACTTCTCCCAGTAGCAGTGTGTGACAATACGCATGGGCTATCGACAACCAGGGAGTGCCCTCAAGCCTTCGTATCCATAGGTTTTATTGAGGTTCCATCACATAGATTTCATTCACTTCATGCATGGAGCTCTTTAATCTCCAGCCCCTCTGGAGCCGAGTTGATACCACGTGGCCCAAAGCCCTCATCATAAATCACACTGCTAGCCTGGACTCTCTGGCATGGCCCAAGGCCCCAGATAAGCAAAGACATCTTATTGGTCAAGAAATGACAAGAGCTTAGAAAGTGCTTCCCAGAAACCAAGGGCAAAGGCCAGGCTCTTTGGGCAAAATTTATCCCTAACCACATAGCACTTTTTGAAGTTGTTTATTCATTCGATAAATATTTAATGATTATTGTTGGTCATTAGGCTATGCCCTGGGGTACATAGCAGTGAGTGGAACTCAACCTCATAGGAATATGTATGACCTACATACATAAATGAACCTTCAAAACATGCTAAGTGAGAAAAGCTAGTGGTAAAAAATTCCATATTCTATTATCCCATATATATGGAATGTGAGAATAGGCAAGACATTCCATATAAATGCAATAATAAAATATGTAACAAAAAGTGAATTAGTAGTTGCCTAGAGCTGGAACTTTGAGTAGAATAAGGGGTGACTGCTGATGGTTCAGGGTTTCTTTTGAGAGTGATGGAAATATTCTAAACAAATTTTAGTGATGTTTTCACAATTTATGAACATATTAAAGCCATTGAATTTTATACTTTAAATGAGTGGATTGTAGAGTATGAGAATTATATCTCAAAGAAATATTTTTCAAATGTTCAAAGACTCAGAAATCTGAACACTATAAATCTAAAGCCTATGTTAGCTGCAAGTGAGGGATCTTGCTCTTTGACAGAGTTAGTAAACTCACCCACTGGTCTAGGTGGGTCTCCTCTTCATTTATCATTGTTCTAAGAAGTCATTTAGAATCCTAAGACTTCCTAGGTAGTAAAACTGCTTTGGAAATCAACACAGAATATATTGTTAATAAATATATGCTAAATGAAAGTAATGAATTACTTTGCTGACAAAGGTCCGTCTAGTCAAAGCTATGGTTTTTCCAGTAGTCACGTATGGATGTGAGAGTTGGACTATAAAGAAAGCTGAGTGCCTAAAAAGTGATGCTTTTAACTCTAGCGTTGGAGAAGACTCTTGAGAGTCCCTTGGACTCCAAGGAGATCCAGCCAGTCCATCCTAAAGGAGATTAGTCCTGAGTGTTCATTGGAAGGACTGATGCTGAAGCTGAAACTCCAGTACTTTGGGTACCTTATGCAAATAACTGACTCACTGGAAAAGACCCTGATGCTGGGGAAGGTTGAAGACAGGAGGAGAAGGGGACAACAGAGGATGAGATGGTTGGATGCCATCACCAACTCAATTGACATGAGTTTAAGCAAACTCCAGGAAATGGTGATGGATAGGGAAGCCTGGCGTGCCTGCAGTCCATGGGGTCTCAAAGAGTCGGACATGACTGAGCAGCTGAACTGAACTGAATGGATAGTGGTATCAGGCTGGAAGTTGAACATCTTTCAAAATTTTTTTAGGGAAATAAGTTTGGATCTGAGAAGGTCTTTTCTTTAGTAAGCTTCTAGGGTGGCTCAACCAGTAAAGAATCTGCCTGCAATGCAGGACATCTGGGTTCGATCCTTGGGTCAGGAAGATCCCCTGGAGAAGGGCAGGGCAACCCACTCCAGTATTCTTTCCTGGAGAACTCCATGGACAGAGGAGCCTGATGGGCTACTGTCCCTGGAGTTGCAAAGAGTTGGACACAACTGAGCAACTAACACTTTTACTTTCTTTAGTAAATTTTCAACGAAGCATTATTCATTTAGCTACATTATGTATTAACTTTACTACTGCATTCACTGAGGGAATTTGAAAATCTTGCAGTTGAATCATTTCATTTTACATTTGAAGTCCAGATAAGTTCAGTTTTTAAGATAGGACTGCCATGTGGTCTGGAATTAGGCTCTTGGTAAATATGAAAGTATGTGTCATAATCACTGTCTTCAAGAAGCTTCCAGTCTGTTGGTGATTAGGCTCAAACCCAAATAATGATAATCAGCAGCAGTATGAGACAAGAGGGGGAGCTTTAGTTTGGGACTCAAGCAGATTGAAGTTTGAAATCTAACTTCTAGATTTACTTTCTGTGTAATCACAGACTAACTTATTAGACTAATCAAGCCTCACATCTCACCAAAATTAGAGGTAATAGTGCCCATGTTAGTAATAGTAATGAGCTAATTTTTNCTGGACTGGAAGAAACACAAGCTGGAATCAAGATTGCCGGGAGAAATATCAATAACCTCAGATATGCAGATGACACCACCCTTAGGCAGAAAGTGAAGAGGAGCTAAAAAGCCTCTTGATGAAAGTGAAAGTGGAGAGTGAAAAAGTTGGCTTAAAGCTCAACATTCAGAAAACGAAGATCATGGCATTTGGCTCCATCACTTCATGGGAAACAGATGGGGAAACAGTGTCAGATTTTATTTTGGGGGGCTCCAAAATCACTGCGGATGGTGACTGCAGCCATGAAATTAAAAGATGCTTACTCCTTGGAAGGAAAGTTATGACCAACCTAGATAGTATATTCAAAAGCAGAGACATTACTTTGCCAACTAAGGTCCGTCTAGTCAAGGCTATGGTTTTTCCTGTGGTCATGTATGGATGTGAGAGTTGGACTGTGAAGAAGGCTGAGCGCCAAAGAATTGATGTTTTTGAGCTGTGGTGTTGGAGAAGACTCTTGAGAGTCCCTTGGACTGCAAGGAGATCCAATCAGTCCATTCTGAAGGAGATCAGTCCTGGAATTTCTTTGGAAGGAATGATGCTAAAGCTGAAGCTCCCATACTTTGGCCGCCTCATGTGAAGAGTTGACTCATTGGAAAAGACCCTGATGCTGGGAGGAATTGGGGGCAGGAGGAGAAGGGGACGACCAAGGATGACATGGCTGGATGGCATCACAGACTCAATGGACGTAAGTCTGAGTGAACTCCGGGAGTTGGTGATGGACAGGGAGGTCTGGCCTGCTGTGTTTCATGGGGTCGCAAAGAGTCGGACACGACTGAGCGACTGAACTGACCTGAACTGATGGTGTTCTTTGAAAGACAAAAGGTTTTAACTTAAAAGTCCAATTTTTCTTTCATTGCTTGTGCTTCTTAGTCATCATATCTAAGAAACCTAATTCAAGGTTATGAAGTCTTATTTCTAACTTGTTAAGAGTTTTATAATTTTAGTTCTTAGAGTTCTTTGATCTATTTTGAGTTAACTTATGTATAGGATGCGAGGTGGAGATTCAGATTCATTCCTTTGCATGTGGATACCAAGTTGTCCAGCACCATTTGTTGAAGACTATTCTTCTTCCAATGAGTCGTCTAGCATCCTTGTTAAAATTAATTGATTGCCTGTAAGGGTTTATTTCTGGACTGTCAATTCCATTCCATAAATCTTATGTCTATTGTTATACTATTGTAACACTGTCTTGATTGTAGCTTTGTAATAAGTTTTGAAATCAGAAAGTATAAGTCTTCCTATTTTTTTCTAAGATTCATGAGTCTATGAATTGACTTACCGGCTCTTCAGATCTGGGCTGGGCTTGGTGGAGCTCACTTACAGGTCTGGTCAACTATAGTCCAGCAGGGTGGCTTTGCTAATGTTGGTGATCTCTCTCTCTGTCTGGGGCCTGGTGAGGAGAAGTCAGCTGACTTGTCCCTGCTCTGTGTGGCCTCTCATTATATAGCAGCCTAGCCTGGCCATGTTTTCAGGGAGCCTTTTCCAAACAGAGTTCCAAGAGAGCAAGTGGAAGTCCTTGAGTCTTCTTGAAACCTCTGCTTAAGACTAGCACCCCATCTAAGTCCTTCAACTTTGTTGTTCTTTTTCAAGATTGTTTTGGTTATTCTGGGCCTCTTGCATTTCCATAGGAATTTTAGGATCAACTTGTCCATTTGCACACATGCACACAGAAAAAGGCAGTAGACTTTTCATAGGGATTGCATTTAATCTGTAAATCAATCTGAGGAGTAGTACCGTCTTAACAGTATTGAATATTTCAATCCATGAACACAGGCTATTTTCCCATTTATTTAGGTCTTTAATTTCTTTCAACAATGTTTTGTAATTTTCAGGGTACAAACCTTGCATTTCTTTGCTTGCTATTTCTTTTGTTGCTAAGTATTTTATTTTTTGGGGGGTGCTATTGTAAATGGAATTGTTTTCTTAATTTCATTTTTCAGTTGTTCATTGCTCATGTATAGAAATACAACAGATTTTGTATATTAATCTTGTGCCCACAACTTTACTGAATTTGCTCATTACTTCTAATAGTCTTATGTGTGTGTATTTTTTTCTCTTTACTGTTTTCTATATATAAGATCATGCTATCGCAGATAGAGATTGGTTTTACTTCTTTTCCAATATGCAGGCTTTTTCTTTTTTTTTTATTGTTGCTGCACAAGAGCTCCAGAGCATGTGGTTTTAGTAGTCGTGGCACTCAAGACTTAGTTGCCCCCATGGCATGTGAGACTTATTTCCCCGACCAGGGATGGAACCCATGCCCCCTGTATTGGAAGGTGGACTCTTAACCACTGGACCACCAGGGAAGTCCCCATGCTTTTTCTTTTATATTCTTGCCTAACTGCCCTGAGTAGAACCTCCAGTACAATATTGAATAGAAATGACCCTTTTGTTCTGTTTTACAGACAGCTTTCTACTTGTTCATGGTTTAAAGGCAAGGAATAGAGAGACTTGGCAACTATATTTGATTTTCCCATCTCTGTCAATGAGATGCCTTAGTTAGCAAGGAAGGTAATGCATGAGGCTTTGACAAACAAATCAATTTTTCTGTCTGCCTTTATTTCTACTACACTTTTTAACAAGGATGATTGATTTTTACTTCTCTTTAAGACAAAGTTAAGAGGATGAATTAGGGCATTCTCCAATTCAAAAACCTGGACTCAAAGTCCAGTTCTATATTGTAATTCTCAAAATTCAGTTCTGTAGACCATGTGACATTGGTAAGTGACTTCATCTCTCTGCACTTCAGCTTTCTTCATCTGTAAAGTGGATGCTTTATGGGTTATTGAGAGAATCAAAGAAGATAATGAGCAGAAAGCACTTGGCATAGTGCTGACACTTAGGTTGGGCTCAAAAAATGCCCATTCCCTTTGATTTCTGAATAAATCTCCTTCATCTATAGGTTGGGGAAAATAACTAATTTTTAACAGGTTTTTTCTAATACCCAGAATAGTCCAAAGAAGGAAGCTGCTGCTGCTGCTGCTGCTGCTAAGTCGCTTCAGTCATGTCCGACCCTGTGCAACCCCATAGACGGCAGCCCACCAGGCTACCCCATCCCTGGGATTCTCTAGGCAAGAATACTGGAGTGGGTTGCCTTTTCCTTCTCCAATGATGAAAGTGAAAAGTCAAAGTGAAGTTGCTCAGTCGTGTCCGACTCTTAGCAGCCCCATGGACTGCAGCCTACCAGGCTCCTCCGTCCATGGGATTTTCCAGGCAAGAATACTGGAGTGGGGTGCCATTGCCTTCTCCAAAAGAAGGAAGGGTTCTCATGAAATAGTGAGCTCCAGGCTTTGGGGGAGTGTGTTTGTTCAAGCATGTTCACGCTTTGTTCGAGCATGTTTGAGATGATGAAAAGATAAGAGTTTATTCAGTTTTGTGAAAATATTTATCGACATATGTTATTTCGTTTTCTCAGTAACTATTTGTTGAATACTTGCCATGTGTCAGACCCTGTTCTGGGTCATGGGAATACAGGGATGAGCCAGAGAAGCAGGATTCCTGTCCTTATGGAGTCCACAGTCTGGAAGTGAGACTAACAAGAGAAAGAAAAACCAAAAACTAATGAATAGATAATTACAAATTGTGATGAGAGTTGTAGAATAAGTTAACAAGATTGAGTACCTAGGAGAGGCAATTTTAGAAAAGGTGGGAAGGATATAGTGACATTTGAGCTACGAACTAGAGGTGGTTTTAAAACATGGCCGCAAATTGTTTAACGTTTCACTCATTAAGAGGTGGGTCTATGTCCCCTCGCTTTGCTTTGGCTGCTCTGGCTCTTCCTTGCTGTAAACAGACTCTTCTCTAGCTGTGGCTTGCGGGCTTAGTTGTTCTGCAGGATGTGGGATTTTAGTTCTCCAATCAGGGACTAAACCTGCGTCCCTTGCATTATAAGGTGGATTCTTAACCACTGGTCCACCAGGGAAGTCCCTATGCCTCCTCTCTTCGAATATAAGTGGGCTTATGACCACTCTTTTACCAACAAAGAACTGCAGAATTGATGCCACATGACTTCCGTGGCTAAGTTATAAAAGGTCATTCAGTTTTTCCTTTCTGGCGCTTTCTTTCTGGGAGCCCAGAGCTGCCCTGTAACTCTGACTACTCTGAGGCCACCACTTTGGAGAGGCCATGTATAGTGCTCTAGCTGGCCGGCCCAGCTACGACCAGCTTTCTGGCTATTCCTGCCAGACAAATGAGTACAAAGCCTCCAGATGATTCCACCACCAGCCGTTTGAGTCACCCCCATCTATTTGAGTCTTGCTAGCTAAGACTCCAGGCATTGCAGAGCAGAGACAAACCATTTCCACTATCATTTTCTGAATTCCTGACCAACAGAATCCATGAGCATAATAAAATGGTTGTTGAGTTTTTTATTGATATATAATTGACATACATTATATCAGTTTCAAATATATAACATAATGATTTCATATTTGTCTATATTGCAAAATGATTACCCCAGTAAGTCTTGTTAACATTTGTCACATAATTATATGTGACATATGTCATATAATAAACATTGTTTTCCTTGTGATGAGAACTTTTAAGATTTACTCTCTTAGCAATTTAAAAATATGCAATTATTATCTATAGTCAACATGTACATTATATCCCAGGACATATTTATTTTATAATTGGAAGTTTGTGCCTTTTATATATATATTTAATTTTTTATTCGTTTTTGCTAGGTAGGATCTTAGTTCCTGGGCCAGGTATCAAACTCATTGCCCTACAGTGGAAGTGCAGATACCTAACCTCTGGACTGCCAGAGAATTCATAGTTGTTTATAGTTTTTGACCCTCTTCGCCCATTTCCCATCTCAGCTCCTGCCTCTAGCAAACATCAATCTGTTCTCTTTATCTATGACTTTGGTTATTTGTTTGTTTTTATATTTTACATATAAGTGAGATCATAAGATCTGTCTGACTTACTTCACTTAGCATGATGCCCTCAAGATTCCATCCATGTTGTCACAGATGGCAAGATTTCCTTCTTTCTTGTGAGCCGAATAATATTCTGTTGTTTATACATATGTATATACATTATTTATATGCACATTTTATATGTATGCTGCTGCTTAGTTGCTTCAGTCATGTCTGACTCTGCGCAACCCTATGGACTGCAACCTGCCAGGCTCCTCTGTACAGAGAATTCTCTAGCAAGAGTACTGGAGTGGGCT
Source organism: Aepyceros melampus (assembly GCA_006408695.1). Classification (NCBI taxonomy): domain Eukaryota; kingdom Metazoa; phylum Chordata; class Mammalia; order Artiodactyla; family Bovidae; genus Aepyceros; species Aepyceros melampus. The sequence goes on along the minus strand of SJXQ01008914.1, from coordinate 97,007 downwards.
TATATATATATATATCATGTTTTCTTTATTCATGCATTCATTGATGAGGACTTAGTTGCTTCCATATCTTGACTATTACAAGTAATGCTGCAATGAATCTGGGGGGAGTGAATGTATCTTTTGGAATGCTTTTGTCCCTTTGGATAAATACCCAGAACTGGAATTGCTGGATCACATGGTATTTCTATTTTTAATTTTTTGAGGAACCTCTGTATTGTCTTGCATAGTGGTTATACCAATTTATATGCCCAGCAACTATATGCACAAGGATTCTCTTTTATCCACATCCTTGCCAGAACTTGTTCTAAAATGGTTCTTTATGCCACTAGTTTTGGGGATAATTTGATATCCTGAAATAGATAGCCATAACCATACTATTATTATTATAGCCATGCTGTCTTTCTGTAATGTGATAAAAAGTATCTACCAAAGGTGAACATTTTACTTGTGGTAGGAGTTCCCCATAAGGGGATGCCCACACTATGACCCCCCATGAAGGAAATCATCCAGAGCAAAATAAGTATGTAAATATTATATACAGATGTATTCTGTTAAATTAAATAACTTGTATTAAATACAGATGTATCCTGTAAAGTTGAACATATTACTGTAATATGCACAAGCTGTGTTACCCATGCAAGAAACAGATGTAAAGAGTTACTGGAAAAGTATTGGGGCAGCAACTTAGTCTCCAGGAAACCCACCTCACATCAATTGTTAACACATTGTCCCCTAGTCAGGACATTTCTATGGGACCAAGGGAGGTCAGCTATAGAATCTCTTCCATGATGTCTGCTGTCTGCTGAATGAAGCTATTCCAAGTAAACAATTCATTTAAATAATACATTCATGCTTCTGTTAATTGACGGTCCATGCCCAAAATTATCTCTTAGAAAAAAAATGGTGAACCACAAACCTCACTAAAATAAAAAAGAAAAGCATGCCAGTTAACACTTCTGCTAGGCAACATCATACTGGAGTACTTTACTATTACTGTGTGTTGTTAATCAGTCAGTTGTGTCTGACTCTTTGCAACTTTGTGGACTGTAGCCCACCAGGCTCCTCTGTCCATGGGATTCTCCAGACAAGAATACTGGAGTGGGTTGCCATTCCCTTCTCCAGGGGATCTTCCACACCTAGGAATCAAACTCAGGTCTACTGCATTGCAGGGAGATTCTTTACTATCTGAGCCACTAGGGAAGCCCCAACTATTTCTGAGAGACTAGAAAAAAGAATGGAAGAAAGGTATAAGCATTATTTGAATGAAAGGTTTTTCATTTGAATTTTAAAAATCTAGATTTTGAAATCAAGATTTAAAATAGAAAATATAAGTGGATCACCAAAAAAAAATTATTAGCATGGATGAGTGTTAATAAAATAATTGTGTATAAAATTACTGTAGAGAAACCAATAGCTTTCCTATATAGACTAGTGATAACTTACTAGAATATGTCATGGAAAAGAATCAATTCACAGCTGCTGCAAAACCTATGAAGAACCAAGAAATAAACTCATAAAGAAATGTGAAAGTTCAATATGAATAAAATTATGAAGTTTTACTGTAAGATATAAAAGAAGTTCCACATATATAGTCATATGGGAGATTGCTTATTTTAAAGATATCATTTCTACTCAAAGTTATCTATTTTTAAAATGAAATTTGTCAGGTTGACCAAAAAAAAAAAAGGCAGAATAGTCGAAAATGTTGACCAAGTAGGAGGAGGGATTTACCCTCAAGCTCGAGCTCATGCTCAGCCATGTCCAACCCTGTGCGACCCTGTGGACTGTAGCCCGCCAGGCTCCTCTGGCCATAGGATTTTCTAGGCAAGAGTACTGGAATAGGTTGCCATTTCCTACTCCAGGAGATCTTCAGGACTTACCCTATTAGATATCAAAATGTGCTATGAAGTTATAATTATTAAAATAGAATTTATTGGCCCAAGAAAAGATTAACATTAAAAAGTAAACAAACAAACAAACAAAACAGAATACAAGGTCCAACACCAGGTATATCCCCCTCATCATTTATTTCTCTTGGAATTTAGTACATAAAAAAGAAGGCATTTCAAATTGGAGGGGAAATTAATGTCTACCACAAATGTTGGGACAACTGGCTATCCATTTGGGAATAATAATATGGTCCAACAATGTATCATGCCATATGCAAAACTAAATTTCAATTTGATTAAAACAGATAAACTATAAAAACAAAGTAATAGTGGATAAGCTAGAATATTTCCAAATTGCAAGAGGGAGCGTAGGAAAGGCATTCTTAATGGTGCATCAAATTTAGAAACTACATGGGACTTCCCTGGTGGCCCCGTAGGTAAGATTCTGCACCTCCAATGCAAGGGCCATGGGTTTGATCCCTGATTAGGGAACTAAGATTCCACATGTTGTGAGGTGTACCCAAATTAAACCAAAAAAAATTTTTTAATAGTAACAGGAATTTAAAATTTTTTACTATGACTAATTCATGTTGCGGTTCATGGGGTCACAAAGAGTCAGACACGACTGAGTGACTGAACTGAACTGAACTGAATTCATGTTGAGGTTTGATAGAAAACAGCAAAATTCTGTAATGCAGTTATCCTTCAATAAAAAATAAATTTAAAAACATTTTAGAAACCACAAAGAAAAAGACTGATAGATTTAATTACATGAAAAATTAAAACTCACAAAACCACCATAAAACTAATTATAAAGAGCTCCTACAAATTCATAGGTAGAAAAATTGGCAATTCTCAGAAGAAACACAAATGCTAACAAACATGAAAAAAGTTGTGCAATCCTGAGCAATCAGAAAAGCAAAGAACAAAATGAGCTTATTATTTTTTAAATAAGATATTTTTAAAATACAGTGCTTGAAAAATATTTTTGTATTGATTAAATCCAGTTGGTAAGAGTGAGGGAAATTAATACTCTCAAACAGCATTGGTGGGATTGTAAATTAGGATAACTGTCTTGGAAAGTAGTCTGTCAGTATCTATCAAAAATTTAATTGTGCCTCCCCTCAAATCACTAATTCCATTCTTGGTTTCTGCTCTCAGAAACTTGAACTTCTGTACACAAGGATGTACATAACAAGGATGTTTGTTCATTATAGAATTGATTACAATAGGAAAAAATAGAAATGACCTTAGCATTCATCAAAGGGAATGGTTTAAAAAGTAGATTACACTCATATTGTGAAATAATAAGTAAAATGTATGAGATGCTTCTATATGTACTGACATAGAAGGAGCTCTAAACTACACTATTAAATTGAAAAAAATCCAGTTGTAGAGTTAAGATGCACAATGATATTGTATATCAAAAATATAAAACGTATAGCTCCCTTTAGCTATCTCCCAATTTCCCCAAAGAGGTGACTACTTTTAATATTCTATGTGTATAATCCCTAATCTTTTCTGTGCATTTATAGTTGCACGGATGCAAGTCCGCACCATACGATCTCACACAGACGTGCACAGAGGAAAGACTGTGTAAACCGATACAGCAAAACCAGCAGGTAAAGATGGAGGACTGGAGTGTTGCATCCGTAAGCCAAAGAACACTGAAGATTGTCCACAAACCGCCTGAAGCTAGGAGGAGGCAATGATGGATTTCCACTACAGGTTTCAGAGGGAGCAAAGCCCTGAAAAATGATACATTTCTATTGTTTTAATCATCCAGTTTTTGGCATTTTGTTATAATTGCTCTAGGAAACTAAAATAGGCAGAAAAGGTGGAAATAGGGAGACCAAGAAGTGAGCTGTTCCACTGATCCAGGTGAATGGTGCTGGTGGCTTCAGTCAAGGTGGTAGCAGTGGATTCTGGATATGTTTTGAAGACAGAATTTGCTAATGGACAGGGTATAGGGTTAAAAAGAGACAGAGAGAGAAGCATCATGGATAATTCTTAAGTTTCAGTGCTGTTAGTGTCCCAGGGGTCTGCATCTTTGTGCCTGAGTGCAAAAGGAAAGCCATTCTAATCATTTCTGCCTTAGACTGGAAGTGCTGGAAATTAATCTCACCTTAGGGGAAGCCCTCAACCAGTGATTCTCAGGAACTGGTATATAAATATCCCGCTCCTTCTTCTCAGATGGGATAATTCTGACACATGTGTTTGACGCTATTTCCCACAAGATTAAACTTCAGTCAGTCAGTGGCAGCTGGCTTACCAACCCATCTTTATTGGCTGCTTTCTCTTCCATGCATCTCTTCCCTAGTCTCCTACTAGTGACCATTGCTTCTCTAAAATAAACTGTTTGTACTTGATTCTTTATCTCAGAGTCTGCTTTTGGGGAAACTTGTACTAATACACAAGATTTTCAGCTTGAGCAGTTGGAAAGGTATTTATTAATATATATTAACTAATAAATTGACGTTTATGAAGATGGAGAAGACTTTGGCAGGTACAGATTCTTGGAGAGGGAAAGATCAGTAGAACATTTTGAACACAATACTTTAGAGGTGCTTGTTAGGTCACCAAGCGGAGAAGTTGAATAGGCTTAGAGTGGAGTCAGGGGACAGACTGGTCTAAAGATATACATTTGGGAATCAACAATATACAGATAAAGAAAGCCATGAGGCTGGATGAGATCACTAAAGGAGTTACTGTAGATGGAGAAGAAAAGAGATCCTGGAATTAGTAGGGTCTTGGGCACTGTAACATTTAAAGCTCAAGAAAATGAGGAAGCTCCTGCAAAGGAAATTGAGAAGGGATGGCCAATGAAGCTGGAGGAAAAGAAGAATGCATGAAATCTCAGAAACTCAGGGAAGCAAGTGTTGTTGGTTCCTTCTCTTTTAGTTTCTTTCATTTATTTTGGAGTTTTTTTCTCAAATGTCCAGTGGTCATATTTTGTCCATTTACATTGAACAGTCAGGTATTAAAAGGCTGATTTGAATCCTGTATCCATGTATGGGTTTTGTCATTTGGTAGCTTTCACAGCCAGAGAAAGCAATGGCACCCCACTCCAGTACTCTTGCCTGGCAAATCCCATGGGTGGAGGAGCCTGGTAGGCTGCAGTCCATGGGGTCGCTAGGAGTCGGACACGACTGAGTGACTTCACTTTCACTTTCCACTTTTATGCACTGGAGAAGGACATGCAACCCACTCCAGTGTTTTTGCCTGGAGAATCCCAGGGACGTTGGAGCCTGGTGGGCTGCCGTCTATGGGGTCGCACAGAGTCGGACGCGACTGAAGCGACTTAGCAGCAGCAGCAGCAGCTTTCATAGCAGAAGCTAAACTCCAGATCATTTCTCTGAGGCTGTTCAGTTTCTCCAGAGAAGAATTCCTCATTTTCAAGCCTCTGGAGGAAATAGCCCAGTCAACCAAATAAGGAGACTGTGGGGGTACAGGTGGGGTGAAAGGGGACAGAGAAGTGTATGGTTTCTTCCTTCAGTATGTAGACTTCCAATGACTCTCCCTTTTTCTAGTAAGGCACTTCTCTGTTTCAGTCGCTCTGCAGACAAAGCCTCCAGATTCCTGCCGGGGAGAAGTAGTCATCTGACAGGTCCAAGACAGTAGAAGGGATCTGAAGGCTAATGGATCCTTACAGAGACTTTCATCTAATCTTTTCATCCTGAACCCATTCTTCTCCCTGGGTCTTTCTTATGGAGTAGCTGGGTCCTCTGGTATTTGAGCTCAGCTGGAGTTCTGTGGCAGGAAATGGCTTGCTTCTCATTAGTACCACCTCTGTAGACACTCGGTATGCCGTTTTTCTCAGCCTTGCTAATTTTTCCACTTGGCTTTCCAGCTTCTCATCCTCTCTCGTCTCCTCTCCCACTCTTTTTATCCTTGTGTGTTTATTTTGGTCTTATTCACTTGCTTTCATTTTTTTTTTGTGGAGCTCCAAGAAGAAGACAAGACAAGCACATGTGTTCAAACCACCATTTTCCCTTCTCAACAACAGTATTTTGAGGTCATCAAATGTACAGCAATTTTCTAGGATCGGAGGCCAGAATTTCATGAGTTCTTCCCTGGAGAAGCCACATTCCTTGAATTTGTAGTGCCTCTGCTCTTCCAGAGTATCTCTTGTTTTCTTTTTCCCAGAGGCTAGAATTGGTCCAGAAGTATTTTTGCCTGGTCAATTCATCTGCTTTCCAGTTAACTGACCGTGGAGGCATATCTACTTGCTAAGGAGCCAACTCAGGTTGACTCCTCCCCTTTGTCCATTCTTCTATGCCCATGATATTCACACAGGAGTACATATGTGCAACTCTGCTAAGTCTGGAAAATGATAGTAAGTAATGAAAGGGAATCTCTAAGTATATGGGGAAAATATTTGGAAACTTCAGGCTGAGGGTATTATATGGAATGGGTGGGTGGGGGTAATGTGGTCCATAAATTTTATATCATTATCCACGCATCCTTGTGTTTCTGAATCTGCTGAAGTTAGTACTAGTGATAACTGGAAAATTTCTATATGCTTGTTAAATGCTGATTTATTAACTTATAGAAAACCATTATATATTAACTACATGATTCTCAACAACCCAGTGAGGTAGGTACTACCATTATCTCCAGTTTACCACTAAAGAAACTAAAGCACACACAGGTTAAATAAAAGGCTAAGGCGAAGAAATTGAATCTGGGCATTCAAACTCTAGCACTCAGATGTTTAACCACTAGCCTAGGCTGCCTCTTATCTTAGGGCTAGATCACATTTTGCTTTCTTTAACTCATTAGATGAAAATTTTAAGATATCAGGAATTCCCTGGTGGCTCAGAGGTTAAAGCGTCTGCCTGCAATGCAGGAGACCTGGGTTCTATCCCTGGGCCAGGAAGATCCCCTGGAGAAGGAAATGGCAACCCACTCCAGTGTTCTTGCCTGGAGAGTCCCATGGACGGAGGAGCCTGGTGGGCTACAGTCCACGGGGTTGCAAAGAGAGCCTGGTGGGCTACAGTCCACAGGGTCACAAAGAGTTGGACACGACTGGGCAAATAGTCTTGTATTAAGATACCAAGTCTAAGAAACCAATCAAAATTTTTCCACACTACTTATTATTATATTTAAGACAGAGATCACATCTTGATGATATCCTCACTGATTTTAGCCTTCTGTTTCAACTGGGATTCTTCAACCATCTGAATAAGCCTGGCCCCCAAAGTTGGTATTGCTTCCCTGTAGTTGGAGCCAGTGATGGCATGGTGTGTGCAATCTTACAACAGAGTCTCTGAGTACTTAAGCATTTGGTTTGGGTTGCAGTTCCAGCAAGAATGAGGAATCATTCTGATAATTTTCATTATTTTCCTAGGGTCAGATTAGGTGAGCTCATACTAAAATTCAGTTTCAATTCTCTTTTTTCTTATTTGAGATATAAAAGAAAAAAAATATTTTCTTCATCTATTTATGGATGCACCCACTAGGGGAGAAGGATGAGCAGGGGTACTACAGACTCAACCAAAGATACTACAGTCATTTTGCAAAAGCTGGAAGCAAGGAAATAGGATAGAAAGAGATCTCTTGAAGGGTAGGTATGGAAATTTCCCATGTACCCCTGCTGCATACATACATAGTCTCCCCCATTATCCCTCTTGCCTCCAGAGTGATACATTTGTCACAATTGATGAACCTACATCATTATTGCCCAGAGTCCCTGGTTTAGTTAAAGTTTACTCTTGCTGTTGTATATTTTATGGGTTTGGACAAAAGTATCAATCATTATGGTATCACATATTTTCACGGCTCTAAAAACATATATTTTCACTGGATTGATATTTTTATTGCTCTAGTCAAGGCTATGGTTTTACCAGTAGTCATGTATGGATGTGAGAGTTGGACTATAAAGAAAGCTGACTGCCAAAGAATTGATGCTTTTGAACTGTGGTGTTGGAGAAGACTCTTGAGAGTCCCATGGACTGCAAGGAGATCCAACCAGTCCATTCTGAAGGAGATCAGCCCTGGGATCTCTTTGGAAGGAGTGATGTTGAAGCTGAAACTCCAATACTTTGGCCACCTGATGCAAAGAGCTGACTCATTTGAAAGACTTTGATGCTGGGAAAGATTGAGGGCAGGAGAAGGGGACGACAGAAGATGGGATGGTTGGATGGCATCACTGACTCGATGGACATGAGAGTTTGTGTCAACTCCAGGAGTTGGTGATGGACAGGGAGGCCTGGCGTGCTGCAGTTCATGGGGTCACAAAGAGTTGGACATGACTGAGTGACTGAACTGAACTGAAAATCATAATATCAGTATTCTGGATTCATCTGTATTGTTGTGTGTATCAGCATTTCTTTCCTTTTTATTGCTAGGTACAATACATTGTATGAATATACCATATGAATATAACAGTTTATTTAGCCATTCCTCTGTTGATGAAAACTTGAGCTATTTCAAGTTTCAGTTCAGTTCAGTCACTCAGTCATGTCAGACTCTTTGCAACTCCATGGACTGCAGCACGCCAGGCTTCTCTGTCCATCACCAACTCCCGGAGCTTGCTCAAATTTATGTCCATCACATCAGTGATGCCATCCGACCATTTCATCCTCTGTTGTCCCCTTTTCCGCCTGCCTACAATCTTTCCCAGCATCAGGGTCTTTTCCAATGAGTCGGTTCTTTGCATCAGGTGGCCAAAGTATTGGAGCTTCAACTTCAGCATCAGTCCTTCCGATGAATATTTAGGACTGATTTCCTTTAGGATTGACTGGTTTGATCTCCTTGCAGTCCAAGGGACTCGCAAGAGTTGTGGGTTAATATAAATAAAGCTGCCCTATACATTCTTTTGCAAGTCTCTTGTAGACCTGTGCTATTCTTTCTCTTGGGTAAATACTGAAGAGTGGAACTGTTATGTAATTTTTTTTTAAGAAACTACTTGGCTTTTTTTCCAAAGTGGTTGTGCCATTTTACATTCCCATCATCAGTGTATGAGAGTTCCAACTGCTCCGGGTCCTTGCCAATGTTTGTTAGTTGTTGGTCCTTTTTTATTTTTGCCATTCTGGTTGATATGTTGTGGCAGATCACCGTGGTTTTAATTCATACTTCCCTAATCAATTATTTTGAACTTTTTCATGTGATTATTGACAATTAATATATCTACCTTTGTGAAGTTTATGTTAAATATTTGCCTAGTTTTAAATCCTTTTTTGGGATTCATTACTGATTGGTAGTTCTGTATATATATATCTGAATTCAAGTCTTTTGTCATATACATGCAAAGTACACTTGAGGAATATTTTTTGCTGGCTCTCTGACTTGCCTAACTCATGTTTAATAAGTGTCTCTTCAGCAGAGTTTTAATTTTTGATGAAATGTAATTTTCAAGGTTTTCTTTTGTAACTACTTCTTTCTGTGATCTAAGAAGATGACTAGGTTTTGGTTTGTTTGTTGGATGTTTAAAAAACAAGGCGGGGGGAGAAAACATCTCTATTGTTTGCTTCCTAAAGAGTCTGAATTAGCTTTTTTGTCTGTCTAAAGCAGAAATTCTTGACCTTATATTTTGTGTGCTAAGGATTCCTTTGGCACTGTGGTAAAGCCTATGAACCTTTTCTTGGAAAGTTTTCAGCACTTTGGTTTTATTTTGCCTTGATGTCCATTCTTCATGCTATTTGGGCTTGGAACACCTTAAGGCTTTTAGGTCTGTGTGTTTATACATATATATATATATATATACACACATATATATATAATATTTATATAGGTATATAATGTATATATACCTATATAATGTATATATAGGTATATAATGGTATAGACTTCCCTGGTGGCTCAGAGGTTAAAGCGTCTGGCTCCAATGCGGGAGACCTGGGTTCGATCCCTGGGTCGGGAAGGTCCCCTGGAGAAGGAAATGGCAACCCACTCCAGTATTCTTGCTTGGAGAATCTCATGGACTGAGGAGCCTGGTGGGCTGCAGTCCATGGGGTCACAAAGAGTCGGACACGACTGAGTGACTTTACTTACTTACTTATAATGTTGGTATAATATATATTGTGGGATTTATAAATATACAATGATTCAAAGTATACTACTGTAAGATTTCTTATGCTATTCGTAAAATAGTACAATATCATTTGAAGGTAGATTGTGTACTCTTTTCTGGAAAATCCCATGGACAGAGGAGCCTGGTAGGCTGCAGTCCATGGGGTCCATGGAGTCGGACATGACTGAGTGATTTCACTTTCACTTTTCACTTTCATGCATCATTCGAAAGGAAATGGCAACCCACTCCGGTGTTCTTGCCTGGAGAATCCCAGGGACGGGGGAGCCTGTTGGGCTGCCGTCTATGGGGTCGCACAGAGTCGGACACGACTGAAGTGACTTAGCAGCAGCAGCAGCATCAATGTTAAGTTAAAAATGCATATTAGGGCTTCACTGGTGACTCAGAGGTAAAGAATCTGCCTGCCAGTGCAAGAGTCATGAGTTCAATTCCTGATCTGAGAAGATCACACATGCCACAGAGCAACTAAGTCCATTTGCCACAACTATTGTGCCAGCACTCTAGAGTCCAGGAGCTGCAACCTCTGAGCCCATGTGTCACAGCTACTGAAGCCTGCACACCCTAGAGCCCCTGCTCTGCAAAAAGAGAAACCACAGCAATGAGAAGCCTGAGCACTCCAGCTAGAGAGTATCCCCTGCTTATCTCGACTAGAGAAAAGCCCATGCAGCAACGGAGGCTCAGCACAGCCAAAGATAAATAAATAAAATTATTAAAAAAAATTTTTAAGCATGTTTAAAGAAGTATAGCAAACAGTAGAGGAAATACATGGCACAATTCACCCAAGAAAAAGCAGGATATGAGGAACAAATGAGACCAAGAGGAAGCAAATACCAGGATGATAGACTTAAACCCCAGCACATAATAATTATATTAAATATAAATGGATCAAGCACTCCAATTAAAAAAATTTGCCATACTGAAAAAAAAAATTAGCAAGGAATTCCTTGGTGGTCCAGTGGTTCGGACTTAGCCCTCTCACTGCAGAGGGCTTGGGTTCAATCCCTGATGGACACTAAGGTTCCACAAGCCACTTGGCATGGCCAGCGAACAACAAGGCAAGGATGTCTAAATAAAGGCGCTTTAAGAAGGGCACTTGCATTTGTTTATCTTTTTCTCTTAATTCAAACCTGCAACTTTCTTGTAAGAAAAGGCAGAGAGGGTGTGATAGCCCAATCCTGATTAATGATCATAATGTGTAAGTCTCATTTGTTTTCACACGAAGAACAACTTATGCATTGCTGTGCCGGACATCTCGTTTGGTGATTTAGTTGTTACTGGTAACATCTGGGTTTATTAATCAAATACATATATCCTTATATTGGAAACATATCTAACAGCCTCTTAAAAACTTGGCATTTCTAACAGAGTTGATATCTGACTTTTAATAAGATATCAAGATCAAGCCTGTGTAAATAGAAGAAAGAAACATCCTGGAGCTGTGGGAAAAGCACTGGACTTGGAATTAGAGAGACTAGAGTCAAATTCTAGCTATGCTGTTAAGTAACTATGTGATCCTGCATAAGCCCTCTTTTCTTCTCTGGGTCTTAGTTTCCATCTATAAAAATAGAGATAATAATAATACTAGCATTGTAGGTTTGTTTGTTGATTAAATAATGCACAGGAAGGGTCTAGACTAGTGCGTGGCACATCAGTACTTTCTAAAAAATAGTAGTTTAATCTAGTATCACAATATTTGGAGAGCTAGTGGTAGTTGAAAGGGGAGAAGCTAAAGCATTAATAGACAGAAAGAGAATACTGACTAGAAGCTCTTTGAAAGCAGACATCTTTTTTTTAGTTTTTATTTTGTATTGGGGTATAACCTATTAACAATGTTGTGATAGTTTCAGGTGAACAAGGAAGAAACCCAGCCATACATGTATCCATTCTCCCCTAACTCCCCTCCAGGCTGCCACAGAACATTGAGCAGAGGTCCATGTGCTCTTCAGTAGGTCCTCATTGGTTACCCATTTTAAATACAGCAGTGTGTACATGTCCATCCCAAACTCCCTAACTATACTGTCCCTCTATCCTTTTCCCTGGCAACCATAAATTTGTTACCTAAGTCTGTGGTCTGAAAGCAGACATCTTCTTTATTTCTTTAGGAAATAAAATATTTCTTGCTCAGGAATTTCTAGTCCCAATTTTACATCTAATGTTTGGTGACAGGCAAGCAGTTAAGCACTTGTTTTAGGCTTAGACTAGTCTTTCTGCAGTTATTCCATCATTCCACTCCATGGTTCAATGATGGTGAAAGAATTAGTGTTTATTTAATTCCTACCACGTGCCAGTCCGTGAGGTAGGGGTCTAACTCATTTTAATGGAGTTTGTTTGGGCAAAATTGAACCTGAGAAAAAAGAAGTGACTTCCCCACAGTTACACGGCCAGTAAGCAGCAGGGCCAGCCTGTAAACAAAGATCTCGCTGATGCCAGAGTCTGGGCTTGTTCCACGGCACCTTGTTGCACCTCTGGCTCTTGCCCCACCTGGGCTATATAACAACAGTCTGCCCCCTGGTGCTGTTGTTTCTCTTCCCAATCGATTCTCCCAATGGCACCAAGCTGAACTTCCTAAAAACCCTGCATGGTCTTGACTGCATGGTCCTTGACTCAACATTTGCTGGCTTCTCTTTGGTACTGCGGGGTTTTGTTTGGCATTTCATGATGGAAGAATCAATTTGTTATGTGACCTTAGGCAAATTATCTGTCACAAACTGATCCAAGCCAACATGCTCATTTATTAAGTTTATTATATTAATGAACATTGCTTTATTGAGTGGCATTTTTGGATTGTTGTTATTGCAGGGGTGAGGGGCAGATATCAGTAGCCTCCAACAGTGAGAGATGGGCCACATGTTCTTTCTCAAAGCCTTACTACCAAGTGGTGTGTTACAATGAAATCAAGTCTCAGATGGAAATCTGCCACATGCTCAAAATATTTCTTAACAGGCAGGCAAAACCAGTCATACAACTTGCAAGCTCAGTGAGGTCCCAGCTCTTGATCTTTTTATACATTTTGCCAAGTACCTTGCATGAAAGGTTAACTGTAAGTAAATAAGACAACATATTATCAGCAGGATTCATCTAGACTGCTAGTCAGATGCAGGTAACAGGATCCTTCACTAATGGGGAGAAAAAGACAAACTAGGTCCTAGCCCATAACATCACTCTGCAGAAGCTAGTTGCTGGGATGACTAGATTCTAATATGTTGGTCAAGCAAGGGTGGAGGTGCCTATGTAACACAATACATGCCTGCATGCTCACTCACTTCAGTCCTGTCTATTCTTTGCAGCCCGATGGACTGTACCCTGCCAGGCTCCTCTGTGCATGGAATTTCCCAGGCAAGAATCCTGGGGTGGGTTGCCATGCCCTCCTCCAGGGGACCTCCCTGATCCAGGGATCAAACCTGCGTCACCTGTATTGCAGGTGGAGTCTTAACCTCCTGAGCCACCTGGGAAGCCCATATAATACAATGCCTCTAGCCAAATCACTTGATACCATTTATTTCACCATGAAAAAAACACATTTAACAGTTAACTTTATTTAACAGCCTTCTAATGTTGATTAAAGATAAAGATAGTTGAAGTTCTTATTGTAAACTGCTACTGGAATATGGACTATTGATTAGAATTTCAGATACTAATAACCATTCCAATGTTTTCTTCTAGGAAGTTTAAGGTTTAATGTCTTATGATCAAGTTTTTGATTCATTTTGAATTAACGTTTAATGTGTGGTGTAAGATAGTGGACCAGTTTTGTTCCTTTTCGTGTGTATCTAGTTTTACCAACACCATTTATTGAAGAGACTGTCCTTTTTCCATTGGGTATTTGCAGATCCTTTGTTGTAAATTAACTGACCATATATGTGTGGGTTTATTTCTGGGCTTACCATTCTGTTTCAATGATCTAAATGTCTGTTTTTATGGCAATAACATAAAGTTTTGATTGTCATAGCTTTGTATTATAGTTTGAAATCAGAAAGTTAGATGCCTTAAGCTTTTTCCTTCTTTCTCAAGAGTGCTTTGGCTATTTGGGGTCCAAAATAGTTGGCTTAAAGCTCAACATTCAGAAAACAAAGATCATGGCATCTGGTCCCATCACTTCATGGGAAATAGATGGGGAAACAGTGGAAACAGTGTCAGACTTTATTTTTGGGGGCTCCAAAATCACTACAGATGGTGATCACAGCCATGAAATTAAAAGACGCTTACTCCTTAGAAGGAAAGTTATGACCAATTTAGATAGCATATTCAAAAGCAGAGACATTACTTTGCCAACAAAGGTCTGTCTTAGTTAAGGCTATGTTTTTCCTGTGGTCATGTATGGATATGAAAGTTGGACTGTGAAGAAAGCTGAGTGCCAAAGAATTGATGCTTTTGAACTGTGGTGTTGGAGAAGACTCTTGAGAGTCCCATGGACTGCAAGGAGATCCAACCAGTCCATTCTAGAGGAGATCAGTCCTGGGTGTTCATTGGAAGGACTGATGCTAAAGCTGAAACTCCAATACTTTGGCCACCTCATGCGAAGAGTTGCCTCATTGGAAAAGACTCTGATGCTGGGAAGGATTGGGGGCAGGAGGAGAAGGGGACGACAGAGGATGAGATGGCTGGATGGCATCACTGACTCGATGGACGTGAGTCTGAGTGAACTCCAGGAGTTGGTGATGGACTAGGAGGCCTGGAGTCCTGCAGTACATGGGGTCGCAAAGAGTCGGACATGACTGAGTGACTGAACTGAACTGAACTGTAATTCCTTATGTCCTTTATTTTTTTCCAAAACCCTTATCACTTTCTGACATTATATATGTATTTACTTATTTGCTAGTATCTATCTTCATCTATAAGAATATAATTTCTATAAGATAAGAAACTGCAGCCATGAAGTTAAAAGATGCTTGCTCCTTGGAAGAAGAGCTATGACCAACCTAGACAGTGTATTAAAAAGCAGAGACATTAGTTTGCCAACAAAGGTCCACTGAGTCAAAGGTATGGTGTTTCCAGTAATCATGTATGGATGTGAGAGTTGGTCTATAATGAAAGCTGAGCACCGAAGAATTGATGCTTTTGAACTGTGGTGTTGGAAAAAACTCGAGAGTCCCTTGGACTGCAAGGAGATCCAACTAGTCAATCCTAAAGGAAATCAGTCGTGAATATTCATTGGAAGGACTGATACTGAAGCTGAAACTGCAATACTTTGGCCACCTGAGGCAAAGAACTGACTCACTGGAAAAGACCCTGATGCTGGGAAAGATAGGTGGGAGGAGAAGGGGATGACACAAGATGAGATGGTTGGATGGCATCACTGACATGATGGACATGAGTTTGATAAGCTCCGGGAGTTGGTGATAGACGAGGAAGCCTGGCGTGCTGTAGTCCATGGGGTTGCAAAGAGTCAGACATGACTGAGCGACTGAACTGAACTGATCCTCTCTATGCCTGACCTATGGTAAAAGCTTGTTTTATCTCCTGCTGTGTAGCATACTAAAATGTAGTGACTTGTTTATTTGCCTATTATTCTGTAATTTCGCTGGACTTTAGCTGGTCAGTTCTTCTGTTCATCTAACCTTTGGTCACTCACATGGTTGCATTCATCTGGAAGTTTCATGGTACTGGTGGCCCAAGATGGCAAATCTAGTGGTTAGCTGTTTGCTGAAGTTCCTTGATTCTCCTCTATGTGGCACATAACAAGATATCATGTGTTTCTTAAATGGTGGCAGCAGCGTTCTAAGACAGGGGTCTCCAAAGCCCCAGGCCACAGACTGGTACTGCTTTGTGGCCTGTTAGGAAGTAGGCCACACAGCAGGAGGTAAGTGGAGGCCCAGTGTGTGAAGATTTATCTGTATTTACTGCTGCTCCCATCACTCACATTACGTGAGCTCCACCTCCAGTCAGATTAGTGGTGGCAATAGATTCTCATTGGAATGCAAACCCTACTGTGAACTGCACATGTGCGGGATCCAGGTGGCATGCTCCTTATAAGCATCTAATGCCTGATGATCTGAAGCGAAGCTGAGACAGCTGCAAACGCAGGTTATCATCAGGTCCCACTGATTGCGCATTATGGTGAGTGGTATAATTATTTCATTACATATCATAATGTAATGTTGGACAGTAAGGAGATCCAACCAGTCCATCCTAAAGGAAATCAACTCTGAATATTCATTGGAAGGACTGATGCTGAAGCTGAAGCTCCAACACTTTGGCCACCTGATGCGAAGAGCTGACTCACTGGAAAAGACTCTGATGCTGGAAAAGATTGAAGGCAGGAGAAGCTGGTGACAAAGATAAGACAGTTGGATGGCATCACTGAATCGATAGACATGAGTCTGAGGAAACTCTGGAAGATAGGAAGGACAAGGAAGCCTAGCATGCTGCAGTCCATGGGGTCACAAACAGTTGGACATGGCTTACCAACAGAACAATAATAATTGAAATAAAGTACACAATAAATGTAATACGCTTGAATCATCTCAAAACCATCCCCTGCCCCCCATCTGTGGAAAAATGTCCTCCACAAAACTATTCCCTTGTGCCAAAAAGGTTGAGGACCACTGTCCTAATATTATAGAAGTGAAAACTGCAAAGTTTCTCAAGGGTTAGCCTCAGACGCTATCTTTATAATGTTACTTTCACTGGATTCTGTTGATCAAAGCAGGTAATAAGGCCATCTCAGGTTCAAGAGATCAAAAATTAGAAGAGAGATTCAGGAAAATCACACTGAAAAAGAGAGAGCAAAAAGAGCTGTGATTATTCTAATAGTCTCACAGAGTTCAATAAGTTTGTGGAGTGAAGAATGTATTATACCATGTCTAAAGTTCCATGCTTCATATTCAAGGTCTGCTGTGATCTTGCTTCCAGAGCACAAATATCATATCTTTCCTGAGCACTCATCACAATCTGCTCTACTATTTATTTATTTATGTAGGTGTTTTATCCTCAAAGGAAGAAACTTATCTTGTTCTCTCTGAATATCCCATGTATCTAGTAGATACCCAAGCTCCAGAGAGATGCTCTGTAACTCTTTAATGAATTTAACAACCTTGACATTTTATTCCCCACCTTCCATTCCATCATCATGAAGTCACTCACTAGTGGAATAATTCTCTGAAAATCCTATCATCACTTCTGTCTCCATGCCTTTATCTATTTCATTTTCCCTACCTAAAATGCTCTCCTCCTTCCTCTTGGCTTGTTTCAATGTTTCTCACTGACATTCAGCAACTTTGGCCCTACTCAGTGAATTCCAGTAGAGGCAGGGTCCTATGACAACCATGATCAATCCTCTGGTTGAATATCAATAGTAAGACCATCCTTTGGGTCTACAGTGGGCCAATACTGTTTTGTCTGTCCAGTACTTCTTGTCTTAGGAATGTTCTTCCCCACTCCAACTGTTGTTCTTGAAGAAGTTACTATATTCCTATAAGACTGTGCCCTTCTAGGTACCCTTGAATTATCTGGAATGTTGGAAGAAGGTCAGGCACTGGCCTGCCCATAAGCAGTTGCTAAAATTCAATAGGAAGCAGCAGTGGAGCAGACCCCTTTTGTCCTTCTTTGATGGAATCCTCTTCCTCCAAATCTACACTGATGGGTTGACTAAGTGCTGAGGATGCTAGTATCTAAACAAGCACTACTCACACTACAGGCCATTGAGTCTCTATAAAGCTTAGAGGAGGGTTGGGTTGTAAAAATGCTTGGGTTTTTACAAAAACTTAAGCATAAAAGCAGTGGGGGTGGGGGATGGAGTTGAATAAAACAGGGCAGAGGAATTTCTCATACTTTTTTCCTGGTTCAGTAGCTAGAAAGAGGAGAAATATATGAATGGAATACTAAAAGCTACTGAGTTAAGGTTTCGGATGCTGCACAGATAGAAGTTTAAAACTAGAAAGGAGATAAGGACCTATGCCTGGGAATACCTCTTAAGTCACCAGAAGAGCTAAGACAGAGGCCCAGTTTGAACAAAGGGCAGGCCGGGGTGAGCTAGGAAGGGGAAATCTTTTCTTCTGTATGTTAACTTGTGCCAAGCTAAAGTGAATGCGCTCTTGCAGTCAGTGACCTATATTCTCAGCTCTGACTGGCACCCTATTCTGTCACTCAGCAACCCGGAAACCTGAATCACTAGTTTTACATTGACTCTACCGTCCCTCACCCCTCAGTGTTCACCATCAACAAGCCCTGTCAAATTCGCCTCTTTTTCTCTCAATCCATCTTCTCCTCTCAATTGTTACTACCATTGACCTAGTTCAGGTCCCTATAATCTCCCACCTAGACAACTGGTCTTCCCGCCTACAGTTTAATCCTCTTCCAATCCATCCTTCATATGCTGCCAGAATAATCTTTCTCAAGCATGGATCTAACCATGTTGCGCTCTTTCTTAACAACCCCCACCCCCACCGCTGCCCAGTTCATACAGTCTAAAAGCTGAACTCTAAGCACAGCACTCCAGCCTTTTTAGTCCCCGTTTAACTTTCTGCTTTCCTTTCCAGCCATCCCTCCCCCTCCCTCAAACACACACCCTGTGCTCTAGCTGCACTGACCTACTTTCAGTTCCCCAACACAACATGCTTTATCAAGCCCCTACACATACCTGGAATGCCTTTTCCTCCCTGTGCCAGCCAGGAGAATTCCAATCCATCTTTGAAACTCAGTTCAGCAGTCATGTCCCCCTGAATTGCCCCAGACAAAATGGGGCCCCCACAGCTACTTGTCTTACACATGCCTATTTACTTCTCTTATTTTATTAACATGCCTATTTATTTGCTTGTCTTCCACCGGCAATGGGAAGCTCTCTGAGAACAACGCTGTATTTTATTTATCTTTATATTTTCTGTGTCTAGCATAGGCTTAAATAGGGGCTTAAGATTTGTTGAAGGAGTGGATGAATATTTGATAGGTATTTTAGCTCACCAAAAGTTACAGTAAAGGAACTTCTGCATATAAAATAGCTGATGTTGTGTATGCTGTTATGCTTTGGAAAAAGGCCCTGGTATTTTTCAGTTTTTGTTTAGATGTATTTTAATCATTCAATCAACAATGATTTATTAAGCATTCACTATGTGTTAGGTCTTGTGCCATTTGTAAAGGTCAATTAAGCAAGAAAAACAGCCTTGGCCTTCAAGCAGGTACTCTCCAAGAGAAGCTTTTAACTATATGGAATTATAGTACAAAATTATTTTTGAAAGCATATTTTGGGAGTTCTAATTATTTCACTATTCCAAAGGAAATTATAATAATTATACGTTGAATAATTATAAAATGAAAAAAATGGCATGGTTAGGATAAAGTGGCTACAGGTCATAGATGGACTGTCATGACCAACCCCTGCCACATGGTGGCAGTACATCTCCAGGGATGAAGATTTTCTAGCGCCCTAGGACTTCAGAAAAGCCGTTCTCATACTTTTAACTCCAGAGCAAGGTACTAAAAACAGCATGGTAGACTCAATTTGCAGAAAAGACGAAGTAAAGATATAATTTAATTAACTTTCTCCCTCCAAACTTTTGTCTTTGGAATCTGCTTTTGTTTGTCTGCGTGCCTGCTAAGTCACTTCAGTTGTGTCCAACTCTTTGTGATCCTATGATCACTAGGCACCTCTGTCCATGGGATATTTGGTTTTGTGGGTTGTCATTTCCTACTCCAGGGGATCTTCCTGACCCAGGGATCGAAGTAGCATCCCTTGTATCTCCTGCATTGGCAAGCAGGTTCTTTACAACTAGCGCCACCTAGGAGGCCTGTGCATAAATGGAACTTTGGAATAGGCTGCATCACTGACTCGATGGACGCGAGTCTGAGTGAACTTCAGGAGCTGGTGATGGACAGGGAGGCCTGGCGTGCTGCGATTCATGGGGTCGCAAAGAGTCGGACATGACTGAGCGACTGAACTGAACTGAACAGTGGTAAATTACATGGCTTATTTTTTCATAATTACTGTTTATATTGATTTTGTGTGATATAATTATAGATCCTACTAGTGAAAAATTTCCCAATTTATACAACCAAAATAAGTGTCAGTGTAGCAAAGTATTTCCTGTAGAGTACCTTACTTCCAGGTGCCCTACCAATGAAACTCATTTAAGAATAATGATCTAATCCAATGTTTTCTAATTACAAATAAGGAAAACAAGGCTCCAAGAAGCTAAATGAATTACCTAAGATCACAAAGCCATTTATAGGATTTGTTGTTCAGTTGCTCAGTCTTGTCAGACTCTCTGCAACCCCATGGACTGCCAGGCTTCTCTCTCCACCATCATCTCCCAGAGATTCCTCAAACTTATGTCCATTGAGTCAATGATGCCATCCAACTATCTCATCCTCTGTCATCCCCTTCTCCTCCTGCCTTCAATCTTCCCCAGCATCAGGGTCTTTTCCAATGAGTCGGCTCTTTACATCACATGGCCAAAGTATTGGAACTGCAGCTTCAGCATCAGTCCTGCCAATGATATTCAGCACTTATTTCCTTTAGGATGAACTAGTTTGATCTCCTTGCAGTCCAACAGACTTTCAAGTGTCTTCTCCAGCACCACAGTTCAAAAGCATCGATTCTTCAGCGTTCAGTCTTTTTTATTGTCCAGCTCTCACATCCGTACATGACTACTGGAAAAGCCATAGTTTTGACTATATAGACATTTGTTGGCAAAGTAATGTCTCTGATTTTTAATACACTGTCTAGGTTTGTCATAGCTTTTCTTCCAAGGAGCAAGCATCTTTTAATTTCATGGCTGCAGTCACCATGCACAGTGATTTGGGAGCCCAAGAAAATAAAGTCTGTCACTGTTTCCACTGTTTCCCCATCTATTTTCTGTGATAGGATGGATGCCATGATCTTATTTTTTTGAATGTTGAGTTTTAAGCCAGCTTTTTCACTCTCCTCTTTCACTTTCATCAAGAGGCTCTTTTGTTCTTCCTCGCTTTCTGCCGTAATGGTGGTGTCATCTGTATATCTGAGGTTATCGATATTTCTCCTGGCAATCTTGACTCCAGCTTGTGCTTCATCCAGCCCAGCGTTTCTCATGATGTACTCTGCATATAAGTTAAATAAGCAGGGTGACAAATTTCTGGGATAGGTTCAGTCTAATCCCTGCAAAGTTAACACAGACAGAGCCTGTTGGATGGTTAACCCTGAGAATCAAGAGACAGAGACGAGTCGAGGTGATTTTCAGATTTCCGAATTGGTGACTGGGATTATGGCGCTACATTCTCACCAAAATTGAGAATATAGACGTTAATTTCAAATACAGAGCTTTAGATTGGCACAAGTTAATATACAGAATAAAACCTTTCCCCTAGCTACCTCAATCCTTCCACCTCTTTTCCAAACCAGAGCTCTCTTAGTTTCCCAGGTGACTGAAGACGTGTTCCCCAAAGAAAGGAAAAATGCTAATTTGTTCTGAAAATGCTAATATCAGGAGTATCATCCCATTTATTCACTCTCCAGAGGGAGTTCAAGAATAATACAGCACTTCCTGGCGGTCCAGTGGTTAAGAATCTGCCTGCTAAGGCAGGTGACACAGGCTCAATCTCTGGTCCAAGAAGATTCCACATCGCACAGAGCAACTAAGCCCATGCACCACAACTACCGAACGTGAGCCCCAGAGCCCATGCTCTGCAACAGGAGAAAGCACTGCAGTGAGAAGATGGCACTTCCCAACTACAGAGCAGCCCCTGCCCACGGCAACCAAAAGAAAGTCCTCGAGCAGCAGCAAAGATCCAGCGCAGCCAAAGAAAAAAAGAAAGAATATAGTTGTCAAGTGACTGAGTTAATTAGTTTAATAAATATTGATTGATTTCTCCACCATGATTCAGGTAGGTTCTAAGCCATTGGTTCTCAAAGTATGGTCGCCATACCAGCTGAATTAGCATTACCTGGGAACTTGTTAGAAATGCAAATTCTTGGGCCTCATATCAGACATACTAAATCAGAAATTCTGGGAATGGAGTCCAAAGGTCTGTTTTTAGGGGCCCTTCAGGTCATTCTGACACATGCTCAAGTTTGGGAATGACTATTTTAGAATAGGAGAATGTGGTGTTAAAAAAAAAAAGTGCTTGTCCCTTTGAAGTAACAATATACAAACAGACAAAAATAAAACTTCAAGCAGAGGTAAGTGCTGTCCAGGAAACCAGTACTGAGGGTGGTAGGAGAACCTAGAGGGTGTGCAAGCAAGGTCCCTCTGAGGAGTATGAGCTCTGGAGTCAGACTGAGCAGGATGTGAATGTTGACTCCAGCAGTTACTAACCTTTCAAAGGTTTAGTTTCCTCATCTGCTAAAATGGAAACATATTATTACCTCACATTACTCTAAAGATTAAGTAAGGTAATATTTGCAAAATCCTTGTAACTTTCTGTCTCAAGTAAACCCCCAATAAATGTTAGCCCTCCATATATGAGGAAAGAGTGTGTAGATACATATTTGTTGTTGCTTAATTGCTAAGTTGTATCCAACTCCTTGAGACTCTACAGACTGGAGTCCACTCTCTTCCTTTGTCCTGGGATTTGCCAGGCAAGAACACTGGGTGGAGTTGCCATTTCCTTCTCCAGGGTGTCTTCCAGACCCAGGGATTGAACCTGCATCTCCTGCTTGGTAGGCGATTCTTTAACACTGAGCCACCAGGAAAGCCAGAGGTATATTTGGGAATCATCATTGTAAATGTTAATAGTAAGGTGCATGAAAAGGTGGATAGACTGAGATGTCAGAAAAGAGGATGGATGATGAGACCTTATTGGTGGGAGCAGAAGTGGGTTGGAAACTGGTGAGGAGGTGATGAAATAGGATGAACATTTATCTGAACCCAGCTACAGCTGGAAATTTGGAGGAGGCCAGTGGATACCGTGAGTAACTATCCTGGTTTGCCTGAGACTGAGGAGGTGGTACTTTCAATGCTAAAACTGTGATAGTCCTGGGAAAATAGAAACAAGTTGTTCATCCTATCAGTGGATAGGATCATTATTGGCAAAGTCAGGGAGGTAACTGTGACCTTTCTTTTTTGGTGCACTGATCTCTTCCTTACAGTAATCTTGTAAATATCTTGTAGTAGCGAGACTCAACAAGAATCTGGAGAGAAAGGAAGCTTGAATAATGCAGTGGGGAGAAGTTAGTCTTGCCTGGATAGGGCAGGATAACGAAAGAGACAGAATGGACCTGAAGGGGCAAATAGTAACCAGCACAACGACAAGGAATTAGAATTGTCTGGGATTAGTCTGACTCCAGACATTTTTTTTTTTTTAACCTGTCTTGTTCATCGAGTATGGGAATGGGATGGGTGGGTGTTTTCTGCATACTCGGATTAACCTTAAATACAATTACAAACCTTATCCAAGGGTATTCTTTATCTGAGCAGCCACAAAACTTTTCTGATGTCCAGTGGCGTGAGCGCCAAGTACAAGAAGGAGCAGGTAGGATCCAGCTGTTCCAAGAAAGGAAGTCCTGGAAGAAATCGCCACCGAGGACGACCTCATCTGCTTCCGGCTCACTTCCTGCCTGGAGGGCTCGCTCCTCAAATTGCGCTTGAGGGAACTGTCGCGCTACGGTAAAGGTCAGAGGTCAAAGACGCCCCCTCGCACAGCACCGTCTTGTAAGGCCAGAGGATCTGGCCGCTGGTAAGGCAGGGCACCTCCAGCCTCCCCCAGCCTGAGTTGACACGGGGAGACGCAAACCGCCAACCTCGCCCAAATTACATTCAACGGGCTGGCCGAAGGCGCTCCGTGATTGGTAGGACAGCATGGGGGCGTGGCCTCACGTAGAAAGTCTCCTCCGGATTGGTGCAAATCATCGAGGGCGAGGCCTCCACCCGGCTGGGCGCGAAAGCGCGAACGCCGCTGCCCGGCTGGAGACGGCGGGAGCGGCTGCGTGCCGACGGGTGAGGGAGCTGGGCCCCTGCTTCGTCCCGAGTGGCGCGCTGAGGAGGCCCTGGTCATGACGGGCGAAGTGGTTTCCGAGGTGAGTTCGTGCCCTCGCCTCCATCCGTAGCTGCGGGGGCCCGGCGCCGAGGGGATGGGGGAGCAGGAGTCGAGCCGGCCGAGCGGGTGCGGGAGGCGGGAGGACTACAGTTCCCGGCCCGCACCGCGGCGGCTCGGCTTCTCTATGCGCGGAGACAAATCCGCGGGCCCCGCGCGCACGGGACCCGGCGGTCCGCCCCGGCTCTGGGTCCCTCTCGCCTCGGTCCCTCGGCCGCGTTGTACCCGGTCTTTGCGTCGCGCTCAGCCGGCCGCCGGTCCCAGCTCAGCCTGCCCCGCCCGCCCCTTTGGCGCGTTTCCGGTGGCGGGAGCGCTTCCTACAGCAGCGCCCCCCAGAGAGGAAGGACCCAGCCGAACCGGACCGCTAGGCTGCTGTGCGTGGTTAATCGCTCGGTCGTGTCCGACTCTGCGGCCCCATGGACCGTAACCCGCCAGGCTCCTCTGTCGGGGCAGCATAAGGAAAGGGAAAGTGAAGTCAGTCGTGTCCGACTCTTTGCGACCCCATGGACTGTAGCCCACCAGACTCCTCCGTCCCTGGGATTTTCCCCGCAAGATACTGGAGTGGGGTGCCATTTCCTCTCCAGGAGATCTTCCCGACCCAGGGATTGAACCCGGTCTCCCGCCTTGTAGGCAGACGCTTTACCGTCTGAGCCACCAGGGAAGTCGCGACAGCATAATTCTCTGTAAATGGACGGCGGGACTCTTAGGGAGTTCCAAACTGGGTCTGGAAGAGGCCTCTGAAGTCATCGCCCTGGGTCCCGAGAAGGGAAGGTACCAGTCTTGGAAGCCTTCCGGGCGGTGACTGGCTGATCGTTCTTGGAACTGGCATAGAGGCATCTTTCCAAATCTGTGTTCTTTTTTGGATCTGGGGCTGGAGTGAGACAGTATGGGGCAAAATTTAACGGGGCGCTAAAATACTCAGTAATCAAGATAATTTTTTAAACTTTTTTTTATTGAAGTATAGTTGAATTACCATGTTGTGTTAATTACTACTGTACAGCAAAGTGACTCAGTTACACTTATATACACATTCTTTTTCATATCCTTTTCCACTATAGTTTATCACAGGATATTAAACTGAGTTCCCTGTGCTATACAGTAGGACTTTGTTGTTCAAGATAATATTTTATGTAGTTTTTTAAAAATAAAAATTAATGCAAAAAAATTCCATAATTTGGTTTTGAACAAGATATCAAACTGAAATGAAGACACAATCCAACGCTGTGTCTGCACTACACTGCCTTACTCACCTGACTCAGCCTGGCCCAGGTTCCAAAAAACTTTACAAAAGCAGACAGCTGACCTCATGGGCCATAATTTACCCATTGCTTTTTTTTTTTTTTTTTTACCCATTGCTTTTTAAAATTTTAATTTTGCACAAAAATCCTTTTGATTACTGAGTGTTTGAGACCTCCTAATCTTACTGTGTTCCTGGCGCTGATTATTGCTGGTCCTTCTCCAGATTGCCTAGAGTAGAGTGATTAGGAGCATCACCTTAGAGTGAGCCATGTGGTTGCCTAAACTCAGTTTCCATAGCCACAAGTACTATTACTGCTTTGAGTTGTTGGGAGAATCAACAGCATACATCATGATCCTCAAGATTTCTCTGTTTGTATTATTTTTTTGTTATTTTAATAATTGCACTAAACGTTCAAATCAACTTAGCAGTTGTCTCGGAAACTGTTCAAGTGTGGTCTTGTGCCCCATTACATTATATATGTATTTTCCCCCTTATTAATAAGTTGATTCAGAGTCCTGCGAACACCAAGTTTGTGGGGGAACTGGCATCTAGGGTTAGCTTGATCATTAATTGGTCAAGTCATCCAACTAACTCCTTTCTCCTTAGATTTTTCACTTGTGACTTAAAAAATTGGAGGGGGTGGAGTTTGGGGGTGAATTTCAGACATAAACAAACATAGAAAAGCTGTTCTAATGAACCCATCACCTAACTTCTACAGTTATCAAGTCATGCCAATCTTGTTTCATTTACACCCCCTTGCACTTCCCTCCCTTACCTGATTACTTGACAGCAAATTTCCACACATACTTCATCCACAAATATGTCATGATACATATCTAAAAGGTAAGTGCATTCCAAAAATGATAACTATAATATTATTACCATACCTAAAACATTTAAACTTATTGCTTGATATTAAATAACAGAGTTCAGATTTCTTTGACTCTTACGTATACTTTCAGTTTGTTTGGATTAGGATTAAGACAAAGCCTGCATATTGCAGGTGTTGCTGTATCTCTGTATGTATGTGTAAATATCTTAACTCTTTTTAAGTCCCCCTCCTTTTTATTCTTTCAATTTGTTGTTAAAGAAATGACATAGTTTGTCCTATAGAGTTTCCCATATCTGGATTGCCTCTGTGTGATGATATTTAACATGTCATGTGGATATACTGAGAAATAGTTCACACAGAAATACCCAATAATGCTTGATTCTTATTTACCATAACTCAAAGTGTTGCCTCTGTAATATCCTTTGAAGATGAACAATGAGTTTTAGTTTGTTTTTTCTAATGTTTATGTCATCCTTCTGTTAAACCATTGTATTGTTTTTCCCCCCTTATTTCAGTCTGATGATCCCATGATGATTTATGTATCTCTATTACTTAGAGTGTTTTGTCACTTGCTGGTTAATACAAAGTATATTCTCATTTTCTAGGTTCACCTAGAAATCAATGATTCAAAACTCATTTCACAAGAGGAAACAGACAGTCCTTCAGACAGTGGACAGGGCAGCTGTGAAACAGTTGGGCCCTTGAGTGAACAAGGTTTGTAACAGTCAGTACTTTTATTACTTTTATTTTTAGGAATAGAGTGTGGGAGCGTGGGTTGTAAGTGGACTGGATTAATTAAATTATTCTTTTGATTTTTAAAATTATTAATGCCTCACTTATTGTTTATTCTGTTTATTATAAAAGCAAAATAAAAGTGCATGTACTCTTTTGAAAATAACCACTTCTATTATATTATTGAATGTATAAAGTATCTAAAAGCTAGCACATTGCCTGGTTAAATGCATTCAATCTGTAATAAAAGGATTTTTAACACCTGCCAGAAGGATCAGAACAGCTTTACACTTTGTAAATATATATAATTACATTTCTCAGTAAGAGATATTTTTCCAGGGAAAATGTTTTTCAAAATGTATTTTTAGATTTGCTTTGCTACAATTAGTTCTTAGTTACATAATTTCACAAGGTGATGTATCACTTGGATAATTGGATATGATTTTGAGGAGTGGTGGGACTAGGAGAAAGGCCAAATGACAGTAGACCTCTAAAAAAAAAACTGTGTTTCCTCCAGATTCAGATGAAGAGATATTTGTGAGCAGGAAATTGAAAAGCAGGAAGGTGCTGCAAGAGAGTGATTCTGAAAGAGAAGACCCAAATGTGTCTCCAGAGAAAACTACCTATGACGATGCTGAAGAGGAGGATAAAGAGAACCTGTGTGCTGGAAAGAATGGACAAGCCAGAAGGATCTATAAAACTCTGGCAGACAGGGATGAAAGTAACATTGAGGAGTCTTTATGTCAGGAGAATTCTGAAACCCAAGTGACACCTTGCGTAGAGATGGGTCTCCAGTCTGAAAACTCTATGGACTTTATAGTTGACAGAAAGATTTCCAAAAGTCCATTGGTGGTAAAGAAGGAATTGGAAGAAAAGCAAAAGTAAAATCAAAGCGAAGACTTGAGAAAGAAGAGCGAAAAATGGAAAAAATTAGGCAGCTGAAAAAGAAAGAAACAAAAAATGAGGTACATTTGAAAGAATAATTTGCTGTTTCCAGGGCAGATTAACGTTTTAGGAAAAAAGAGTTGCTTTTAGTTTTTGGAGGTTGTTTCTGCACTCAGAATATAGCTTTGAGTTGATTGTTTTGCAATGAGGTATGTAATTTCAAATCTGTTGTTTGTTGGTCTCATTCTCCATTTTGGATACAAGAGGACGTTTCTAAGTAAATAGATTTCTGATTTTCTTTGTGAGCACATAGCGTTACTCTTTGCTGTTTCTGATCTGATGAAAATTAGCTTTCATAGGAATTTTCATGCATCCGTCAATCGGAAGTCTTGTTTGCTAACTAAAAGAACTGTCCTCAAATTTTATAAACTAGTTGCTTAATGAACTTTTCAAAAACAAAGGTATTATTGATTAAGTTAGTTTTGGACAATTGCTTCGGATCACAGCATGGATTTCAAAGGATGACAAAGGAACCAGTGATAATGTTCTAGGATGCCATATACTTGTCTGCTCATGAAATGTGAACTTTTCTGCCCTGATGCAAATTGCTGTATGATGTAGTAAAATACTGGATTTAAAATGATTGCATCTTGTTTTCTCCTTATGTGTTATCCAGGAAGATGATGTGAACCAGCCATTTAACGACAGTGGCTGTCTACTTGTGGATAAAGACCTTTTTGAAACTGGGTTGGAGGAGGAAAATCACTCTCCATTAGAAGATGAAGAGTCGTTAGAATCAATTAGGGCGGCTGTGAAAAACAAAGTGAAAAAGCACAAGGCAAGTAAACAGTGATTGCAATGAGAGCAAACCCCGGCTTCGAACCTTTGCTCTGTGTTCTGATTTACTGATGGAACCTTAATTTTTTTTTAACTGAAGAAAAACACATGTCAATTGATATAAATATTTCAGCTGTTATTTTGGAACCATGCAGTACAAGCAATAGTCATGCTAACTTGTTTAGAAGCTAGTATTTTCATTGTCCTGATCAACTCAAAGCTATATTCTGAGTGCAGAAACAACCTCCAAGAACTAAAAGCAGCTCTCTTTTCCTAAAACGTTAATCTGCCCTGGAAACAGCAAATTATTCTTTCAAATGTACCTCATTTTTTGTTTCCTTCTTTTTCAGCTAATTTTTTCCATCTTTCGCTCTTCTTTCTCACGTTTTCGCTTTGATTTTACTTCTGCTCTTTCTCCAATCCTTTATTTATCCCAAACTAGTATTTTCATTACTTTTTGAGGCAAAAAGTAAGGTGCTTTATTTCATTTAGTTGGGCCGCGCTGGGTCTCCATTGCCGCGCGTGCGTTTTCTCTGACTGCGCTGCCGGGGGCTCCTCTGGTTGGCTGCAGGGCGTGGCTTTTCATTATGGTGCTCTTTGCAGAGCACAGGCTCTAGGCCTGAGGGCTTGGTAGCTGCTGCTCGCGGGCTCTGGAGCACAGGCTCAGTAGTTGTCCTGCGTGGGTTAGTTGCTCTATGGCACCAGACCAGGGATCAAACCCATGTCAGCTGTGTTGGCAGGTGGGTTCTTAACACCAGACCACCAAGGAAGTCCCATAAGGTACTTTCTGTTGTGTAAGAAACGAGTGAAAAAGGGGAAGAGATGTAAATTTTATAATTTAATGGCCTCTAGGAAATGAACCTATAGGGTTTCCAGAAGGCTATGAAAGAGAAGCATCAGTCAAAGCATCCTTGTCCTGAGTGGAAGCATAATTGTTCTTCCTACACACACACACACACACACACACACACACATCGCTCACACACGTCGCTCAGTTGTGTCCGACTCTTTGCAACCCCATAAGATTATCTTTTTAGCTCCCTGAGGTGTCATTGTCCCTCTTTAGGGAAATACAGAGGTGTAAGAAATGAGGCCCCAAGCTCCACTGGAGACATCTAATTTATTTTCTAGGCATTACAGGATGTTGTGTGTCTTAACATTTGTGTTTAATAATTATTGATTTATTATTAATGTAGCATGATGTGATGTTGGAGTGCAAAAACAGTCTTTGCATAAGCAACATCCTCTTGTGTCTATTTAATTTTTGTCTCTATTAATCAATTTGCAACCTCTTTTAGAAAAAGGAACTGTCTTTGGAGAGTGGGATCTATTCATTTGAAGAAGAAACTGAGTTGTCAAAAGGCACCACGAGGAAGGTGAGGTAGAGCCCTATATATTAATATTTGTCATGCTGAACTCTTTTCCCAGGAGATTATGGATTTCTCAGGAATTTTATTGTGTCTGTTGTATTTTCCTGATTTCCAGGATATTGCTTTGTACATAGTAGGAACACAGATAAGAATTAGGTTGAATCAGTTCTAAAGTGAAGTCGCTCAGTCGTGTCCGACTCTTTGTGACCCCGTGGACTGTAGCCCACCAGGCTCCTCCGTCCATGGGATTCTCCAGGGAAGAATACTGGAGTGGGTTGCCATTTCCTTCTCCAGGGGATCTTCCCGACCCAGGGATCGAACCCAGGTCTCCCGCATTGCCGGCAGACGCTTTAGCCTCTGAATCAGTTCTAAGAGACTTGCAAATAAATGAGCTCTTGAAGTTTATGTTGTATTGAGTTTATTAGAGATGACTGTTTCTTTATCTTTTCTTGGGAAGAGCAGACTCTTAAGGGATAGCTATCTATCTTTTTTGGTAAAAGCATTAATGTAGTCTCACTTTTTGTTTTCTTTAAGGAAAGAAAGGCAGCCAAGTTAAGTAAGGAAGCATTAAAAAAATTGCATAGTGAGACTCAGCGCCTAATTCGAGGTAAAGAAACCTATACGGTAAACATTGACGTTTAGAATTGATCTGGACCCAAGCCCCCTGCTTCAGCAGTGCAAAGTTTTAAGCAATGGACCACCAGGGAAGTCCCGGGAGGGAATTTTTTAAAGGGTTGTTTATGGTCTGGCTGCATCAGGATCTCTTTTACAAACCAAATTTATAGATTCTTAGGCCCCACAGAAATTCTGACTAATAGACTTGAAATGGGGTTCAAGAATTTGTATTTAAAAAAACTTCTTGGATCAGTTGATTTCACAGCTAGTTTTAAAAGCCATTGGTCTTTGTGGAATTCTTTTGTACTGAGATCCTGTTTATGTTAAAGGCAGGATTGTTTTCTATTTCTGGTGATGGCTTTGGTTGTACTGTTTAATTAACTGAATGTAAAGCAACATTTCAGACTATATAGTATATGCATTTGCTTGTTCTGTTCCATTTTATAGAGTCTGCACTTAATCTTCCATATCACATGCCTAAGAATAAAACCGTTCATGAGTTCTTCAAACGTAAACCCCGGCCCACTTGCCAGGGAAATGCCATGGCGCTCCTGAAGTAAGAACCTTCTTTCCTTGTGATTATAATTTTCATAAACATTCAGTTTTGAGGCAAACACCTGGTGTAAAAAGTTCAGATTCCTCGCTCCTGTAAAACTGATCTAACCAATTCATTATGTGCAAAGGGTTGGGAATGTTTCTTGTTTAGGAGAATGTTCACTCCAGCTTGTTTTCTCTTCTCTAGGTCCACTAAATATCAGGCAAGCCATCACAGAGAAACCATAGACACTGAAAACACCGCTGAGATGAATGGCGACCACCATGGCAAAGACTCTGTGCAGACAACAGGGGCAGGGTGTGAAGCAGAAATTAACGCGCTTCCTGTAGTTTCAGAGGAACCCCAGATCACTGCTGGATCCGATGAGCCTTGCGGTAAAGACCTGACAGGAAGTGAAGAGCTAGAAGTCCCCGAGAAACAGGAGCAAGGTGATGCTAGACCTTCACCTGGGGACATCTCGGTGGCATGTCAAGAATGTTCCCTGGGGAACAAGGACAGTGAAGAGCATCGGACTGAAGGCCTTGTGGCACCTGAACCTCATGCCCTCGAGGAAGAAAAAGGCCTGAGAAAAACAGAAGCAGCAGATGAGAAGGTGGAAGAGCCCAGCCAGCAAAATGAATCAACAGCAGCGGTGCCACCTGAAAAAGCAAGGAGGTTCACTGTGATAGACTTAAGCAACTGGGAGTAGACGTTTTTGGTAAACCTCAGCTGGGTGCTGACAGAGGTTCATTTGTGATACTTGAAGAACCGGAAACCAACAGAGGTAATTTTTTGACTTGTGGGGAGCTTCTCTAGAATGATTTGTTCTGGCAGCTTCTATTATTTGCCACTGTGGAGAACAGGGAACACGGGAGAAACAACCACACGTGGTCTTAGTACCGAGGTACTGGATATGGATAAAAATCTTATGTACATTTGGCAAGGTATCAGAACATTCTGAACCTCGTCTAAAAGGGAAACTTGTTGATAGTTAATGTACAGAGGAGGGTACATTGCTGTTGTTTTGTGGTATGACATTGATAAAAGCATTTATTCAATTCAGTTTTTCAGTTAGAAACATCAGCAAATTGCCTGCAAAACTGAATTTCTTTTCTTTCTTTTTTTTTTCACTTATTCAACAAATATTAAACTACCCACTTCATGTAAGATGCTGTAAGGCATACTTGAGAAATCTGACATTTATCCTACGCTTAAGCTGCTTAGACTCTAGCAGGGAAGATAAGAAGTAGGCAAATAGCTGTAATACAGGAAAGTGGCATCTTCTATCAGGAACATGTGTCACTGATAATAGGAAAAAATTAACATGGGGAAAAAGGTAGTGTATTCTTTGCTGAAAGAAATATTTAGAATAAAGCATGGAAGATCAGAGAAGGGATGTTTCTTACAATAGGTGGTTAAAGGAAGGCTTGAAGAATAATCAGATGTAATTACTTGTTCACTTTCTTCCCCTTTATATTTCAGTGAGAATCTGGCTTGTTCCTCCTCTATCCCCTGTGCTTCCATAGTCAATGACACATTGGGCAGCCATGTTTACTGAATGAATTAAGGAGTGAATGAATGAATCTTCAAGAGAGAGCCCAAGGGACTTACTTGGAGGTCCAGTGCTTAAGACTCCACACTTCCACCTCAGGGAGCACGGGTTCTATTCCTAGTCAGGGAACTAAAATCCCGCATGCTGCATGGCGCGCCAGAAATAAAATAGGAGAACTTGGGTATTCCCCACTTTGGGTCGATTTCGTGATTTGTAGGTAAAATTGTGTTTCCCTCCTCTACTTTGAGGCAGTGTCGTTTGATAATTAAGAGCTTAGGCTTGGTAGCAAGATCAGAATTTGAATCTGGACATTACTCACTGTTTAAACTTGAGTATGCTATTTGACCTCTCCAAGGCAACTTTTAAAAAATGAAATAACACTTCTGGTTCACAGTGTGGCACTATAGTAAAGCTATGTTAATAATTCATACAAATGGAAAGCATAAAGAAACACTCGAATGGTAGCTGTTCTTTTTATTATTAGTGAAATTATTTACATTGAGATGCTGCTTCATTAAATAGCATATGGTTGGCAGGTGCTAGGTCAGCCACAGTATCAGTTAAGTCATTGATTGAATGGGTGGATTTTGTGGAAGTGGAGAGAAGGACGTTCTTGGGAGGGACAGAAAGAGCTCTGTGTGGTACATATTGGGAGGACGTGTAAGTCAGTTTGACCAGAGAAGGTGGTGGGGTGGAAGAGCTGTGTAACAGAACTCGCGTAGCTCTATTAGCAAAGAAGCCTGGGAATAAGCTGGTGCCCAGAGCAGGGAGAGAAAGTTTTGTTGTGTGGGACTAGACGTTACCTAAATAGCCTCAGACTAACAGGTGAGGAAGAAACTTATACTAGACACTATGAAATTTTGTTACATGGGAAAAAAGTTTTCTTTATCATCTCAGACTGAGAAACAGGAAAGGGAAGAAACCTCCTTTTTGCAACAGTGAAAACAGTGTCAGACTTTATTTTTTGGGGCTCCAAAATCACTGCCGATGGTGATTGCAGCCATGAAATTAAAAGACATGTACTCCTTGGAAGGAAAGTTATGACCAACCTAGGTAGCATATTGAAAAGCAGAGACATTACTTTGCCAACAAATGTCCATCTAGTCAAGGCTATGGTTTTTCCAGTGGTCATGTATGGATGTGAGAGTTGGAGGGTGAAGAAAGCTGAGTGCCGAAGATTGATGCTTTTGAACTGTGGTGTTGGAGAAGACTCTTGAGAGTTCCTTGGACTGCAAGGAGATCCAACCAGGCCATTCTAAAGATCAGCCCTAGGTGTTCATTGGAAGGATTGATGCTAAAGCTGAAAGTCCAGTACTTTGGCCACCTTATGCGAAGAGTTGACTCATTGGAAAAGATCCTGATGATGGGAAGGGATTGAGGGCAAGAGGAGAAGGG
This sequence comes from Aepyceros melampus, assembly GCA_006408695.1. Lineage (NCBI taxonomy): Eukaryota > Metazoa > Chordata > Mammalia > Artiodactyla > Bovidae > Aepyceros > Aepyceros melampus. Next base: position 63,152 of record SJXQ01008914.1, on the reverse strand, counting down.
GATGACAGAGGATGAGATGGCTGGATGGCATCACCAACTCGATGGACATGCGTTTGGGTAAACTCTGGGAGTTGGTGATGAACAGGGAGGCCTGGCGTGCTGCGATTCATGGGGTTGCAAAGAGTCGGCCAGGACTGAACGACTGAACTGAACTGAATGTATTAGATACTGATTGATTTTTTTTTTTAGTAGTTATCTTTAATTCTCATAACCCCAAGTATTATTTTGCAAATGAAGAAAATGAGGTTTGGAGAGATTGAGTAATTTTTCCAACATTGCAATTGCTTATACAGGGAGCTAGCACAATGCCTGGCTCATAATAGGCACTTATTTTTAACTCAGGATATGTTTTCCTTCAGAACTAATATTTGACATGAATGTTGGGTTTCCAGATCACTCTGTTTCCTAATATATATGAAGTTAGGGTCAGCATTCATTCATTTATGCAGTAAACTTTTACTTAGCATGGTGTTTGGTGTTGCTTTCTGTGTGTACCAGTAAGATGTAGTCCCTGCTCTCAAGGAATTTAAAATCTAATATGAGTTACAGACAGGAAAATTGGATATTAAGTGCTATGCATACTTTGAGCCTAGAGAGAGTTCCTCACATGGAGTCAGGGAAGTTTCTAGAAGGAGTTGATACCTGAGCTGAGTCCTGAAGCCTGAGTAGGAGATACAATGCAGAGAGGTGAGGGAGGGCTTTCTTGGTGAAGGGGACAGACCTGCAAAAGACACAGAGACAAGAGAAAGCAGAGGATGCTCTGGTTAGCTGAAGTGAAGATTGCGAGGTGGTTGGTGACCAGAGCCAGAGGGTGCAAGGCCTTTAGGTGGAGACACGAGCTGGAGCGGAGATGTTTCCCGTAAAGAGGAGATGAAAGCTGGGGGAAGACTGAAGGAGGTCGAGGAGCTTGAACAGGGGTTCTGTGATGAGGAGGGTGGTGATTGAGTTGTGTAGTAAAGGACAAGGGAAGTGGGTGCTCCACTGGGTTGTGGGATGAAGAGTTTTGAGGAGCCTGGCTTTCTCCAGAAGAATGAGAGCTACTCCTGCCTCATTCTTATTTTAGGTCCTGAGTAATCTTCTTCCCCTTCCATTTGTTTTATTCTCTTGGCACCAATGATGACCTTCCTACTTCTGTTCCCTTCCCACTGCCACTGCCTGCTGTTTCCAACTTACTGAACTAATAAGAAATGGGATGCAGACTTACAGCTTCTCTCCCTACTCTTTGGTTTGCAGTGTAAACATGCCATCCCTTTGGAGTTGGATTTTTGCAACTAAATAAATGATGTTGTTTAGTCACTAAGTCATGTCTGACTCTTTGTGACCCCATGGACTGTAGCCCACCAGGCTCCTCTGTCCATGAGATTTCCGAGGCAAGAGTCCTGGAGTGGGTTGCCATTTCATTTATCCGAGGGACCTTCCTGACCCAGGGGTTGAACCCACTTCCACATCTCCTCCATTACAGGTGGATTCTTTACCACTGTGCCACTTGGGAAGCCCAGTAAATAATGTCAGGGACTCCTTGAAAAAGGTTTCTTTCCAGTTCTCTTTTTCTACTAAGACCCTTTAGGGAGGGAAAAACCACGTCTGGATGCTAACCACAAAACTACCGAAGTATGAGTTGAGTGAATTTTAGAAAAAAGAACCAAACTTGGAGTACCCTGGACATGTTATCATGGAAGAAAAGGCGTATGAGAATAGCCCGAACCCAAAAAAACTGTTCTTCTTTTCCTTTCTTTTCTCTTTATAACTGTCAGCTCTCTTACAACAGATCCCATTATGGTATAATTGGCTTGCTACACAGTGAGTAGGGGATGGTACCAGGTGACGTTGGCTGAGCGAGAAAGGAAAGAAAGTTCTGAGCAAAAGCGATGGGGAAGGGGAAGGGCCATGTTGTGGTTAGAGCACTGCACTTATACTACCTGTGTGTTCCCATTTGTATATAAGTTGATGTGTGGTGAAAGTCGCTCAGTCATGTCTAACTCTTTATAGCTACATGGACTGTAGCCCACCAGGCTCCTTGGTCCATGGAATTCTCCAGGCAAGAATGTTGGAGTGGGTAGCCATTCCCTTCTCCAGATCTTCCCAACCGAGGGATCAAACCCAGGGCTCCCACACTGCAATTGGATTCTTTACCATCTGAGCCACCAGGGAAGCCCAGGGGCCACCTCTCAATGGGATTTCCTTTCTCGGTGTACTGATTATATCTGTGTAAAAGTTTCATGAAGAAACTTCAGCCCTGCCACCAAGTTACGTCCCTAATTGTGTTGATTATCATTATCCTTTTTTCTAGCCACACCACATGGCTTTGGGATCTTAGGTCCCCCCACCCAGGGATTGAACCTGGGCCCTCAGCAATGAAAGGTCAGAGTCTTAACCACTGGCTTACCAGGGAATTCCCTCTTTTTCCATTTTTAAAATAGATCTTGCTTGTATTTAGAGGGATTGCTAATAAACAGTGAGATGTTCAAAATACGGAATATTTTAAAAGGAGACTGAAACCTGTGACAAATTAAGCCCTTGCATAATTAAGGAGTATGGTATTTTTCTACCAGCTTAATGCTTGTTTAAAAACAATTGCACATATTTAGAAACTTCAGTTGTAAATTTCTACCCTAAAAGGAGTTTTAAGGAACTCATTGAGGAAGAATAGTTAACAGTAGTCCTTTAGTTGAGGTTAAGGTATATGAATTGAACACAGGTGTTGGTAGCAAAGGAGTTTTTGGTGTCTCTGTACTTTTTTTTCCTTACAAGTTTGTTGAACCTAGCTTGTACTTCTTAACTGGAATCTAAAAGGCAAACTGACATACTGGTTGGTGCTTGGTTTAGAACTGGAAGCCTTGAAGCAGCGTTCTGGAAGCACGCTAATCCAGCAGCCAAACCCAGGGCTGGTCAGAAGGTGAACGTGAGCATCATAGTGAAAGCTGTGGGCACCGACGGGAAGGAAGAGCTCAAGGCAGACGTGGTGCCTGTGGCTTTGGCAGCTGAGAAGCTGGATGGGGCAAGCCACGCAAAACCAGGTACTTGGGTCCATGGAACTGTTCTATTTGTATGTTTTTACTGGCCACAAGTGGGGTGGGTTGCCCGACTCTTCTACTCTGGCTGGCCTTTATGGCTGCTGAAGACCCTATAGTGAGACATTATAGAATCTTTTTCCTTGGAGACTCCAGAGATTAGATATGGCCTAGGTGAGGTGGGTAAGATGACTTTATTTCTTAAATTTAAAAAATTTTTTCTCTTATTGTTTAAAAAAATACCCATGGTAGAAAATAAATGGAATAAACAACAAATTTCTGCAATAAACAAAAAGATTTTTCTGTCAGAGACATCTTCTGTAACCATGTTGTATGGCCCTTTAAACTTTTTGCATGCAGGTACATGTCTGTTTGAAAAACAAAATAATAATGCAGCCATTCATCATACATTCCGCTTTGTAATCTGTATTAGGGACAGGTCTATTGTTTCCACTCCCACTTTGAAAATACGAGCAATTTATCACATAGAAAAAAATTAAACACTTAGGAAAAGGTATAAAATGAAAAATTAGGGAGGGGACATATGTATACCTATGCCTGATTCATGTTGATGTTTGGCAGAAAACAATAAAATTTTGTAAAGCGATTATCCTTCAATTAAAAGATAAAAAAAAAAAATTAGTATTCCCAGAGGCAGCTTAGCAATTTCTTGTGTGTCCTAGGAAAATTCATATGCATTTACTATTGTGTAAGTGTGTGAGAGAGAGACACTGAACACTTCCTCTCTGCCAGACGCTGCTCTAGGAGCTTTACAGTAAATAATGTCAGCGTCCTTATTTTATATGTGAGGAAACTGATACACAGAGCATTTGAACAACTTCCTCAAATTTATATTACTGTAAGTAAGAGAATTAGTAGCCTAATCCAGACCATCTAACTCAAGAGTTCAGATACACATATTGCTTTTGAGGGTTTTTTTTAACATCACGTGATATTCCACTGTACAGGTATAACACGATTTATTTACGCATACTTCTGTTAAGGGACATCATGTTTGTTTCCGTTTTAGGATTTCACACAATATTGCATCCTAGTATCACATATGTTAGTAAATCTTGATGCAAAATTCCTTACAGTGGAATCACTGAGTCCTGGTCACATTTTCCATCAAAATAAGTTGTACCAGTTTTCACTCTGAATGATAGTGTTTAAGAGTTCCTGTTTCTTCCTGTTAATAATGGATATAACAAATGTTTTCCAAATATATAAAAATTGGTATCATTATTTTGATTTGTATTGCTAGTAAGAAGTGAGGTTAAGCATTATTTTTAATACCAGTTCGTATCTTTTGCTCATATTTACTCTTGAGTTGTTTCTCTTTTTCTTCAATGTGGGTACAGTTATCAGTATTTTCCTTCATGGCTTCTGAGCCAGAGATTTTTGAAGGTCCATTTGCCTCTGTTCCTCTTTTTTTTTTTTTCTTCGCTTTTTAAAATAATCTATAATTTATAATAATAAATTTATAATAATTTTATATTTATAAATTTATAATAAACTTATAATAATTTATAATCTCTGTAATATCCCAGAGTATGGAACATAATTATGGGAGTTATCTCCTACACTCAATTCCTAATATTCCCCCTTTGTTAAGATAACAAAAGCCTGAAATACAAAGGTCTCTGATTTTCCTTTTGTGATGTGCCTAGAACACTTCTGGGATTGCCTAAAATGGACGCTTGTGTTGTAGTGTGCAGTTGGTCATTGCATCTAAACCATCGCTTCATACTTTTGCTCAGGGGAAAAACTTCAGGTGCTGAAAGCTAAACTTCAAGAAGCAATGAAACTCCGAAGGTTGGAGGAGCGTCAAAAACGCCAAGCATTACTCAAGTTAGATAATGAGGATGGATTTGAGGAGGAGAGGAGGAGGAGGAGGAGGAGGAAGAAATGACAGATGAGTCTGAGGAAGATGGAGAAGAGGAGGGAGAGGAAGCCCTGGAGGAAGAAGAGGAGAAAGAAGAGGGAGAGGACGAAGAAGGCAATGAGGAGGTTGCTGGCAATTACGTGGTTTTGTTACTAGGTCATGATGAATACGGGAAAGAGAAAATCAGATCTGAGTAAGAGGATGATGAGCATTTTCGACCGTAGAAGAGATTTCAGGATCAGAGATGAAGATAGCTCATGTGTACTAAATCTTAGTGCATTCAGTTCTTTCAGCCCCATGGTACACCTGCAGTTCACAGGTGTTCTACCTGTTGGTTTACATATGGTACTATAATGCTGACATCAAAATGGCTTTCTATTAAAGACTCTTTGTTGTTCATTAGATTTCTCTATTTAGGAAAAAAAAAAAAAAGCATTTTTAACCTTGGCCAGGTTGAGGTCTGGAGTAAATTCTCAGGCCAAGACCTTCCCAAGTTAATTGTTGAAGAAGGTATTTGTAGATGGGCCTCTTGCCCTTGTTCTAAGGTATTGTTTTCCACCTAGAGAAGACAGGTGATGATAGGATTTTTGGTATTAGGAAAAAGAAAAGTGTCCTTGTTTGAACAGTGGAGTCATTTGAAAGAGCTGGTTAATGTTTAGCCCTGGATAAAGGAAGAGGAAAGCCATGGCTGAACCGAGCAGGGTGTCACAGTCTGGTTGAAGGCCAGGAGTTGTCCTGCAATCTCACGCTAATCATGCAGTCTCTCATTGACTCAGTTAAATGATAATCCAGTTCATTCAGAATCTCGTAGCAGTTTTGAAAGGGTAAAAGGTAAAGTAACAGTGTAAAAGAGCTCTAGAAGTGTCTACAGCTAATAAACTGTATTAATGATGATGGCCGGACTGAGCTTCCTTCAGGTTTACCTGTTCAGATTTAAGATGTGATTTGTAACTAAGCAGCCATATTTCAGGCTAGTATGTTTGCTTTAAAAATTTTTGACTTGTACTATTTTGTTTTTGATGGCATGATTGGTAAAGACTGCAGAATTCCTTCTCGGTGGTGAAGAAACAGAAACCAAAGATGAGAAAGAAATAGATAAAGAAAACAATGATGATGGCAGTGGTGAAACTGGGAAGTCAGTTGGCCTCTCTGTCCCCAAGCCTCTCTCATCTGATTCTACCTTCCTTCTATTCAAGGACAGCTCTTCCAAGATGGGGTAAGTAATTCTCTCTAAGGAAAGATAAGATCCCTGGTAAATACCAGGGAATTTGCCCCTCTTGGAAGAAGTAGAAACAGATATTCAATTTACCTACTTATTTTTTAGTTACTCTCCTAGTGAAGAAAAATCAGAAATAGATGAAAACTCAGGCAAAAGACCTAGCAAATTAGGTAAGTAGTGACTCTTAATGTAGAACTTGACACTTGATTTTTCTCTGATCCTCCAGCTTTAACATTTAAGGACTACAATTCCGTAAGGTTCCATTTTTCTGAACCTTGGTGAACTTTTCCCAGTCTTACCTGTGACAGTGATAGGAATTTATGAACTATATTGTTTTTCCTGGGAATTCCCTTGTGGTCCAGTAGTTAGGACTCCATGCTTTCACTGTTGAGGGCCCAGGTTCAATTCCTGGTCAGGGAACTAAGATCTCACAAGTTGCATGGTGCAGCCAATAAACAAACAAAAAATCCCCAATATTTTTCTTGGTCCAGTTTTTGAAATCTTACATACAGCTTCTTTCCAGTTGACCCTGAGCATTTAATAGGTCGTTAGTGAATATGTGTTGATTGAGTGAAACATGAAACATTTCTATCATGTAGATCAAAGGAAGATGTATAAGTGATTAGATAATGGAAAGGGTAATCATAGGCATTAGGGAAGGTGAGAGAAAGACAGGAACTTTGAGGTGTCACTTAGCTCAGAGTGATAAACCCTGATTGTATGATGCTATCTTAGTATCATAATTGACCTTTAATGTAATGTTTTGGAACATGGAACTTGAGAGGTTTACCAGTGGATCTTACCAGACAGTTTCATTCTCTTTTCCTAAACAAATCTGACTTATTTCTGGGACTCATGAACTTAAAAGTTGTCTTTCTTTAGATGAAGATGATTCATGCTCATTACTGACAAAGGAGAGCAGCCACAATAGCAGCTTTGAGCTGATAGGCTCCACACTTCCATCCTATCAGCCTTGTAACAGACAAACAGGCCGTGGGACCAGTCTTTTCCCTACAGCAGGAGGATTCAGATCTCCTTCCCCAGGCCTATTTCGAGCCAGTTTGGTCAGTTCAGCCTCTAAGGTGAGATGGTAATGGTTTTCTAATCTCCTCCCCCTTTTGCTTCCCACATTGCTAAATAAAGTGTGTCCAAGCCAAAAACTCCCACCACATTATGTATGTTCAGTTTTTAAAATCCACCCCCTTTGTGTATTAAAAACAAGCCTCATCCAGGGTTCTTTCTTTCTTGAGGACTTTTTTTTTATTCTTCCCTTGGCTATGCATTGTCCTCCCCAACTGCAATTGCCTGAGAGTAGATTCAGTTTTACAAATAGCAGCTTCTGTTGTTGTCATGACGGTGAATGACATTTGTAAAATGTTTTGTTTTTGTTTGGTTTTGTTTTGGTGCCAGAGTTCAGGAAAGCTGTCTGAGCCTTCACTTCCCATAGAGGATTCCCAGGATCTGTATAACGCCTCCCCAGAACCTAAGACACTTTTCCTAGGAGCAGGAGACTTCCAGTTCTGCTTAGAAGATGATACTCAGAGCCAACTGTTGGATGCAGATGGGTAGGTAGCTTTATGTTTCTGTGGGTGGGATTGTGCTGGGTACTGCTTAATTTTGTTTAAAAATAAAGCGAGCTTCTGTCACTCCATCTGTGCTTTCTCTTCTGAGAAAGAGAGGTGTGCAGACCATTAGTATTATATTCTACAAGTTTGAACAAAGTGTATCTAGAAAATAAAAAGTAAATAGCCTTGCTAGTGTTCTGATCCTTCAATTTCTACCTTATTAGACCTGCATAACTCTTATAAGGTCATCAAATTTCCTTGTAACCATATCCCTGGGGCTCAAATGGTAAAGAATCTGCCTGCAGTGTGGGAGACCTGGGTTTGATCCCTGGGTCGAGAAGATCCCCTGGAGAAGGAAATGGCAACCTGTTCCAGTATTCTTGCCTGGAGAATTCCATGGACAGAGGAGCCTGAAGGGCCCCAGTCCATGGCATCGCAGAGGGTCAGACATGACTGAGTGACTAATATTTTCACTTTCGTCCCACTACGTTAGGATTTTTGGGTGGCATGGAGAATTGACACCTCCGTGGCACATTACGTGGCTGTAACACCAGGCCCTATTCTAGCACCATCTGAAGCCCCAAATTAGCCTTTACCCTTTGTCTTTTGAATAGCCTTTATTCTTTCATAAACATCCCCCTCCCTCTTAAGGTTATCACAGGCTGAAGTCTGACACTCTTATCTTCTGGTTCAGAATTCAGCTTCTAACTTTGCTTTTGGAAATGAGTTCAGGCTTTTCCCCCACTACTTTTTTTTTCCTGAAGCATTTCTTACACTCTTCATTGGGCTTGTAGGTTCTTAAATGTTAGAAACCACAGGAATCAGTACCAAGATTTGAAGCCTCGGTTGCCGTTGGCCAGTATGGATGAGAACGCCATGGATGCCAACATGGATGAACTGTTGGATTTGTGTACCGGGAAGTTTGCATCTCAGGCTGAAAAGCCTCTGCCTGGGAAGAGTGACAAGAAAGAGAACATGGAGGAACTTCTGGATCTTTGTTCAGGAAAATTTACTTCTCAGGGTAATTATCCAACAAAGCAGCAAGGCTCAGCCACCCAGATATCTTAAGTCAGTGTCCATGTGAAGAAGTCCTTTAGTCTCAGGTGAAATGTTCACAAAAAACAGAGCCATGGTGGATTCTTGAACCTGGATTGAATTCACTGCTTAGCTCCTAACATTTAGAGCTCTTACTTTTTTAGGAGGGTGAAGTATCACCTTAAGGCTGCTTTAACTTTGGCCATATGACTTGTCATTTATGGCTAGAATATGTGCAAAGATTAGTGCGGCGTCTGCTGCAGAGAAACGTCATATAAATGCTAAGTTATTACTTCCACCTGTGCACCCCTTTCTCCTTCTCACACCCCTGCTAGAATGTAAGCTCTTTGGGAGCTGGGATCTTTGTTTTATTCACTGCTGTCTCCCTGGTGCCTGGCACATAGTAAGCACTAAATAAGGATTTGTTGAATGAATGGATGGTGAACTCTTATTGGCAAGCTTACCTTAGAACTCTGTTGAGCTGGCATGTCTTCAGATGGCTGGGGAAAGAGGATAAAGCTGTCAGTTCTTGGTGACAAATCTCTTTCTTTGTTGTTGTGTAGATGTCTTTACTCTGGATCCATCGGAGTTAACTAAGCAGGAGAAGGAGAGCAGCCTGGGTGATCCGATGGAAGAAGCACTCGCTCTTTGTTCAGGCTCTTTCCCAACAGACCAGTGAGTCCCAGTGATCTGAGGGAATTTGGCAAGTTCCATCTTCTGATAAAGTACAGGAGTAGCTTCTCTGGGCTTAGCAGTAAATGGTCATCTTACGGGCTTCATATCCTGTCTGAGAGTCTTGCAGTAGGTTTGAGTCTCATATTTTTTGCACAGTGAAATTATTTATTATAATGCTTTCAGTTCGTTGATTGGGAACAGGGTGAAAACGGCAAGAAAAAGCACACGGAAGTTCTCAACATCACTAGTGATTAAGAATATACAAATCAAAACCCCATTTTTTAAATACTTCCTCACTCCCAGCAATGATTCCACTTTTGGGTATATACACAAAAGAGCTGAGAACGCGGTTTCTTAGTAGGTATTTGTACACCCATGTTCCTCGCAGCATTATTCATAATAGTCATAAGGTGGAAGCATCCCAAGTGGATGCATACATACTGGAATATTATTCAGCCTTTAAAAAGGGAAGGAGGTTCTGATATATGCTCAGACATGGATGAACTGTGAGGAGATTATGCTAAGTGAAATGAGCCATTCACAAATAAGCAAATGCTGTATGATTCCATTTCTATGAGGTATTTAGTGTAGTCAAATTCATACAGACAGGAATAGGAAGGTGGTTGCCAGGGGCTGTGCGATGGTAAGAATGAGGAGTTGGTATTGAAAGGGTATAGAGTTTTAATTTTTTAAGATGAAAAGTGTTCTAGAGGTTGGTTGGATAACACTGTGAATGGGCTTAACCCTAATGAACTGTACATTTAAAATGGTTACAATAGTAAACTGTATGTTGCATGTATTCTGTCACAGTTTAAAAAAAATTTTTTTTGAAAGGCAAGATATCTTTTTTCCTGTTTCTTGAAGAGATTGTTGGGGCTATATTTTCAGTCCCTAAGTTGGCTGACTGCTTATAGTTGGCTTTCAACAACTTGTGTATGGATTTGTTGATTTGCATCTTAGGGAAGAAGAAGGTGAAGAGGAGGAATTTGGAGACTTTCGGCTTGTCCCAAATGATAATGAGTTTGATAGTGATGAGGTGAGTTTGAAGGGAACAAAGTAATCATAACTGAACTCCATGTATAGCTGCTGGGGAGTTTTGCTTGTTTTGTAGTTTGAATTCTTGAGAAGTCTGTTTGGCATGTTATCAAAAGCAATTTCCTAGACTGAAATGTTTGGGAAGAGGTTTCTGAATCCTGTCTTAGCTGAGGACGCATTTTATGCTGTGTAGCTTTGCCAGTGATACTGTATGATTTTGCAGGATGAGCACAGTGATTCTGACAAGGAGGATCTGACCCCGGAAGACCGTGAAGATGAGGATGAGGAAGACCTCCTGCAGCAGTCGGAGAAGTCGAAACGGCAAATGTAGGTGTTATAGCCCTTCCTTCCGTTGTAAGACAGTTGAGCTGTAGCTTGCCACCACCATTTTACCTACATTTACTGGTTCTGTTTTTGTTTTTTGTGGTTAACACAGATTGAATAACATCCATTTACATGATATCTTCTGAGTATTCAAAGATAGTCACATCGTCTTCCAGTGATTTCTGTACTAAACACCCCTAGTTCTTCAGCTGTTTCTCACGTGACGTTGCTTCCAGACTCTCTTCACATAGGTGGATCCTCTCTTTATCTCCCGGGTGGTCTGACTGCTGCCCTGTGTGGTGGTGCGACCGCATCCCTTGCTCTGGTCACCTGCTACTTGTAAAGTGACCAATAGGCATAAGAGCTGAGCCACGGGAGAGCCTGAGCACCGAGTAGATGGTGAAAAGTCCACACACCTGTTTCCCTTGAGTTACCAGCATTCCAGGTCTTCCTCATCCTAGTTTCAGGCAAATGACCCACCGTTAATTTTTTAAATATTTTGTTGTTTTGATTATGAAAGTAAGCCATTTATTTTAGAATATTTAAAAGAATACAGAAAGATAAGGCATCCATGTCCACCATTCATAATATTTGTGAAAGTGGTGGTAGTGGTTATTATTGCCTTTGTTAGGCATATATTTTCATATGGTTGAGATCTGTAAGTTTTTTTTTTATATATACAGTTTTGTATCTTGCTTTTTTCACCACTTACTATATCTGTAAATATTTTTCCATATTATTGAAAATTGTATAAAAACCATTTTAATAGATATTTCACATTCTATTGTATGTGGATGACTTTTAGATTTCAGATATAGGACATCATATTGATCCTTATTAGATTTATTTTGTTGTGTTTAGCCCATCATTCCATTCTGTTGAGATTTTGGATTCTAATTTGTCACCTGTCAAATTAACCATCTCATACAGCTTTGGGTCATCTATAGATTTTTTTCTAAGGCAGTGGTTCTTAAACCTTATTTAACTATAGTGTCCTTTGTTCAAATGAAGTCTTATAAAGAATGGCAGCTAAAAGTTGAGCTGCTCAAAGAGGGTTAGATGGGAAGATTGAGGCGCTTAGTGGCTTTTGGCCCCTGAAGGAATTCCTCAGGAACCTAGGATTTAGAGGAACTCAGCTTTAAAATAATAATGCAAGTCTTGGATAAAAATCACCTTTCAGAAAGCCAGCAAGCTTCTGCCATTCTTGACCATAGGTAACAGCAGTTTGAACTCAAGGTGACAGTAGATTGGTTTTCAGTATGACCTGAAGTCAGAAAAACTAACTTGTGGTGGTTTTATTACCACTAACTGAAATTAAAAGACGCTTACTCCTTGGAAGAAAAGTTATGACCAACCTAGATAGCATATTCAAAAGCAGAGACATTACTTTGCCAACAAAGGTCTTAGGTCTAGTCAAGGCTGTGGTTTTTCCACTGGTCATGTATGGATGTGAGAGTTGGACTGTGAAGAAAGCTGAGCACCGAAGAATTGATGCTTTTGAACTGTGGTGTTGGAGAAGACTCCTGAAAGTCCCTTGGACTGCAAGGAGATCCAACCAATCCATTCTAAAGAGGATCAGCCCTGGGTGTTCTTTGGAAGGAATGATGCTAAAGCTGAAAGTCCAGTACTTTGGCCACCTCATGTGAAGAGTTGACTCATTGGAAAAGACCCTGATGCTGGGAGGGATTGGGGGCAGGAGGAGAAGGGGATGACCGAGGATGAGATGGCTGGATGGCATCACTGACTCCATGAGCATGGGTCTGGGTGAACTCCGGGAGTTGGTGATGGACAGGGAGGCCTGGCGTGCTGCGATTCATGGGGTCGCAAAGAGTCAGACACGACTGAGCGACTAAACTGAACTGACTGAACTGAGCCTAAATAGTCGCTGGAAGGACTGATGCTAAAGCTGAAGCTCCAATACTTTGGCCACTTGATGGAAGCAGCTGACTCATTGGAAAAGACCTTGATGCTGGGAAAGATTGAGGGCAAGAAGAGGTGGGGGTGACAGAGGATGAGATGGTTGGATGACATCACTGACTTAATGGACATGAGTCTGAGCAATCCCCCAGAGACAGTAAAGGACAGGGAAGCCTGGTGCACTGCAGTCCATGGGGTCACAAAGAGTTGGACACGACTGAGTGACTAAACAGCAACAAAATGAGCCTCAGTCCTACCCGTAACTTGTGGGTCAAGATTTGGCAGGCTGTAGGAAGACCCCAGTCTATGACCTTTCCATACATACTATCTCTAGTCTATCTTCTGAAGCTGGTAAGCTTAAATGCAAAACAAAATAGTATGAACCTTCTGACAGGTATGTCTAAATATATAGAGGAGATTGAGAGTTCTGGCTTTATAGTCACCAGCCTAGGTTGAATCCAGGCTCTGCTGCCTCCCAGCTGTGTGGCCATCAGTAAGTTGTTTACTCTCTGAGTTTCAGTTCCTTCAACTGTAAATCAAAGGGAACAATAATAATACTCCTCCCTGAGATAATGCAATAATGCCCCAAAGCACAGTTATTGGCACAGGCTTTTAAGTATTATACAAATGTATTATTAATTCCTGTTTGTTATTAGAGATGGCTGTGTGTTCTGCTTTTGTCATTACTGTGCGTATATTCATTGTTGTATTTTCCAATTTTCAATATTGTTTTCCAGGAGATTAAAGAAATACCTGGAGGACGAGGCAGAGGTGTCAGGAAGTGACGTGGGAAGCGAAGATGAGTATGATGGGGAAGAGCTTGATGAATATGAAGAGGATGTGATTGATGAACTACTTCCTTCTGATGAGGAACTGCAGAGTCAAGTCAAGAAAATACACATGTCAGTATCCCAATAAGCCCTTCTGATCAGTGGGCTGCATCTTAAGGCAGGCCCTATAACCAGCCAGAGTGGCCCTGGTTTTGAACACTGTATTTCTCCTGTTGTAGGAAAACAATGTTAGATGATGATAAGCGCGAGCTACGTTTGTACCAAGAAAGGTACCTTGCTGATGGGGACCTACACAGTGATGGTCCTGGACGAATGAGGAGATTCCGATGGAAAAACATAGGTATCTTAATCATTGCCTTTAGAAGCAAACAGTACAAGGTTCGTGTTTGTCCAGTTTAAGCCGGCAAGAGGAGTTCAAAACTATAGCAGACAGTTGTGGAGGACCTGGCCTTGACCTTTATTTTCCATTAGTGGATAGGAAAAGCTTATGGCAATACATTGTAAATGAACAGGGTTCACTAGTGTCTATCCAGACACCCTCTCTTGTGGGGATTGCAGAGTGCTAATAGCCTTAACTCTTTGCTTTAGATGATGCTTCCCAGATGGACTTGTTCCACAGAGACTCTGATGATGATCAGGTTGAAGAACAGCTTGACGAGACGGAAGCCAGATGGAGAAAGGAGCGAATTGAACGAGAGCAGTGGCTTCGGGACCATGTAGGAAGCCTGCAAGAGATTCGCCTATTCCAACCCNAGCTGACTCATTGGAAAAGACCTTGATGCTGGGAAAGATTGAGGGCAAGAAGAGGTGGGGGTGACAGAGGATGAGATGGTTGGATGACATCACTGACTTAATGGACATGAGTCTGAGCAATCCCCCAGAGACAGTAAAGGACAGGGAAGCCTGGTGCACTGCAGTCCATGGGGTCACAAAGAGTTGGACACGACTGAGTGACTAAACAGCAACAAAATGAGCCTCAGTCCTACCCGTAACTTGTGGGTCAAGATTTGGCAGGCTGTAGGAAGACCCCAGTCTATGACCTTTCCATACATACTATCTCTAGTCTATCTTCTGAAGCTGGTAAGCTTAAATGCAAAACAAAATAGTATGAACCTTCTGACAGGTATGTCTCAAATATATAGAGGAGATTGAGAGTTCTGGCTTTATAGTCACCAGCCTAGGTTGAATCCAGGCTCTGCTGCCTCCCAGCTGTGTGGCCATCAGTAAGTTGTTTACTCTCTGAGTTTCAGTTCCTTCAACTGTAAATCAAAGGGAACAATAATAATACTCCTCCCTGAGATAATGCAATAATGCCCCAAAGCACAGTTATTGGCACAGGCTTTTAAGTATTATACAAATGTATTATTAATTCCTGTTTGTTATTAGAGATGGCTGTGTGTTCTGCTTTTGTCATTACTGTGCGTATATTCATTGTTGTATTTTCCAATTTTCAATATTGTTTTCCAGGAGATTAAAGAAATACCTGGAGGACGAGGCAGAGGTGTCAGGAAGTGACGTGGGAAGCGAAGATGAGTATGATGGGGAAGAGCTTGATGAATATGAAGAGGATGTGATTGATGAACTACTTCCTTCTGATGAGGAACTGCAGAGTCAAGTCAAGAAAATACACATGTCAGTATCCCAATAAGCCCTTCTGATCAGTGGGCTGCATCTTAAGGCAGGCCCTATAACCAGCCGAGTGGCCCTGGTTTTGAACACTGTATTTCTCCTGTTGTAGGAAAACAATGTTAGATGATGATAAGCGCGAGCTACGTTTGTACCAAGAAAGGTACCTTGCTGATGGGGACCTACACAGTGATGGTCCTGGACGAATGAGGAGATTCCGATGGAAAAACATAGGTATCTTAATCATTGCCTTTAGAAGCAAACAGTACAAGGTTCGTGTTTGTCCAGTTTAAGCCGGCAAGAGGAGTTCAAAACTATAGCAGACAGTTGTGGAGGACCTGGCCTTGACCTTTATTTTCCATTAGTGGATAGGAAAAGCTTATGGCAATACATTGTAAATGAACAGGGTTCACTAGTGTCTATCCAGACACCCTCTCTTGTGGGGATTGCAGAGTGCTAATAGCCTTAACTCTTTGCTTTAGATGATGCTTCCCAGATGGACTTGTTCCACAGAGACTCTGATGATGATCAGGTTGAAGAACAGCTTGACGAGACGGAAGCCAGATGGAGAAAGGAGCGAATTGAACGAGAGCAGTGGCTTCGGGACCATGTAGGAAGCCTGCAAGAGATTCGCCTATTCCAACCCTAGATATGAGGGTCATCTCAGTCACCCAGCTTGTCATGATAGTTGTCAAAACCTTGGGCAGTGTATTGCTATCTCTTTTAATCCTTGAATTTTCTTTTGTGCTTTGAAAAGATTACCACGGGCAGTTGTTTTCATGTTTTTGTCCAAAATACTTCTTTTTTTTAATTATTTGTCTGAAGCAACAGAGGGTAGCAAAAAGGAAAACAAATGTTATCCCAAGTACTCTAGCTTCCAGGCTATGCTAATTCTTTGCGTCTTTGGGGGAACCATGGGCTTCTGTTAATGCTGTCTGATTTTTATTTTCAGGCACAGCAGGGGAAAATTGCAGCTGAAGATGAAGAAGAGATTGGGGAAGACAGTCAGTTTATGATGCTAGCCAAGAAGGTTACAGCCAAAGCTCTGCAGAAGACTGGTGAGCTCTTAGTCCTTCACAGGGGCTGTTCCCCTGATTGTTGATGCTGGAGCCTTGGAGGTGACTCTAGCCTTCAGAGGCTGTTGCAGCTTAGTCATGGACCTGTGTCTAATATTATCTTAAAGAGGCCCCTCGGATGGGGAGAGACAATATTCTTTCAATCTAATTCTACTGGACAGTAGATATTGTAGTAGAGAGTGTATATAGCTGGTTTTGCTTTATGTTCTAAGGCAGCTTGTGCATGTGTGCGTGCTAAGTTACTTCATTCGTGTCTAGCTCTTTGTGACCCCATTGACTGTAGCCTGCCAGGCTCCTCTGTCCATGGTATTCTCCAGGCAAGAATACTGGAGTGGGTTCCCATGCCCTCCTCCAGAGAATCTTCCCAACACAAGGATCAAACCCGCATCTCTTAAGTCTCCTGCCTTGGCAGGTGGGTTCTTTACCACTGGCGCCACCTGGGAAGCCCTGTAAGGCAGCTCAGAGGAGTGAATTCTGGCCTCTTTGTTTAGTCACCCAGAATTATATACCTAAGTGTTAGAGCTGCAATTTGTCTTACCACTGTTGTTTTTTCTTATTATTACTGTTAATTAGACAATAAGTTTAGCTGAATTGTCTGTCTTAACCACTTACTATACTTTCAAATCATGATTATAAAATAATCAGAGTTCCTCTGGCCTCAGTTTATTAGTTTAGTTAAGGGCCTGTTAGTTTGTTTAGATTTAAAAGTAATTCTACCCAGTTTTGCTGAGAGCAGGCCTCTCTGTCTTTTCTTTTCAGTCAGTCACACTGTGGTTATTCAAGAATCAAAGTCTTTATTCAGAAATCCTTTTGAAGCCATCAAACCGGGAAGTGACAGCCAGGTTGGTTGGGGACCTTGTTTCCCTGAAGTCATGATTTGCAATGTTAAAAGGCCTCAGTCAGGTTAAGGGAATGCTCTGTCATTAGGGGAGGGAGGTGGCTGTGGGAAATGGAAGTAGGTGTCAAAGGAGCCTGCTATCCCTTTTCTATTTGAGCAGGGTGGTTTCTATTTGAACAGGGTGGAAATGTGTCCCCTCCAACCTGGCGGGTGCAGGGAGGAGCTGGCTTCTCCTTTCTTGGCACTTGGAATTTGATACCAGATGACTCTTCTTTCCTCAGCTGAAGACAGGCTCCCTGCTCAACCAGCCCAAAGCTGTGCTTCAGAAACTGGCTGCCCTCTCTGACCTCAACCCCAGTGCTCCCCGAAATTCTAGAAACTTTGTCTTCCATACACTTTCTCCTGTCAAGGCTGAGGCAGCAAAGGAATCATCTAAGCCTCGGGTAGGGAATTTGAGAACTGATTTGGTGACGCTCCAAAGCAGAGTAATGAATGAGTGAATTGAATTGAATTGAAAATATATATGTATTTTTGGCTTAAAGATTTATGCTATAGTGTTAATCTTGCATTCCCAGTAAGGTACAAGGGGATTGCTACCCCCAGTAAGTATCATCAGCTATGAGACTTGCCTGGAAATTTTCAATTTCTTTTTTTCCTGATTATCCATGATTTAACTATGAGCTGCTTAAGAGCTAACTGAAGCTAAGCATGAGTGAACCACAGCCTGTACAAAGGTCTTGAGTTGCTTCTTGTCTCTTTTCTCTACTCTGTAGGTACGAAGAAGGGGTCCGTCTTTAATGACGTCCACTTCACCTAAGCGCCTCAAAACAGCTGATAGCACTTCAGAATCGAAGCAAAGCATCTTCCGTTACTTGGAAAGCCAGCACTATGAGGGCGCCAGCCCCTCTGTGGGGACTCCGTTGAGAGTATCTGGCACTGAAGGCTGGAACTGATGCTCAGCGCATGGTCCCCACCTCCTTCACAGTCAGTGCATTAAGACTGAGGACAGAGATTCCAGTTCTTTCCACCGTGTGGCTCTGGACATCTCTTTCCTAGTATTACTTCCTGGGTTGGCCACTAACAATTCTGTAGTGTTTACAACAGCAACTTATGGGATACCTGAGTGTCCTCCATTAAGTATTTGACATTTTACCCTAGCAACATCCTGGATTGATTCCTTCTGGTGAAAGGGGTAGTTGGAGGAAGAAAAAGTGTGACAGGACGATAATTACAGAGAGCAGTGAATATTGAAACTGAGATGATGCCTTCACACCCCTACGATGTGCAGGATGGTGACCAGGACTCGGTGGAAGAGAGACTTCTGAGAGGAGCTAAGGATCCTCTCAGATGGGCTATTTCATAAGTCTTGCCCCTTCCATTTTCCTTTCTGGCCCTTCCCAAGGCAGTCTCAAATTTCCAGTTCACCTTTGCTTCCTGTGTAATAAGGACTCAAACTGGTACCCAAGTCAGAAAGAGCAAATTTTCTGGAGTATGAGGATGAAGACAGAAGGTTATACCCAGTGGCCATCCGCATTAGATATTCCGTGGAGCAGAGACCTCTCTTCTAGGACTTCAATTTTCGATTTGAAACACTGTTGCTCAAGGACCTTCCTTCTCATTCTGACTGAAAAATTATATATAACCATTATTTATTGCATTCAGCTGGGTTGAGTACATTTTCCTGACCAGTCAGAGGACAATGAAGTAATAACTTCATTACTTATTTTGAGAGAAGACCATCAAGGAGTTTCATCAAAATGTTGTTAAGAGGATTGCCACCAGTCCCAGTTTTCTCCAAACCACCACAAGGCTCTCAGAATTTTAAACAGATATTTTTCCCCCCTTGGAACCAAATGTCACTGCTTCCTTAGAAAAACATCCCATGTAAACACTGTGCTTTCACTGTCGTGAGCTGGACTTGGGAAGCTGGGTGAGCTGTGCCAGTTTTTTTTAACTGGCAGTTGAGGAATACCAACTTAACTGATGGAATTAGGATATAGGTTTTCTGCAGTTGTTTCTAATGTACAAGATGCTGACTTTGATGGAATTTGCATTTGTATATTTATAATCTTGTAACAGAGAAAATGTATATAAAGATGTTTTAATATGTATGTAGTTTTTCAATAAATCCAGTGCCTTGAAGGCACAATTTGGTGTCCAGACTAAACACTCATGCTTGGGTCAGAACCTGTCTAATGTTGAGCATTGTTTTTAGAGTGTCTCTCCCAGGGAAGGCCTCTCTGGGCTGGTGTGAGAGGCACTGCTGTTGTCCCCTCAATGTCTTCTCAACTCCGGTGAATTGATCACATTAACTTACCAAGTGGTCTGGGTGTGCAGGGAGGAGAGTTTACATGTATATTGCAGTCCTTTGATTGACAGCTGTGGGTCAAGGTGATGATCACTGCCCCCACTTTGAGTGCTCTAAACAGTGCCCAAGGCTTGGCAGCCCTTGCTGGGCAACACGGAGCTAGGGGCAAGGGCTGGATATTCCTCCCCTCTTCCTTTCCCATCTCCTTTTTTGAGGGGGAGAGATGGAGAAGAGGATTTTGGAGTTGACCACTAAGGATAAGAAAATCAGTGCCTGAGAAATCTAGGGAGCAAAGGGTTTCTATTCTAAGCTCCAGAAAGAAAGCACTCTTTGGAGACAGAAAAGTTGAAGCTTAAGTTCTGCGTTACTTTTCTCCGTGCCAGTACAGCTGTCAGAAGGCAAGCTAAGCTTTGACCCTGGTATAACTGAAGTAGAGAGTGATGACCTGACCACATGCCCTGTGCCCAGAGCACTGAGCCGTCAGCTTCAGCTCCCTTCTAATGAAACTGCACAGCCCAGGGCCTGTGATGTGCTCCTGCTAGGACTCGCCTTCACTGGCTTGGAGATTACATATTTGGAGAGATGAGAGCCTGTGAGTCTGGGAGATTGGGGTGCTCAGTGTCTTACTTTGTGTTCCACACGGGTAGGAACACATGGTACTTACTTGATTTAAACAGTATTAATTCTGATATTGATTCAGTCCACAGCCGTACAAACCATACTTGAGTCTCTTCCATAAAGCATCAGGTTATACTCACGTGAGTGCTGTGGAGACAAGGTGCTCAGAATTTCTTGTGCAAATTCTCAACTGCCTCTCTACAAACTTCACCCTGCTTTGAGAATCTCTAATGGCTCAGAGTGGGTGTCTCAGGGTTTTATCTCCCAGAGGTCTATCTAATAACTTTTGGGGCTTCCTCTCCTAAAGTCTGTACACTGAAGAACAGGATAAGTATTTGGATGGGGGGAATATTGGGGAGGGAGGAATTTTGTGATCTCGGTGGCTCAGCTGGTAAATCTGCCTACAGTGCAGCAGACCTGGGTTCAGTCCCTGAGTTAGGAAGCTCCCCAGAAGAAAGGAATGGTTACCCACTCCAGTATTCTGGCCTGGAGAATTCCATGGACTGTATAGTCCATGGTGTCGCAAAGAGTTGGACACGACTGAGCGACTTTCACTTTCATTGTGATACTCTGATTATAGCATTCCTGAGACGGACTATGTCTTCTACCTTTGTGTCCTGCTCACTGCCTGGCATGGGGCCTGGAATGCAGTATTGCCCAGTAAATGTTGAATGAAAAAGACTACCCCTTTCAGAGCTGCCATTTATGTCTGTCAAATGAAAATAGTCATTCATACCTGTCTCGGAGTCGCTATGAGGCTCGTTGGAAGATGTATGTGGATGCATTATGTCTGGTGCTGCTCTTCAAACATAGAGATTTGTCAGTATCACAACTGCGTGTTTTGTGGACCACTCCTCATAGGCCTGTGGTCTCATAAGCATCTCAAACTTAACATAGTTAAAAACGTGATCTTCTCTAAAAACCTGCTCTTCCTCCTGTGTTTTCCATTTCAGTAAAGGAGACCTCCACATACCCAGTCACTCAGGCTAAAGGTCATCTCGACCCCTCCTTCCTTACTCCCGTAATCAATCTCTAAGTCCTGTTATTTCGACTTTCACACTACATCTTGAATCACTTCTATAGCCAATGCCCTGATCCAAGATTCCATAATTTCTTACCAGCTATTGGCAGCAGCCTCCTGATCTCCCCACTCATATTTTTGCCTCCTTTCTATCCAATCTGCACAGCGGCCAAAGGGCAACCTGTATAATTAAATTAGAGGATGCCAATCCCTCACTCAAAACCTTTGTGTGTCTTCCAATGCATTCAGAATTAAGTTCAAGCTCCCCATGGCCTACAAGACCCTCCATGCCGTAACTGTGCCTCCTACCCTCCAGTCACATTACACTCAGCTTCAGGGGCTCCCAAGTATCCTTCCCTTTTCCTGGGATGATCTTTTCTCCACTGTTTTTTTTTACTTTTTAGCTTGCACTGGGGTATAGCTGATGAACAATGTGGTGGTGGTTTCAGGTGAACAGCAAATGGACTCAGGTGTCACTAGTGGTAAAGAACCCTCCTGCCAATGCAGGAGACATGAGACACCAGTCCGATCCCTGGGTTGGGAAGGAGGACGTGGCAACCTACTCCAGTCTTCTTGCCTGGAGAATCCCCATGGACAGAGGAGCCTGGCAGCTACGGTCCATGGGGTTGGAAAGAGCTGGACATCACTGAAGCGACTGAGCATGCACGCATGCAAAGGAACTCAGCCAAAAATATACATGTATCCATTCTCCCCCAAACCTCCTTCCCATCCAGGCTGCCACATAGCACTGAGCAGAAGTCCATATGCTGTACAACAGGTCCTTGTTTCCACCCTCCTTTGTCTCCTTTGTCTACTGTTAGCTTAAATCTAACTTCTCCAGAGATGCTTCCATTACCATCCCTTTCTTAATTAGGTTACCTCTGTTTTCCTGTTTTGTTTTGTTTTTTCTTTTGGGTCTTTTATCACAGTTTACTACTTTAATATTTGTTTATATCTGCTTTCTGCATTAGACTAAATTCTGTGAAAGCAGAGATCATATATATTGTGTTTTAAAAAAATGTATGTTTCAGGTAGCACCATGCCTGGCACATAGCATTATTAATAAAAATGTATTGAGCAATGAATGATCTGAAGGCTAGAAGAGCTCATGGTGAAGAGCCAGGAGCTGAATGGCCCGCAAGGATGTTTTCTAATGTGGGCTAGAACAGATAGAGGAGGTTGCTATGTGAGATCTTAAGCCCTTCCTCTGCAGCTTACACGTGGCCTGACCCTGGAATAAGTCATTCTGAAATTTTCCTCAGCTGGAAAATGAAGCTAAAGTGAACTGGCCTGGTTTAGCTCCCAGGGTTATGGTTGGGGTCATAGGTACAGTTAATGTGAGATGAGGGAGCACGTTTAAGAGGTGTGCTCATGCTGACTGACCCACTGCTGAGGGGAACGGGGGGGGGGGGGCAAGGTGGGGCTCGTTACCGTCTAGCTGAGTGGGAAGGAGAAGCCAAGTCTTGCCGAAGCTCCGTAGCTGCCAGCCCACGGCCCGGGCCCAGTGGTGCCTCGCTCTGCGCTGGGGCTCCAGGGAGGGGCTGGGCTGGAGGTCCGCTTGTGTGCCTGGAGTCCCCGGGAGCTGGGAAACAGGCGCGGCTTTGTGTACAGCCCGTGCCACCTCAGGGTCTGCCTTTTGAGACCCAGATGCCAGATCTCTGTCCCTCGTTGTATCATCCTGGTCTGTACTACCCACGTCCTTCCCATCCCCTCATGCTCTCTGCTCTTCTCTCACCTGAAAGGTTTTTCATTTTCAGTTTATTGATCCAGTTCTTCCCTGGGGTGGGATACATAATGGGAAAAGGGGGTTTGAAGCAGCTTCGGCCTGAGGGAGATTGGAGGAAGCTGTGGGGCTGGACACTGGGGTTCTTTCCCTTTGCTTTAGAAGGAACCACGATCTGGTATTCTTGATGGCTGGTGGGATAGAGGTGGGGGTGAAGAGGCAGCTCCCAGCTCCTGGCTGGAGAGTCACTGGGCCCAGTCCGAGGTGGGGGAAGGTGTTGCAGCAGGACTGGGAGAGTCCTGTAGCTTTTTCAATCCTCATCTCTTTTTTTTCCTCAGTGACTGAAGGAAGGAAAAAAACTGCCCACCTCTCTCTTTGTCTTGTCTAATTTAACTTATGTTATTTATCAAAAAGACAGGTTATTTGGAAAACCAGATGGATCCAGGCAAAAATCATCTGGGTTTTTCAAACATGAAAAATTAGGTTCTGGGGGCCCAGGAGGAAAAGCGTATGAATGTGTGTGTGTGTGTGTGTGTGTGTGTGTGTGTGTGTTTGGGAGGGGGTGAGGAGTATTGAGAGTACTTTATGTCTCTGCAGTCAGACCTAGAATTTGCTCCATCACATCCAAGCTCTCCTCCTCCCTCTTTTTTCTTCAAGTTCTTTTGATTACAAACTAAATGAGAAAACTGAAATCTTGACGTTGGTGGCTGGGAGTGTGGAAAGGTTTAATTGGCCAAGGATGAGAACATGCCAGGGCTGGAGCAGAACAGCGGCTGACAGCTTTCTGCTCTCCTGCCCTTGCCTCCTCCCACAAATCCACTGAGTTAGTCAGAGTTTCAGGTACAGAGTGGTTTCTGGAGCAGAAACCTGGTCTACCTCTTGTCCCTTCAGTGTTAGCATCCCAGAACGATCATAGCAGGGATGGAAGTGAGACATTAGGGGAAGAACTTACCTTTTCATAAGTTTCTGACAATGATATGGCCAAAGAACACTAGAGGGGGGACTTCCCTGGTGGTCCAGTGGTTAAGACTTGGCGCTCCCAATTCAGGGGGCCTGGGTTTGATTCCTGTTCAGGGAACTAGATCCCATATGTCCAAACTAAAAGCATACCACAAGTAAGGACCCAGTGCAGCCAAATAAAATATTTAAAAAAAAATCTGCCTTGCAATGCAGGGATGTGGGTTTCCTCTCTGATCATGGAACTAAGCTCTCACATTCTGTGGAGCAGCTGAGCCCATGTGCCAAAATTAGAGAGTCCATACGCTACAATGAAAGATCCTGCATGACGCAACGCAGACCCTGCGAGCCACAACTAAGACCCAATGCAGCCAAATAAATAAATATTAAAAAAAAAATAAAGGACACTAGGAGTTGAGGCTTGTCTGTCCATTAAATATCCGGGGAGGGAACTTGTTCTGTAGCTGCAGCTAGGAAGTTTTAAAGCTTTTTTCTGTTACAAGCAACAGTATAGGGCAGCATTGTCAGGAAGGAGCTGAAGTAGGAGGCTCTGCAGGCATGACTCAAGGCTACAACAGAGGAAATGTTCTGTCTGAAAGCATAGAGTCCTCTCTCTGCATGCACACGTGCACACACACAACAGCCAAGATCCTTTCTGGCCTGAAGAATCTTTGGCAGCAGCAAGAGCACTTGTCCCATTGTGAGGGTCATTTTTCAAAGCGTCACTGACTGTGAAAGCCACTTAATAACTTGATCTGTATAATCTGAGTTAATACTGGCTCCGCAGTTGTGAGGATTAAAATTTGAGAAATTTGTAAAGCGTCTGCCTCCAAGCCCGGCACCTAGGAAACCTCAATGAGTGCTTGTTGAATGAATGAATCCATGAAGCAGAGCATTAAGGCTCCCTTGACCATTTCCAAAGGTCAGTGTGTAAGAGCTTGAATAACAGGCTTGGGGGCTGTCCTGTGGAGCCTGGAGCCTGAGGCATGATCTAACCCTGCCATTCATTCAACACGTGTTTATTGAGTTTCTGTAATATGTGGGGTAGACCCTGTGATGTACCATCCCATCTCCTTTAGTGAAGGCCTTGCTGGCCTGGCTGCAGACAGCCTTTAGTCAGGAGAATGCCTCAGTTTCAGAGGACAACTCACCCAACACTCACATCCCTCTCCCGCACAGCCCACATCCAGCGATGACAGAAGTGTAAAGCCCTGGCCATGTTGGCTCATTTCAGGACAATTTTAAAGGGCCCATTCTTGCTTCAGAGCTCCCTGAGGGGTTGACTGAGCCTCTATCATGCACCTGTAAGTTAGCTCAGCTGCTGGCCCCTCCCTTCCACAGACATTGATCCCAAGGGCACTTCTTAGTAACTATCTGCAGCCTAAACTGTCTGAGTCTGTCTCCTGAGGAATCCAGCCTAAGACTGTGCTAGTCCTGTGGCCAAGGCTCTCAGTTCAGTTCAGTTCAGTCGCTCAGTCATGTCCGACTTTGCAACCCCATGAGTCGCAGCATGCCAGGCCTCCCTGTCCATCACCAGCTCCCAGAGTTCACCCAAACTCATGTCCCTCGAGTCGGTGATGCCATCCAGCCATCTCATCCTCTGTCGTCCCCTTCTCCTCCTGCCCCCAATCCCTCCCAGCATCAGAGTCTTTTCCAATGAGTCAACTCTTCGCATGAGGTGGCCAAAGTACTGGAGTTTCAGCTTTAGGATCAGTCCTTCCAAAGAAATCCCAGGGCTGATCTCCTTCAGATGGACTGGTTAGATCTCCTTGCAGTCCAAGGAACTCTCAAGAGTCTTCTCCTACACCACAATTTAAAAGCATCAATTCTTCGGCGCTCTTTCTTCACAGTCCAACTCTCACATCCATACATGACCACTGGAAAAATAACCTTGACTAGACGGACCTTTGTTGGCAAAGTAATGTCTCTGCTTTTTAATACGCTATCTAGGTTGGTTGTAACTTTTCTTCCAAGGAGTAAGCGTCTTTTAATTTCATGGCTGCAATCACCATCTACAGTGATTTTGGAGCCCCCCAAAATAAAGTCTGACACTGTTTCCACTGTTTCCCCATCTAAAGTCAAGAGTTTAGGACAGGAAAAGACAGGTTCCATTGCAGTTTCCAGCATTCGTTTCCAGCACTGGAGGTGTCCCTGTAGCCTTTTTATGAATATATCCACCAGAGGGCAGCAGCAGCATAGCAACCTGTCCTCCTGGGGCTCAGTGGAGTGGGCTTGGGGTCTTCCTCCCATCCTCCTCCAACGACACCCCCTCCCCACCCCCTGTTCAGTATAAAGCAGGATGAACTTCCTCCATATGCCCACCTTGCTAAGGGAAGACAACTTTGGGAAACTGTCTAAGCCTTAATTTTGTCAGTCTCAACACGAGCCCCTCCCACCCCAGTGCCAAGGCAAATTTGTCTTCATAGTGTGGATCCCTTCCCCCGCAGCTGGCAACTTCCTTGTCCAAGATTTCCCACCTCTCCACACTCACCATCCACAATAGGTTTGTTTTCTGTGTGACCAAGTAATTATGAGCTTGGGGCAAGGGGGCCCAGGGGCCAGTCTGAAGATGGTCACTTCAGTCTGGTTCTCCCTGTTCTGCTGACGTTATTGATTTTTGTTTGTTTGTTTTATTTATTATGATGATTTTTCTGTGTGAACTGGCTCTGGTGACATGAGCTATGGAGGTGAGAGGGCAAAAGAAATTTTATCCTTGTCACAATTTAGCTTCTTGAAACCACCCACTTGACTTTTTTCTTTTAATCTGCTAGTTTACCATCTCTGCTTACCTGCCTTCATTCAGTTTCCTATTCCCCAAAGTTCTTCCAAAGATTCTTTCAGAAGTTGGAGCCAGATGTGGCTAGTGGCCAGTACATATCAGCAAGCTTTTATTTCATTCCCATTATTGGACAGTTATTTTCCAGGCTGAGCTCCCCAACTTCCTGCTTCTTTCTTAGCCCTTCCCCTGGGGCAGTTCTGAGACGGGCCAAGCAATGTTTGTTTTTTTCTTTGCAAGAGATTTTCTGGCTGTGAAATGGGTATGAGGAAAACCTGACAAGGAAGCTATCAGAGAGTGAATTTGAGTGGCACCTATTCCAAAAGCATGTCTGCCTGACCTTCAGGCTACTAATGGCCCCTTCAGGCTACTTCCAGACTTTAGACTACAAGTGGGAGGGGCACAGTGCTTGCCTGACTGCAGCGGGAGTCAGCTGAGGCCAAGGGCGATTTGTGGGGCCACGTTTCCCCCAGCCTGTTTTCTCTGTGTGTGCCAGGAGAATGAATAAATCATTGTTCAGGGGCGGGATGCAGCTGCCGGGCTCCTCCCCTCGGCACATGCTCCGACTCCAGCCTCTCCATTGAGGGCTGCTGGAGCAGAGCGCTTTATACACCCAGATCCCCAAATCCTATTGAGGCCTCCCTCTTTGCACGAGCCGCCGGCTCCAGGCTCATTCAGCCTGGCCCTTTGTGCTGGAGGTTAAGTGGTTACATGTGGGGGACACCCAGAAAGGACCTGTCAGGCCCTGAAAGGCTGTGCTGATACTCTGCCCTCCTACTGATGAATGGGTGGGTGGAGGAGAGGTGGGCGGCCAGAGGCTGGGGTGGGGGAGAGGGCTGGGGATTATGGAGGCAGCTGCTAGGAAGGAGGTGGAACAGACACTCCCTTCTCTCATTCCCCCTTCAGATCAGCTTCTCTTCCTCATTCTCTCTGCTGTGGGCTCTGGGACCTTGGGTTTGGCCTCTCTGGGCTTCTGGTGGAAAAGAGGCCACTTACCACTTGGGTGGATAGGGGAGAAGCATCTATACTACCTTTCATGCTTCCAACACCTCCAAAACATCCCTAAGTTTCTCCTTTGTCCCTTCAGGGTCAGAAGAGAGGATGTGGGTGGTGGGGATGGTCGACAAATCCATCTGCTAGCTTTCTGTGGAGCACTGGGTTTGAAACTGCCCCACTGAGATCAACTCTGAATATTCACTTGAAGGACTGATGCTGAAGCTGAAGCTCCAGTATTTTGGTCATCTAATGTGAACAGACAACTCATTGAAAAGTCCCTGATACTGGGAAAGATCAAGGGCAGAAGAAGAGGGCTTCAGAGGATGAGACAGCTGGATGGCATCACCAATGCAATGAACATGAACTTGGGCAAATTCTGGGAGACAGTTGGGGACAGGGAGGCCTGGCGTGCTGCAGTCCATGGGGTTGTAAAGAGCCGGATACAACTGGGCGACTGAGCAACACCACCACCACCAACACTGAGCTTTAAAAGCTTCCTGGGAGGCCTCTCAGGAGCTGTGCAGGGTGGAGGTTCAGGGTAGGAGAGATCTTGAACTGGGTATACGACAAAGATTCTGTTGGAAAAAGATGACTCTAAGACTTTTTTAAAAAAGCCTCAAAACTCCCTATTTGAAGTACTACGTCCGCATTTTACAGCTGGGAAAACCGCCATGCGGGGCTGGAGACTGGACTTGTCTTCTGCTGCATGCTGAGTTGTGCAGTCGTGCCCAGCTCTCTGCAACCCCAGGGGCCTCGTGGACCTCCTCTGTGCATGGGATTCTCCAGGCAGCAATACTGGAGTGGGTTGCCATTTCCTCCTTCAGGGGATCTTCCCAACCCAGGATCAAACTCATGTCTCCTGTGTCTTCTTTACTGACTGAGGCACCAGGGAAGCCTCTGGACATGTCTTACCTAAGGTGAGACACAGCAGTTTTTGGCTAGACTAGAATGGCACTTTGCCTTTAAGAGGTGGTGGAGAAATGAATGAATAAAACAACTAGGTCACCGGCTTCCTAGGCCTTCCTTTCCTGAGATGAGCTAATTTGAGGAACGGTTTTTCTTCCTGCCTTAAGTGCTCTTTTGTATTTCAAAGGTCCTTCAGGGCTGTGCCTGGCCTTAGGAGCCCCAGTAACACTGTTCATAATCTTAATGTTATTTAACAATGTTCAAGGCATCTTATCTTTATTTAACCTAAAAAGGTTAAAATGCTTTGATTTGCCCAAGTTCCCAAAGCCATATGGAAAGTTAACAGAGAATATGAGCTTAGAAAAAAGAAGAAAACAGGTCACAGTGTATTGGGTTGGCCAAAAAGTTCGTTCAGGCTTGTCCACACAGTGTAATAGAAAACCCTGAACGAACTCTTTGGCCAGCCTAATAGCTTGCCCCCAAGATCAGATGCCAGTGCTGTGCTTTGCTGTGGAATCTTCGGGAGCTTCCTCATCAACCTTCCTGCCATCCACAAGATGAAGCCCAAGGTCCCTGGAATGGTGCTTGAGGCCAGATTTATGCTGCGGCCTCATCCCTCATCTCCATTTGCCCCTCAGGCTCCAGCCACACTGGCCTCCTCTGTGTTATCTGAACACACACTCTGCATTCGGTTTCCTCTGCCTTCACTTGCTTTCTCTCGGTAAGCTTTGAGTCATCCTTCAAGGCTTTCAAATATTCCCTCTGTGAAGCCTTTCCGTGCCCTCTTTTGGGCTCATTAATTTTGTCTTCCAGCTCTGTTGCAGAATCTGTCACATTGTATAGCCCACTCTTTTCTATTTCCCTTTCTCAACACAGCGCTGTCCACCAGTCCTGATTCTGCGCTGATTCATTCCCTGGCACAAAGCAGGTAATTGGGTGCTGAATGTGAATGAATGGATGGGAAGGAGCAAGGTCCTTGAGACCGAAACACTTTGATCCTACCCATCTCTTTCTCCCAGGAGTACTGACACTGAGAAATTATCCACCTAGAGAGGAACTCATGTTGATTCTATTACCTGAAGTAGAAATTTCTCTCATGTTCCCTTGTCTCCTTGTCTGACATCCCCGGCCCCTTGGGCCTGGGTCTGTTTACTCCTTGCAGCCCATTTTAGCTCTGATATCTGTCTGCTCACCAAGATATCAGTTCACTGCCGCTGCTGGATCTTCATGATGGGCTGGCCTGCTACAGAGCCCTGTTCAGGCTGGTTCTGTCCATCTCGGGTGATTTCTGTGTCCCTGCCAGTTAAGTCCCTTTGTAGCTGGGTGGACACAGCCACAGACAGCCCTTCACCTGGGGAGACTGGTTGCCTGGCAGCCTGACTAAGGAAGCCTCTGGTGACTGAAGAACAGACAACTGGGGGTGGTAGTTTAGACGCTCAGTCGTGTCCGACTCTTGCAGCCTCATGGACTGTAGCCCACCAGGCTCCTCTGTCCATGGGATTTCCCAAGCAAGAGTAGTGGAGGGGGTTGCCATTTCCTTCTCTGCGGCATCCTCCCCACCCAGGGACCGAACCCACATCTCCTGCATTTCAGGCGGATTCTTTACTACTAAGCGACCAGGGAAGCCCATAACAGACATCTACCTTTCTGCTTTTCTGTATTCATGGACTCCCCTTCCCTCCTGGAGGGATTTTTATCCTCTAGGCTTCCAGCTGTCTGAAAATCCTGGATTTGTCAGGACCACTGTCAGAGCACTTACTTCGTTAATTATATGGCGTTAGAGTACCCCACCCAACGTGATCCTTGGCTAAGGAAAGAGATGCCCTTGGAATTCATTTGTCAGGTATTGTTATTTAGAAATAACCAGCTTTATAGAACAATGGAGTGACCAACTGATGACTCAGCTCTGTCAGGTTATTGCACACCGAGTGTAATAGAGGTTTTAAATAAACAATCGGTATATAGTTATTATTATTTTTTGTAGCCAGCATACATAGGAAGAGGTAGAGGCAGGCGTGACATGTTATGCGATTGTACCTAATGACTTTCTCAGAGTCTGCCTCCTGTCTCTGACATTTTACATCCTGCAGTTCAGGAGGTTTTTGCATCTAGGGAGGAATGTTTCTAACCAGGGAATGCAAAGATGATTCCACTGCGTTTTGGGCTCTTCATAGTACTAGAGAATAGGAGAAAGGAGGTCACACTGTAGGCTGGACTGATAAGGACTATTAAGGGGAAAGAGTTGCTGCTACTTAATGAGGGCTGAGAGGTACCTGAGTGGGACCCAGGGGACCACCCTGTACTCTTGTATTAATCAAGATTCTTCAATTGCCAGTCAGAGAAAGTCCCCTCGAGTGAGGCTTGAAAAAATAAGGGCCTTGTTGCAAGGTATACCAAGGCCTCAGGAAACAAGGACAGGACTATTACCAGGACTTCTGTCTTTCTGTGTCTGCATGTCACAGACATGCGGACTACTTTCTCCTAGAAATAGGCTGACTTCTATTTGGCAAAGAATGTGATTGTTATGGCCCTAGGCGCACATCTTCCTTGCCTTGCCTTCCTTTAATTTTATTTCAGAAATTCCCAGAGAAGGACTCTGACTCACCTAGATTGGGAGTCGTAATCCTAGGCTCCTCAGATTTCCATGAGATCCACCCGGTTAGAGCTGGGAGAGACCAGGCCCAAAGGAGAGGCAAGAGGAGCTTTTCAGGACTCACCAAACAAATAATTAGATAAGGCTGTGACTGTATGACACGGGAGACCTGCGTCATTGCAGACCACCAAAGCTCAGAGACTTTACAAGTGAGGATTTGGGTCACATCAGAAGGAAGAAAACTCCAGTTGAAGGTAAGGGGAACTTTCAGTAGATAAGGGAAAAGGGGGCTAGTTAGGCCTCAGTACCTGATGTGGAAACGGGGCTGAGGTCTCTGTGTGTATATTTTTAGCTGGAGGAGTGTCCAAAGCTTGAGTTACTCTTCCCTCTTAAAATACGAATTTTCATGTATTTTTTTTTCTTTTTCTATTTCCCTTATTTTGTATACAGGATTTGTTGTTGTGATTTAATTTGCTATTTACTCTCTAGTCACTCAGTTGTGTCTGACTCTTTGCTTCCCTCATGGACTTTATAGCCTGCTGGGCTCCTCTGCCCATGGGATCCTCCAAGAATAGTGGAGGAGAGAGAAAGAGCTGGCTTAAAACTAAATATAAAAAAACTAAGATCCTCCAAGAATACTGCAGTGGGTTGCTATTTCCTTCTCCAGGGGATCTTCCCGATCCAAAGATTAAACCCAGATCTCCTGCATAGCAGGCAGATTCTTTACCATCTGAGCCACCAGGGAACTCTCTAGGTTGCAGAATGGTAAATTGGAATTAAGTTGGAAATGGAAGAGGATGGCTTATCATGGAGATCAGAAACAAATTCTTCCTCTTAAAAAAAAAAAAGCAAAAGAAAGGGAAGAGGGAAAGACAAGGATACTTTTTTGGCCTCCAGGCACAGCTTGTGGGATTTTAGTTCTCCAACCAGGGATGGAATCCAAACCCTTGGCAGTGAAAGCACAGATCCTAACCACTGGTTGTTGTTCAGTCACCCAGTTGTGTCTGACTCTTTGCAACCCCATGGACTGCAGCACGCCAGGCTTCCCTGTCCCTCACCATCTCCAGAAATTTGCCCAAGTTTATGTCCACTGCATCAGTGACGCCATCCAGCCATCTCATCCTCTGACACCCTCTTCCCCTTCTGCCTTCAATCTTTCCCACCATCAGGGACTTTTCCAATGAATTTGATGCTGTTCTCATCAGATGACCAAAATACTGGAGCTTCAGCTTCAGCATCGGTTCTTCCAATGAGTATTCAGGGTTGATTTCCCTTAAGATTGATTGGTTTGATCTCCTTGCTGTACAGGGACTTTCAAGAGTCTTCTCCAGCACCACAGTTTGAAGGCATCAATTCTTTGGAGCTCTGCCTTCTTTATGGTCCAGCTCTCAGAACCATACAAGACCACCAGGAAGATTACAGCCTTGACTATTCGAACCTTTGTTGTCTTTGCTTTTCAGCACACTGTCTAGGTTTGTCATAGCTTTCCTGCCAAAAAGCAATTGTCTTCCGATTTCATGGCTGCAGTCACCATCCACAGTGACTTTAGAGCCCAACAAGAGGAAATCTGTCACTACTTCCACATTTTTCCCTTCTATTTGTCATGAAGTAATGGGGCTGGATGCCATGATCTAGCTTTTTTAATATTTAGTTTTAAGCCGGCTCTTTCTCTTCTCCTCCTTTACCATCATCCAGAGGCTTAGTACCTTATCACTTTCTGCCATTAGAGTGGTATCATCCGTATATCTGAGGTTGTTGATATTTCTCCCACCTATCTTGATTTCAGCTCGTAACTCATCCAGCCTGGCATTTCCCATGATGTGCTCAGTATATATGGAGAATGCAATGGCACCCCACTCCAGTACTCTTGTCTGGAAAATCCCATGGATGGAGGAGCCTGGTGGGCTGCAGTCCATGGGGTCGCTAAGAGTCGGGCACGACTGAGCAACTTCACTTTCACTTTTCACTTTCATGCATTGGAGAAGGAAATGGCAACCCACTCCAGTATTCTTGCCTGGAGAATCCCAGGGACAGAGGAGCCTGGTGGGCTGCCGTCTATGGGGTCACACAGAGTCGGACACGACTGAAGCAACTTAGCAGCAGCAGCAGCTCAGTATATAAATTAAACAGAGTGGCAGCAGACAGCTCTGCTGTGCTGGTTTCTCCATCTTGAGTCCGGCAGTTGTTCCATACAGGGTTCTAACTGTCACTTCTTGACCCACATAAAAGTTTCTCAGGAGACAGTTAAGATGGTCTGGTGTTCCCATCTCTTTAAGAGCTTTCCACAGTTTGTTATGATCCACACAGTCAAAGGCTTTAGCATAGTCAATGAAACAGAAGTAGATGTTTTTCTGGAATTCCTTTGCTTTCTCTATGATACAGTGAATGCTGGCAATTTGATCTCTGGTTCCTCTGCCTTTCCAGGGTATTTTTATACGTATTATGATTGAAAGATGAATCATATTTGATTGGTAGCATGGAGGGGGTAGCATGAGAAAGGTATAAGCAAATTGCTGGGTTTACTCAACAAAGCTGTGGGTATGGAAGGGACCTCCTGGAAGCTCACTTGCCCTAAAGGCTAAATTTGTCACAGACGTCTTTCCCGGGCTGCCTCTCCCTAAGGGCAGCCAGTGCTTTTTGGTTTTATCATTAGAGCAGCAATTATTCTGTTCATTAAGTGACTTTAATGAAATAAGCACAAAACGAACATATAATTTCAAATCGTGGGGGCGGGGGGAAAGCCTTGGGATAATATAATAAGGGGAACAATCTGGCCTAGGAAGTCAGAGAAGGTTTACCTGAGAAGAGATCTGAGATATGAGAGGAGAGAGAATTTTAAGCAGAGGGAACAGTACGGCAGAAAGGAGCGCGAGGCTGCTCAGTTGCAGAACCCAAGGGCAAAGGCTGAAGCCGGAGCGAGAGAGCAGGATGCTGAGCCCCACGGCGGCTTGCCTTAAGGATTTAAGCGGCAATGCGGAAGCCACTGATGGCTTTTAGGCTGGAGGGTGGTGATGACACGATTAGATTTTCATTCTGAAATTGTCACTATGAGGCAAACCGATCGGGGAGACACACTGAATGCAATTAAGAAATTAAACAGGACTTGCAAGGCTGGGTTCAGGCTGCCGGAGGCGGGGGAGGAGGTTCCGGCGCTCGGACAGGCGAGCGGCTCCGCAGAAAACCGAACCGGCCCACGTGGGCCAGGCCGCCCCGCCCCGCCGTGCTGACGCCGCCCGACTCCGCAGTCCGGGCCTGGGCTGGGCGCAGCGCCCGGGAACCTGCACCCCACGCCCCGACCCGCGGGGACGCCCAGGCCGAGGGACCACGTCCCAGCCCCGAGGGAGCAGTTCCCGCCGCGGGGACCTAGCCACCGGAGCCAGCCGGGCGGGGCGGCGCCTCAAAGCCGTGAGTCGGGGCGGGAGCAGGAAGCTTGGAGAGGAGTCTGATGCCAGGGTGTCTCGGCTCCCATTTTACCTTCCCTGAGGACCCCTTGATCCTTAGCACCGCCCCCGCCTCCTTCCAGCTTGCTTCACGGCCCCGCCCAAGTTTAGAAAAAAAGAAAACATTTGGGCGGGACGATCTCCCGGCACCTCGCTTAGCGGGATGGAGTCTGTAGGTTTCCAAGGGACTATCCCTACACCGTTGCCCCCAGGACTTCCTCCCAGTACTGTGCTGGATGTGGGGAGGGGCCCTGCCACATTCACTGACACTCCCCCTAACTCTTACTGATTCCGTTTTTCTAATCCTAGTAATTTACGGTCAGGAGAAACTTCTTGTCAATTTAAATGCAGATCTGGGGAGAAGTCGGTTATTGGGAAGGAAAGAATAAT
Organism: Aepyceros melampus; assembly: GCA_006408695.1. NCBI lineage: Eukaryota > Metazoa > Chordata > Mammalia > Artiodactyla > Bovidae > Aepyceros > Aepyceros melampus. The sequence continues at coordinate 28,427 of SJXQ01008914.1, read as the reverse complement.
GTGGTGTGTCCTCTCTCCAGGGCCTCAAGATGGAGCAAGATAGAGGCAGGGACCCGGGATAGTAATAAACATGGAAGCAAGGGGTGAGGCCAGAAGAGAGGCTTGTCAGTGGGAGAAGGGCTTCCTCACTGGGCAGCGGAGGGAACCCAATCCAGCTCTCCCAGCCCTGAGCTGTCAGCAGCCCGGATCCAACTGCCCTATGCACTCACTCAGCAAGGAGGTACTGCCCCCTGCTCAGTGCCAGGTTCTGTGCTGGCTCCTGAACATGGTGGAGGTTATAGAGAGGAATTCCATGTCCAGTAGGGGAGGCAGGAGGCTGCTATGACAAGACAGAGGAAATAAAAACAAGTTGAATAGACATTTATTGACCATCAACTATGTGCCAGGGACAAGAAACAAACAGGCATAAGACAGCATGTATCCAAGCAGTGAGGACCCAGAGGAAGGCACAGTTGACTGTGTGTTTGTGTATATAGGGGCAGTGGGGAGAAGGTCAGGATGGTTTCTGGAAGGTGGGGATTTTAGAGCCGAATCTTAGCATACAAAGACTTCCCACGTGGTTCAGCTGGTAAAGAATCCGCCTGCAGTGCAGGAGACCTGAGTTCCATCGCTGGGTTGGGAGATCCCCTGGAGAAGGGAAAGACTGCCCACTCCAGTATTCAGGCCTGGAGAATTCCGTAGACTGTATAGTCCGTAGGGCCGGCTTTCACTTCACTTAGCATATGAAAACGAATCTGCTGGTGGAGAAGGGAAGAGCTGGGAGGGAAGGGAAGAGGAAGGATATGTTGGGCCAAGCGGATTGTGGGAGGAGAATAATGGTGTGTTCTGAGATCTCTGAACAGTTTGGGATGGTGGGAGGGGCTGAGAGCGGTAAGAGACAGGTCTGAAGCAGTGAGCAGGAGCCAGAAGAAACACAGCCTCTTAGGCCAGGAAGAGGTTTAGCAGGAGGTTTGGGCAGGAGCCGTGACAAATTTACATTTTTAATTAGAGGCAGAGAGGTCAGTGAAAAAGTCATAGCAGTCAGTAATCCAGGTTAGAAATGGCGCGTGTGTGTGTGTGAGTGCCTGCAGTTTCTGGTTGGTGTGACGAGAGTGGGCCTGCTTGGCTGAGGACACTGAACAGGGAGCAGGGCAGGCTGTGCAGACTCTGAGGAGCCTGTGGTTGGTTGCAGAATTCAGCAGCAGTTGGATCTGACTCTCTGTCAGATCCGAGAGTCACCAACACATGGTAGTTCTTGAACCTCCAGCAGAAGATGAGGTCATCTGGGGAGAAGTGTCTACAAGGGGAGGACAGCTTGCCTCAGGGCCGAGGGAGAACCCTGTGAGGAGACTGAGAATCGGCAGAGAGGGAAGAGGACAGCCACCAAGGGAGGTGTTAGCGGAGTCAAGGCAAAGGGGCAGCCTGGGGTCTGTTGCTAGGTTCTCTCGACTTCAGGAACCCCACCCTTGCCTGCTCTGACATATTCTTCTGCTTCCCCTTTACAGACCAGATGTTCGCCATCCAGCCAGGGGTAGCTGAGGGGGGTCAGTTCCTGAGGGGCCCGCCTCCTGGAGTATGTCCACCTGAACTTCAACCAGACAGCAACTCCAACTTCATGACAAGTGCCAAGGACGCCAATGAGAATTGGCATGGGGTGCCAGGCAAGTGGAGCCCGTACTAATGAGGAGCTCCTCTGAGTTGCCCTCCGACAACCAGGATTTCCAGGCTCCTGGACTCCCTGAGGGGGAGATCCGCAGCCCACCGGAGGGGGCAGAGATTCCTGGAGCTGGGCCTGAGAAGACGGGTGGTGCCAGCACAGTCTGCTCCCCGCTGGAGGACAATGGCTATGCCAGCAGCTCCCTGAGCATTGACAGCCCTAGCCGCAGCCCTGAGTCTGCCTGTGGGACCCCTCCCGGCCCTCCAGACCACCTTCTGCCCTCGGTGGCCCAGGCTGTGCAGCAGCTGCAGGCTCAGGAGCGCTACAAAGAGCAGGAGAAGGAGAAGCACCACGCGCACTTGGTGATGTACCGCCGCCTGGCCCTGCTCCAGTGGATCCGGGGCCTGCAGCACCAGTTGGTCGACCAGCAGGCCCGTCTGCAGGAGAGCTTTGACACCATTCTAGACAACCGGAAGGAGCTTATCCGTTGTCTCCAACAGAGGGCAGTACCATCCAGGCCCCAGGACCAAGACTAAGGGTGTCTCTGTACAGGGGTGCAAGGGTTTCTGTATATATTTGCAGACATATGTGTGGTTATGCACAAGCAAGTACAGATCATTTGCTGGTATAAGTGAAGGGAAGCATAAGTGAGTGTGTCAGTGCTAACAAGTAGGCAGATGTGCACAGGCCACGTGTGAATCTGCACCTGTGCATCAGTATGTGTGCTGTGCGGACACACAAGCCTATGTGTGACTATGTACATATGTGTATGTATAGTATGTATGTTGTTGTTTAGTTGCTAAGTCGTGTCCTACTTTTTTGTGACCCTGTCCTGAAGCATACCAGGCTCCTGTGTCCATGGGATTTCCCAGGTAAGAATACTAGAGTGGGTTGCCATCTCCTTCTCCAAGGGATTTTCCTGACCCAGGGATTGAGCCTATGTCTCCTGTATTGGCAGGTGGGTTCTTTACCATATGAGCCACCAGGGAAGCCCATAGTATATATGTAGGAGGAAGTACATTTGTATAGTATGTATGGATGGGTACCCTGTGGTGTGTATCATCTGTGTGCATGAGTGAAGATAGATATGCAAAAGATGTGTGTTTACATATGAGTGAGTTTGAGTGTGCAGATTTCTGGTGGGTATTTGGGAATGAGCCCTCGTGTGTACAGCCTATGTGTAGGGGTACATGTGTGCATGGGATATGCATATTAGGAGCATGTATGTTCAATTGTATATGTAGGGCAGCCATCCGTACCTTATGTTACCCGTGGTCTACACCAGCCTTTTGTCTACACAGGGTCCCACTGCTCCCTGGAGAAAAGGCTAGCCTGCTTTCATTTATCTGAAGGTTGTGGTTGATCCTTTCTCTTGGAATTTCTCAGGCTAACTCTCTTGATCTGTCACCTTCACTCCTCTCAGACCTTGCGCTGCTAAGGCTGTTGTCCCTGATGGTGGATTTGCTGCTCTGGCCTACCATGGCCTTTGGCTGCAGTTTTGCCAGAGCAATTGGTGGAAAACTGATATCAGAGAAGAGAGCTAGGATGGTGACTGACACCATGGCAGGCATGGGGGTGAGATCAGAGGAGGAGAGAGGGGGCTGTCCTGCTTGAACTCTGTCATTGGGCACATGGGAGATGGAGATGGAGGAGATGACAGTGGCAGAACCCTGAGAAGACTGGGAGAATAGGAATTCTAAAACACCAGTTCCAAACAAATCACACCCCTCCACTGCAGAGCAACCGTTACAAACCTTATTGACTTAAACTTCTGATGAAAAGGAATCTGTGTTGATATAATGTCATATGTCAATTACACATCAATAAAAAGTAGAAAAGGAATGTGTGCTTTCTAAGCTTGCAAGGAATGGACAGGTGTTCTAAGGCTGTTGGGGAAAACCTTCCTTCCTTCTCTTTGTTTCTTCCTGCTGTGCCTTTCTTGCTTTTGCAACACTGGATGTCAAATTAATTTGGTCTATGTCCCTGAAATCAGACTGTCTGGGCCAGGAGGCACCATAGTTCAGCCTTCCAGAGTGGGCAGTGGGCAGTGCAGTCCAGCTCCTAGAAGCGGGGCTGATGGGCTCCAGCAGAGGCTCTGTGAGGTGGAGAGCAGGTGAGTTCTAGGGAAAACCAAGGACTGAGGTAGCTGAGCTCCCTGCTTTGCTTTTGTGAGCCAAGAGGATACAAGATCTTGGTGGGTGAGCAGTGACCTGGAGATCACTGACATTGCCTCTGGCCCTCATCTCCCTATCTGCAAAATGTGGGTGAGTAGGTGAAAGGTATAGGGAGTGAGGCTGAAGCAATGGCCCTGGGGACTCTTGTGCGGTAAGTATGAACCTGGCCTCTGGACCAAAACCAGGACAAATAAACGGAGGCAAAGAAATGCCTTTCTTGGGTTTGTGTTTCTACTCTACCTGTTATCAGGTGGTCTCTTTTTCACACTGTCTGAGCTCCCCTTTTGAGCAGGGTTCTGGGCTTGGAGCTGGAGTGGGTGAGTGGAAGGAAGACACTGGGAGGAGGAATTCAGTCTGCTATGACTGGCAGTCTCATGGGGGGTTATGGGGAAGTGGGTGTGGGGGGATCTCTCCTCAGGGGCCTCTCAGTCCAACAGGGGAGACTTCAGCTTCTGCCCAAGGGATTGTCCTTGTCCTGAGGCACCTTTAGGCCTAAAAGGGAGGAGTGTCAACTGTGAGGGACACATGCTCGCCCCACATTCATACAAGCATGCTCACATATTCAAATCTGCCCTAGAGACACCACTTCCCTGAAGGAGGTGGAAGCCTGACTGTAAAAGATTGAGTTAGGGTCCTTAGATGGTTCTGACACAGATGTAATTATAAAACATGTACATGACTTCAGATACCTGGTGATGCCAATCTAGCTTAGCTCTTCTATTTTACATTAGTTTGTATGATGAGTCATTAATTCATTTCTCAAAAATTCAGTACTTCTATAAAGCAGTAAAAATTCAAAAATTCAGTACTTATATAAAGAAAGTATATTGCAGTTGACCCCTGAACAATGCAGGGGTTGGGAGCAGCAAACCTCCACACTGCCGAAACTGTGTGTAACTAAGAGTCAGCCCTCCATATTTGCGGGCCCTCCATATTCATGGTTCTGCATGCTTGGATTCAACCAACCGTGAATCACATAGTACTGTAATATTTACTACTGAAAAAAATCTACATTTAAGTGGATCCATGCAGTTCAAACCTGTGTTGTTGAATAGTCACCTGTAGTTATCTACTGCATAACAAATTACCCTAAAACTCAGTGACTTCAAACAATGCACATTTGTTATCTCACCATTTCTGTAGTTCAGGACTCTCTCACCAGGCTACAGTCAAGATACCAGTCCAAGGTCCATGGTCTACTTTGTTGGGAGCATTCAGTTCCAGGAAGATTGTTGCCTGGGGGTCGCCTTTCATTCCTGGCTGTGTGGGCCATGGCAGCTTGCTTCATCAAAGCATGCAAGCCAAGAAAGATATGAGTGCTAGCAAGACAGAAGTCTCAATTTCCTGCAACCTAATCACCAAAGTGAAGTCCCTCAATGTTGCCAGATTCTATTGGTTAAAAACAAGTTGCTTAAGGGGGAATATTACACAAGGCTCTGAGTACTGGGAGGTGGAGATGACCAGGGGCCATCTTACAGACTGTCTGCTTCTCAGGTGGCTCAGTGGTAAAGAACCTGCCTGCCAATGCAGGAGATGTGGATTCGATCCCTGGGCTGGGAAGATCTCCTGGAGAAGGGGATGGCAACCCACTCCAGGATTCTTCCCTAGAAATCTCCATGGACAGAGAAGCCTGGTGGCCTCTAGTCCATGAGGTTGCAAGAGCTGGACATGACAGCATATACACTACTCAAGCAAAGACTGTAGTCCTCTGGTGACGTGTTGGCCAGTCTCTACAGGCCTCATCGCAAATCCAGTGTTAGTGTTTCCTCCTAAACACAGTAGGAACAGGTAGCAGAGACAGGAAAGCAATGACATCTCTGAACATACGATCAAGGAAGACTTCCTGGAGGAAGAAGAACCTAGAGAATGAGTGGAAGTTGAGACAACAGGAGGATAGTGATTCCTAGTGCAGACTGGACCAAATGTCTTGGATCCTCTAGTTACTAGCTGTGCCTCACTTTTTTTCAACTGTGAAATGAGTCAATTCGTGCTTTTCTCATAGCGTTATTTGAGAGTTCAGTAAGTTTACACATGTATAGGGCTTAGAACTGAGCCTGGCACAGAGGAACGAATCCATAAATGTCAGACTTGTTCATGGACTGGGAGAGAATGAGGAGGCCATCAGAGTCAGGAGATGCAGCTGGGCAGTTATGCTGTGTGTTGTTATTTAGTCACTAAGTCATGTCTGACTCTTTGTGACCCAATGGACTATAGCCCCCAGACTCCTCTGTCCATGATGTCCCAGGCAGGAATACTGCAGTGGGTTGCCATTTCCTTCTCCATGGGATCTTACCCACCCAGGGATCAAACCTACCTCTCAAGCTTTGGCAGGCAGATTCTTTACCACTGAGCCACAGGGGCACTGCGGGTTGTGCTATATATTAAAAACCATTCCTTAAGGGCCTTGAATTCCAGATTTATGAGTTTAATGGGATGCTGGTGGAGAGAAGAGGAGCATGAGATGGGAGTGTTGCAGAGCAGACCTCAGATCCACACTCATATGCATGCCCACACCCACCAGGCACCCACAGACACAGGGGCACCAGACCCCAGGCCTATGCATGCGCGCGCACGCACGCACGCACGCACTCACTGCTGGACACAGACCCACACGCGTCCTCACGCGTCCTTCCTTCTCCTTCCCCCACCCCTCTCAGAAAGAAAACTGCACCCAGCCTGGCGCGGGGAGAGGGTGAGTGCGGGAAGTGCGGGGTGGTGGGGTGAGGGGTGAGGAGGTGAGGAATTCTGCACCGGTCAGACCTGCGACTCTCCCAGCCCCAGCACGGGACAGCCAAAAATGTGTCTGCTCCTCTTCTCTAGGCCTGAAGGCTTCCCTAGCCAAACCTTATCCTTCCCCCATCCTCCCTCCAAACCGCTAGGCTCAGAAGCAGTGGGTCCTCTAATAGCCCCATTCTCTTTGGTCACCTGTAAATTTGAGATGAACGGGCCAGCGGGAGGAAGGAGGTAGCTCTTGGAAAACGGGGTCGTTGTACTAAGGTCAGGGCCGGGGGTGGGGCTAGGTTCCCCAAGACCTGCACCAGCCACCCACCCACACACACACACCGCGGATGAAAAAGGGTTCGGGCCGTGGGAGGAGACGGTCCTAGGGCCTCCCGCCACGGGGGGCCGAGACCCTGCCCTACAATGGGGCGCGAGGTGGAGCTCGAGAGCTCGCGCTGGGCGGGGAGGGTGAGGGCCGGAGGACTGCGTTCAGCGGGTGTTCAGCGGTCCCCGGGCGGGGCTCAGCCCCAGAAAGGCACAAACAAAGAGGCAGCCTCCCCGAAGCCTCGCGCCGCCTCGCGCCGGGGACTCAGCACAAAGCGGGGGGCGGGTGGAACCGAGTACACCCCACGCGCCGGCGCGTACGGAACTGTTGATCCGCACGATTGGGAGCGACGTTTCCTGCGCCTAATCCCAACAAGCATGAAAACGGCTCGAGCGGCCCGCCAGCCGGCCCTTTGTCCCGGCCCCTCGCGGGGCAGCTGCAGCCGGGATCCCGCCCCCCTTTTGTGTCTCCTCCCCCGCGCCCCTCCCCGCCCTCCCCACCTCAGCTGCCCGGAGGGCCGCA
>SJXQ01008914.1:0-20893 GCA_006408695.1 Aepyceros melampus | reverse complement strand
GCCCGGAGGGCCGCAAGCCTCCCAGGGCCCTCGCCTCGGGCACTTGGGCTGCACAAAGAGGGGCAGCGCCCCTAATCTGGGGAAGGAGGAGGATTAACCCTAGGGTCTGCAGGGAGGGGAAGGACTGTGGAGAGAAGAGAGAGAGGGGGCTGCGGTGTGCCGGTGATGTGGCCTGCAAGTGAGAATTTAGATGTGGGACTGGAGCCGTGAGTGACACGTTTGAGCGAGTGCAAGTTAGCCGGCGGGAGGGGCCCAGGTTGTTACTCCTGCTTCTTGAACTCCTCTGGCCAGCCTCCAACAGTCAGCAGTCAGACAACTCTCAGGGCAAGAAACTCCCTAGACCTTGAAGGGTTGCCCTGGGACCTTCTCTCTCTGCACTCCTCCGAGGATCGCCTCCGCTCTGTGCCTTGGCCTCTGCCCATCGTCTGGACTCCAGCAGGGCCTCTGGCCTCCAACTGCCCCCTGGACAGCTCCACCCAGAGGATCTACACCCCCTCAAACCTCCCGTGTCCAAAACTGAGTTCATCTACTCCTTCCCACAAGCCTGCTCACCCCACTCAGTCGTCTGGGGTGTGAGCCTTGGTCCTCCCGGTCACTCCTCACACCCATCACCAGGTCCTGTCCCTTCCTACTCACAAATAATTCTCTGGCTTATGCCTTCCTGTCCACTCCAACTTCCCCACCTTGGTTCAGGCCACCGTCATCTCAGGTGGCACTAATGGTAAGAACCTGCTTACCAGTACAGGAGACATAAGAGATGTGGGTTTGATCCCTGGGTTTGGAAGATCCCCTGGAGAAAGGCATGGCAACCCCGGTATTCTTGCCTGGAGAATCCCATGGATAGAGGAGCCTGGCAGGCTACAGTCCATGGGGTCGCGCTGAGTTGGACACAACTGAAGCAACTTAGCATGTACGCACCCCTCTCTCACCTGGACAACTGGAAGGGCTCCTGGTCTTCTCCCTCTGTTCCTTCACACTGCTCTAGAGTGGGGCTTCCACCTGATTCCTTGAAATTACGACCTTCCAAGGCTCTCCAATGGCTCAGCTTGCTTAGCTGGAAATGCAAGTCCTTCTCTGACTGCTTCCTATATCCCCACTGGCCTGATCTTTCCCCCAGGGTCTAGAGTTCTCAAGTTACTGTCTAGTCCACAAAGATCTTCCTCAAGAGCCTTCCTGGAGATTTTTCCCATGAAATCTCTGAGTAGCCTTCTCACAGAACCATCCTTCAGAGCGCCAAGGTCCAGGGAACTACAGGGCAGTAGGAAGGCAGACCCTCCAGAGGGGGGTGCATGCTGGCCCAGCCTTGCCCACAAAATGCCTGCCCCACGCAGGACAGCAGGTCTCCTCCCTGGCGGAAGTGGCCCCGCCCTTCCATGGGCCTCTCCAGGTCTTTGTGGCCTCTGAGGCCACTCCAGGTGCATGAATCTTCAGAGCTGCTAGCCACTTTTGTCCTAGATGTCTCAGGATGGACCACATCCTGAGGGCTCAGAACCCCACACTTTGCAAGCATGTCTGAGTCACGCTGTTCCTGTCACCACGTCACAGGACACTTCCTCCTAGGAATCTGCTTCCAAGGTGCTCTTCAAGTCCTCATCTTAGTCACAGACGGGAAAACCCTATATCCAACAGATATTTGTTACTGTCTACCATGTGGCAGACCTTCTGGTAGGCAGTGGTCACCTAGATGAATCTGACACAGTCCCCTCCCATTGGAACTTCATAGTCAATTTCTGGAGACCCAGACATGGGTAATAAGAATGCAGTGTGATAAATGCTAATACAAGTCTGTCCATGGTGCTACGGAAGCACTTTCTAAAACTTGTTCCAGTGGGTAGGAAGTAAAAGATTTCCAAGTTCAAAGGGGATGATCAGGAGAGCGTTCAAGGAGGAGCTGATGTGGGGGATGTGAGCAGGAGGATGAGTAAAAGCAGACGAGGAAGACAGCATCCTAGGCAAAGTGAAAGAGGACTTGCCCCAGGGAGCCGAGAACCAGGAGCCTCCAAGAGTTCAGAAGCCGAGCACTGTCCCAGAAACAATCTCTCTGGCCAGCAACCACAATGAGGAGTGAGGCTTTACCTGTACAACTGTTATGAATGCTTGCTCTCATGGGGTTTGGCGTGAGACATCACATCACTCCCTGGGGTGCTGGGGAGTATAATAAAGTCAGTAAAGTATCCCACTTACCTGTGAACCACACGAGCCTCTGTCTTCATGTACACCCAGAACCTTCACAGTTTGAGAGAATCTAAAGGAGGAATGAGTACAGGCTGGGAGTCCCAGAAGCCAGTCCTCTGAAGAAAGGGCTTCTGCTTCAAGTCACTGGGCTTCATTATGGGAACCAACAAGACTTCCTTAAAAGACCCTCCCTGATTAATATCAACTAAACTTGTTTCTGCAGGAACCATGCAGCATGGGGTCAGTCCAGAACATGCAGGTGTACACAGATGTATATGTGTGTGCCAAAACCCTGTGAAGAAGGCCAGATCTTCTTTCCTCTGGTGCATCTGGTGGGTTTCAATGCCATACTCCATTCCCCTCCCTCGATTTTATTCCTACTTGCATCTGTGTGTTATTCTTGTCCCTGTAGCCAGCTCTGCTTCTTCCCATTCTCAACATCATCTTTCCTAACTCACATCTCTATTTCAGCCCAAATGATCTTCCCAACCACATCAGCAATAAGAGAAGGAAGAAGGAACAGAAGGCAGAGGGGAGGAGGAGAAGAGTGTCCTCTTAGAGCGCTAACTTTGCATCAGGGCAGCCACTGTTCTTGGTGCTTTATCGGTGTTAACTCACCGAATCCTCAGAAGAAAGATACTATGATCATCCTCCAGTCTGAGGATGAAGAAACTGCGGCCCAAGTTGTTGAGCAACTTGCCTAAATTCACATAATTGGCAGGAGGCCGAGCCAGGATTCAAGTCTAGGCACTCAGGCTGCAGAATCAATTCTCTAAGCACCTCAAAGTCCACAACCATTCCCTACCTGCCTTTATAACCATCTTCGTTTCCTCCTACCCTACCCTGTTCCATCCCAATCTCATTCTCATTACCATCCTTTTCTGCATATATATCCCCGTCCCACTTACTCCATGCACAATTTCATCCCCATTTGTTACCACCGTCACCACCACCCAGCCTTTGAATCTTTCCCATTCCTATGCCCTTCGTCTTCCTTCCACCCCTTATAAAGTTGGCTTTAGATTCTTTTTTTTTTTTTAATATTTATTTGGCTGTGTCAAGTCTCAGTTGTGGCACACATCATGTGCGGTCTTCCGTTGTGGCACACAGGCTCAGTGTTTGCTCTACAGCATGTGGGCTTAGTAGGCGAGGCTGGGGAATGAACCTGCGTCTCTGGCATTGCAAGGCGGATTCTTAACCACTGCACCACCAAGGAAGTCACTAAATTCTTCAAGTTCACTAGCCTTGTGAACAAGAGATAAATTCACTTAAATTTTTGGAGCCCTAGTTTCCTCTTCTGTTCAAGGTAAGAAAGCAAGTACCATCTACTTTATAGGCTTGCTGTGAATATTAAATAATGCTCTTGAAATTGCCTTGTAAATTGCAAAATATTTTATAGCCCAGTGTGTTGTTGTTCAGTTAATTTGCTTTGGTATTATTTTTTACCCCTTCTAGAAGCAAATGTTTTAATTTCAGTAATTGACCATTTGTTTTCTAAACAGTGAAATTTTTATGCTGTTTTGAAACTAATTTTAATGGAGGCTATTGAAATTTTCAGGTAATCTTTATTGTTTGTGATTATTAATAATTTAAGGAAAATAAAAGTAAATGTTGCTTTATTAACCAGGTTGGGAATATGTCCCATGGGACGTCCTACAAATGAAATGGTTCTGAATGAGGGTGCTGTAGGACTCGATGGGAAGGAGGGGAGATGGGAATAAAGAATGGGAAAGAAGATGGAGAAGTGGATGTGACCGAGGTAGAAATCAAGAGCCTAGAAAGGATACAGACGAGAAAAGAATGATTAAGCTGTGCTGAGACTTCCTATGTGTCATTTTACTCTCCATATAACCCCAGGAAGCAGTTTCTCTATTATCCTATTTTATAGGTGAAAAAAAAAAACAAAGTTTCTTAGGAGGGTTCCATTTCTGGCAGGACAGATATAATTATCTCTCTCCTCACATTCCACCTCACAGCTCGGGCCAGAAAGAAACGTGTTTTTTTTCACAGAGACTCTGCCTGAGAAACAGGTTTATCTGTGGCCAGAAAGGGTCGTCTAAGCTAGGGAGCGTCCTCATGACCCACCTAAGAGTAAGTTCAGTGGAACTAGGCCCGAGGTGGGAATTTGCCATTGGGATGGAAAGGGGAGGAGACGTGATAGCGGGCGTCTGCTTCATGCTGCAGCTGTACAGGCAACGCTCCAGATGTCTGCTTCCTCCTTCACATGGGAAAACCAAGGCAAGAGAAGGTTGTGCTTCTTCCGATTCCTTGTGCCTAGAGTGCCTGAAATCCTCATACAGCCTGCCAAGACTCACAAATCCCCTCACCTCTGAATTCATTCCTACTCCCAGAACTCACCCAGATAGAAGCAAAATCTTCTACGTTGATTTCCTGATTCCCCACCCCAACCTGTCTCAGGTACAATCACCACCTTGATCTCCTTTTATATGGAAAACTCCTTTTATGTGAGACACTCAGATACTCCCCTCATCATTACCGAGCTCTAGTTTGTGTGTGTGCATGTGTGCGCATACACATACATTTTAGGACTAGGGGTCAGAACAGCTACATGCTCAGCTGACAGACGAGGAGCCTCAGGCAAGGAAATGAGAAGGGAGATGTTGCTGACGCATGTAGAAATGGCAAATTATCCTGTGGAGTCTTCTAGTACCTTGTTTCCTCACAATACTTAACATTTTTCAAATCAATTCCAGTTCTGTTATTTGGCTATTGAGTAGGTGCAGCCAACCCTACCTTTCAGTGGATAACCTATAGTCAAAGTCAAGCAGCATTAACTAACCTTGGGAGTTATCTGAATACTTTATTTAGTGAGGCAAGAATGACTAGAGTCACCTTGCCTTATGAACTTTGCCCAGAGAAGGATAATTACCCTCAGGAGTCCCTTACTAAATTAGCAACCTATGGCTCTGCTCCCACTGTAATACTATCCCCTTATATGTGATCAGAGTTTGATAGTTTACAGAACCTTTCCCTCTATTTTCCCATAGCTTTCTCATGACTACGATGGGAGGTAAGCGATGGCAAGCCCTTTTATAGAAAAGGAAATAGGTACTCACAGAGGTTAAGCGACTTGCACAGAGTTGGCCAGCTTGCAATGGAGCCAGGACCCTACTCTTTCAACCAACACTCAACTGCCCAGCTCTCACCCAGGTCTGCTTTGATTCCCAGGGCAGCAATGTGGCAGGACTTAAAGATGAATGTGTGCAGGGAGAGTTGCTGGCTCAGTGGGAATGCCTTGGCATTTGGATAATTCTTTGAATCAGACTGTCAAATGCAGGGTCCCAATTTAGCATCCTTGTTCCCGAGACATGAAATACCACTAGAACTGCCTACCTAATTATTGGGTCAAACGTGGATCAGTGGTAAAGAATTCGCCTACCAATGCAGGAGATACAGGTTTGATCCCTGGGTCGAGAAGATTCCCTGGAGGAGGAAATGGCAATCCACTCTAGTATTCTTGCCTGGAAAATTCCGTGGTCTGGGAAGCCTCACGGGCTACAGTCCATGGGGTTGTGACGAGTTGGACACAACTAAGCACATACATACACACACACATATTTTTAAAGCCCTCCCACTCCTCTCTCCTCCCTGCCACTGAGAACCACAGGTCTGTGGTCTCCGCTTTCTCAGTTTTGGACACTGATCCTCTTTCTATTGTCCACCTCCTGCCATTCTTCTCTTCTCCCAGGGCAGTTTCAGGACATGCTTCTGTTGGACCCTATCAGCTAGAAAGCATCAAGAGTTACTGACGCTTGAGCCCCCAAGCCTCTGAGGCTTAAGGAGTGAAGTCAAAGTTGCTCAGTCACGTCAGAGTCTTTGCAACCCCATGGACTGTAGGCTGCCATGCTCCTCTGTCCGTGGGATTCTCCAGGCAAGAATACTTGAGTGGGTTGCCGTTTCCTTTGCCAAGGGATCTTTCCAACCCAGGGTTCAAACCGGATCTCCTGCATTGCAGGCAGACTCTTTATGGACTGAGCCGCCAGGGAAGCTGAGGCTTAAGGAGGCTGTTCCTTTAAGAAGGCTGGTTCCCAGGACTACCAGGGGAGTGGGTACTAGGAGGGACCAGGCGGAAGGGGCAGGGCAGTTGGTAGAGTAGGGAGAGGACCCCACCCCCGCCCCCTGCAGGCCTCACCTAATCGCCACTCTCTGCATTATTACCCGCCTAACGCAGCGTGCTTTTAAATAAAATATGCAAAGATTTCTCTCTCAAATTATCTCCCCAAGGCAAGCTAGCTCAACTCTAGCTTGTTAATAGAAAAAATGCAAATAGGTTCTCCCCGCTCGCTGCCTCAGCCCCCAGGCTCTGGACAGCTCTAGCGAGTCCTCCTTTCGGGGAATTTCTGTTTCCACTGAAACCAGTCTTTAGGAGAGCGGGAGAGCTTTTCGAAGAATCTTGGAGGGGAGGGAACAGCTTAGGTAGGAGTCTGAGGAAATCACAACGCTACGGGGCTTGCCTCTTTCTGAGCCTCCTTTTCCTCATCTGAGGTCTCAGCTAGTCCTTCACCGGGCTGCTGGTGAGGCTGAACAGAGGCAAAGCCAGTGGGCTGGGGCAGGGTGCACCTTTCCAGTTTAAACCTGCTGTGCTTGGAGGATACCGAGGTGGAGAAGACAGGCTCAGCGTCTGTCCTCAAGAAGCTTACAGTCCAGCAGGGAAAAAAAAACAAACCCAGACCACTTAAAATTTGAAAAGCAATTATAAGACATCTTAATCAAGCAATCAAAATCAGTGTCAAAGTAGGGAGACAAAAAGATATCCACCTCCTAATATGGACCCCCTATAATGAAAAGGACATCTTTTTGGGTGTTAGTTCTAAAAGGTCTTGTAGGTCTTCATAGAACCATTCAACTTCAGTTTCTTCAGCGTTACTAGTTGAGGCATAGACTTGGGTAACTGTGATATTGAATGGTTTGCCTTGGAGACGAACAGAGATCATTCTGTCGTTTTTGAGATTGCATCCAGTACTGCATTTCGGACTCTTTTGTTGACCATGATGGCGACTCCATTTCTTCTGAGGGATTCCTGCCCACAGTAGTAGATATAATGGTCATCTGAGTTAAATTCACCCATTCCAGTCCATTTTAGTTCGCTGACTCCTAGAATGTCGACGTTCACCCTTGCCATCTCTTGTTTGACCACTTCCAATTTGCCTTGATTCATGGACCTGACATTCCAGGTTCCTACGCAATATTGCTCTTTACAACATCGAATCTTGCTTCTATCACCAGTCACATCCACAACTGGATATTGTTTTTGCTTTGGCTCCTTCCCTTCATTCTGTCTGGAATTATTTCTCCACTGATCTCCAGTAACATATTGGGCACCTAATGACCTGGAGAGTTCCTCTTTTGGTATCCTATCATTTTGCCTTTTCATACTGTTCATGGGATTCTCAAGGCAAGAATACTGAAGTGGCTTGCCGTTCCCTTCTCCAGTAGACCACATTCTGTCAGACATCTTTTTTGGGTGTTAATTCTAAAAGATCTTGTAGGTCTTCATAAAACCGTTCAACTTCAGTTTCTTCAGTGTTACTGGTTGGGGCATAGACTTGGATAACTGTGATATTGAATGGTTTGCCTTCAGTAGGAAGTCAAGAAACACCTGGAGTAACAGGCAAATTTGGCCCTGGAATACGGAATGAAGCAGGGCAAAGGCTAATAGAGTTTTGCCAAGAAAATGCATTGGTCATAGCAAACACCGTCTTCCAACAACACAAGAGAAGACTCTACACATGGACATCACCAGATGGTCAACACCAAAATCAGATTGATTATATTCTTTGCAGCCAAAGATGGAGAAGCTCTATACAGTCAACAAAACAAGACTGGGAGCTGACTGGCTCAGATCATGAACTCCTGATTGCCAAATTCAGATTTAAATTGAAGAAAGTAGGGAAAACCACTAGACCATTCAGGTATGACCTAAATCAAATCCCTTATGATTATACAGTGGAAGTGAGAAATAGATTTAAGGGTCTAGATCGATAGATAGAGTGCCTGGTGAACTATGGAATGAGGTTCATGACATTGTACAGGAGACAGGGATATCCTATCATTTTGCCTTTTCATACTGTTCATGGGGTTCTCAAGGCAAGAATACTGAAGTGGCTTGCCATTCCCTTCTCCAGTGGACCACATTCTGTCAGACCTCTCCACCATGACCCTCCCATCTTGGGTTGCCCTGCAGGCATGGCTTGGTTTCATTGAGTTAGACAAGGGTGTGGCCCTAGTGTGATTAGATTGACTAGTTTTCTGTGAGTATGGTTTCAGTGTGTCTGCCCTCTGATTCCCTCTTGCAACACCTACCATCTTACTTGGGTTTCTCTTACCTTGGGCGTGGGGTATCTCTTCACGATTGCCCCAGCAAGGCACAGCCACTACACCTTACCTTTGAGGAAGGGTATCTCCTTACCACCACCGTTCCTGACCTTCAATGTAGGATAGCTCCTCTAGGCCCTCCTGTGCCTGCCCAGCCACCACTCCTCGGGTTGCTTCTCCCAGCCGCCGGCCCTGGCCTTGGGTGTGGGTGGCTCCTCTCAGCTGCTGCTCCTGGCCTCGGGGGCAAGGTGGCTTCTCCCGGCCACCACTGACCTTGGACGCGGGGTGTCTCCTTCCCGCTGCTGTCCCTGACCTCAGATGCGGGGTAGCTCCTGCCGGCCACTGCCCTGACCTCAGATTCAGGGTAGCTCCTCTCTGCCGTTTCTGCACTGTCGCAACCTGGCCCTCTAGGCTGCTGCCCCTGACCTCAGACGATGGGTAGCTCTCGGCCACGCTCAAGTGCGGCAGCCGCCTCCGCCGCCTGCTAGTAATTTTCTGGTGGAGTCTTTAGGGTTTTCTATGTAGAAGATCATGTCATCTGCAAACAGTGAGAGTTTTACTTCTTCTTTTCCAATTTGGATTCCTTTTACTTCTTTTTCTGCTCTGATTGCTGTGACCAAAACTTCCAGAACTATGTTGAATAGTAGTGGTGAAAATGGGCACCCTTGTCTTGTTCCTGACTTTAGGGGAAATGCTTTCAATTTTTCTCCATTGAGGATAATGTTTACTGTGGGTTTGTCATATATAGCTTTTATTATGTTGAGGTATGTTCCTTCTATTCCTGCTTTCTGGAGAGTATTGATCTCTGGTTCCTTTGCCTTTTCTAAAACCAGCTTGAACATCAGGGAGTTCATGGTTCACATATTGCTGAAGTCTGTAGGTACTTTAAATAATATATACTGAGAAATGGCCATTGGGAATTCCCAGGTACTCCAGTGGTTAAAACTCTGTGCTCTCATTGCTGTGGTCCTGGTTCAATCCCTGACTGGGAAACTAGGATCCCACAAGCTGTGTGGTGCTGCTAACAACAACAAAAAAGAACATTAATTTGACCCTTATCTGCCTTTGCAGTATGCGTCTACTGTGAGCAGTTTTATTAGCTTTCATCTGGTAAGTAATGAACGAAGAATGAATAGAAACCAAAGTGAACACCACGCATAAAACACATTCACATATTTAAATAAATATTGTTCACAAATGACCTGCTGATTTCAAGCAAAATAGAGCTTCAATCAGTTACTATTTTTATAAATCATTCTTTTCATTCAACACATTTTCATTAAAGTTTTGTTGATTTTTGAGATATACATTTGGCATGTTACAACAAAGAGAAATATTCTTCTGTACTAAACTATGTTCTTCCATCCAATAATGCTAAGTAAGCCTGCATAATTGCCAAATATATCCTTTTAGACTGACAGTGTAGACTTAAGTGAGAACATGTATTGCAATGGGAAAATGCTAAAGCATTGTTTGTTTGGTTGGTTTTTGAAGTGTGTGCCAATCAGCAGTGGTTTGGTGATAATTAGCAGAATGTGTTTAAGGCCTACAGAGTGTCTAGGGTCTCTGTTTAGAGCTCAGCATGAAGCAGCTGCAGATATTGGTCAGGGACTCAGAAGTGAGGTATCCAATAATGCTAAGTAAGCCTGCATAATTGCCAAATATATCCTTTTAGACTGACAGTGTAGACTTAAGTGAGAACATGTATTGCAATGGGAAAATGCTAAAGCATTGTTTGTTTGGTTGGTTTTTGAAGTGTGTGCCAATCAGCAGTGGTTTGGTGATAATTAGCAGAATGTGTTTAAGGCCTACAGAGTGTCTAGGGTCTCTGTTTAGAGCTCAGCATGAAGCAGCTGCAGATATTGGTCAGGGACTCAGAAGTGAGGGACTCCTTCTGCTGCAAAGAATCCAATTTTAGTTTCCTAGTCTTTGATGAGCTTTTGTCTGCTTCAAGGAGTTTCCTAAAGAGGTGAGGGGGGTGACAATAGAGAGAGACCCTGATTACAAACTAGACCCTGATTGAACTTTTTTAAAGTCTTTATTAAATTTGTTGCTATATTGTTTCTGCTTTATGTTCCTATTTTTGGCCACAAAGCAGATGGAATCTTAGCTTCCTCACCAGGGATCAAATCTGCAACACCTGCATTGGAAGGTGAAGTCTTTACCACTGGACTACCAGGGAAGTCCCCCTGGTTGAACTTTGAGTGGGGTCTTTATGCCTGTTCTCTTGAAACACCAAATGTGTTCATATGTTGTTATTGTTCAGTCACACAGTCATGTGAAGCTCTTTGTGACCCCATGGGCTGTAGCGGGCCAGACTCCTCTGTCCGTGAGATTTCCCAAGCAATAATACTGCCATTTCCTCTCCAGGGGATCTTCCCAACCCAGGGATCAAATGCTCTCCTGCAATGGAAGGTGGATTCTTTACCATTGAGCAACCAACCTTTTAAAACAAAGCAATTTATAAAATTAAAAGCTTCTGCACAACAAAGGAAACTATAAGCAAGGTGAAAAGACAGCCTTCTGAATAGGAGAAAATAATAACAACTGAAACAACAGACAAACAACTAATCTCAAAAATATACAAGCAGCTTATGCAGCTCAACTCCAGAAAAATAAATGACCCAATCAAAAAATGGGCCAAAGAACTAAATAGACACTTCTCCAAAGAAGACATACGAATGGCTAACAAACACATGAAAAGATGCTCAACATCACTCATTATCAGAGAAATGCAAATCAAAACCACAATGAGGTACCATTTCACACCAGTCAGAATGGCTGCGATGCAAAAGTCAACAAGCAATAAATGCTGGAGAGGGTGTGGAGAAAAGGGAACCCTCTTACACTGTTGGTGGGAATGCAAATTAGTACAGCCACTATGGAAAACAGTGTGGAGATTCCTTAAAAAATTGCAAATAGAACTGCCTTATGATCCAGCGATCCCACTGCTGGGCATACACACCGAGGAAACCAGAATTGAAAGAGACACGTGTACCCCAATGTTCATCGCGGCACTGTTTGTAATAGCCAGGACATGGAAGCAACCTAGATGTCCATCAGCAGATGAATGGATAAGAAAGCTGTGGTACATATACACAATGGAGTATTACTCAGCTATTAAAAAGAATACATTTGAATCAGTTTTAATGAGGTGGATGACGCTGGAGCCGATTATACAGAGTGAAGTAAGCCAGAAAGAAAAACATCAATACAGTATACTTACACATATATATGGAATTTAGAATGATGGTAATGATAAACCTGTACGCAAGACAGCAAAAGAGACACAGTTGTATAGAATGGCCTTTTGGACTCTGTGGGAGAGGGAGAGGGTGGGATGGGTTGGCAGAGTGGCAATGTAACATGTGTGATATCATAAGCGAAACGAATTGCCAGTCCAGGTTTGATGCAGGATGCAGGATGCTAGGGACTGATGCACGGGGATAATCCAGAGAGAGGGTGTGGGGCGGGAGGGTGGAGGTGGGGGTCGGGATTGGGAGTTCATGTACACTCATGGCTAATTCATGTCAATGTGTAACAAAACGAATACAGTATTGTAAAGCAAAACAAACTAAAAAATAAAAATTAATTAAAAAACATTTTGCAAAAATGTAGCAAACTATTTGTTCAGCCTGGGCCTCTTAAATGGCATCCCGTTATTTATAGAGATGTAGTTTGGCAGTGGCACCCCACTCCAGTACTCTTGCCTGGCAAATCCCGTGGGCGGAGGAGCCTGGTAGGCTGCAGTCCATGGGGTCGCTGGGAGTCGGACACAACTGAGTGACTTCACTTTCACTTTTCACTTTCATGCGTTGGAGAAGGAAATGGCAACCTACTCCAATGTTCTTGCCTGGAGAATCCCGGGGACAGGGGAGCCTGGTGGGCTGCCCATCTCTGGGGTCGCACAGAGTTGGACACGATTGAAGCAACTTAGCAGCAGCAGCAGCAGTTTCTTATAATGAGATGATAGAATCAGAGTGGGAAAAATCCCATTACAGGTCATATTTAGACCTGTAAATATGTGTGCGTGCTCAGTTGTGCCTGACTCTTTATGATCCTATGGACTGTAGCTGGCCAGATTCCTCTGTCCGTGGAATTCCTCAGGCAAGAATACTGGAGTGAGTTGCCATTTCCTTCTCCAGGGGATTTTCCTGACTCAGAGATCAAATCCATGTCTCTTGCATTGCAGGTGTATTCTTTACCACCGAGTGACTTGGGAAGTCCTTACTAGCTATAGGATACTTGTTATTTCACTGTTTAGGGTTGGTGGGAAATGTGATATCTTCTCCCCCTTGAGTTAATGTGTGTATTATGTGAAAGGGCTTTGTAAACTACATTTTAATGTACTACATTAATGTTATTTATTATATTTAAAGCAGTTGCTTATTAATATGTAAATATTACCAAATGGCATTGCTAAATTATTTTACCAGAATAGCCAAATATAGTCAGTGTTATGTGAGTACTCAACAGAAGGTAATAAATAACTCAATAGATAAGTGGGATAATAATATCTAAACAAAAATTTATTCTTATTTCATTCTTAAATAAAAAACTTTTCAACTTAAAAAAAAAAGCAATTTAATATTTTTCATAAATTAGCTTAGATAACACATGGGAAATAGACAGGGAAACAGTGGAAACAGTGTCAGACTTTATTTTTTGGGGCTGCAAAATCACTGCAGATGGTGATTGCAGCTATGAAATTAAAAGACGCTTACTCCTTGGAAGAAAAGTTATGACCAACATAGATAATATATTCAAAAGCAGAGACATTACTTTGCTGACTAAGGTCCATCTAGTCAAGGCTATGGTTTTTCCTGTGGTCATGTATGGATGTGAGAGTTGGACTGTGAAGAAGGCTGAGTGCAGAAGAATTGATGCTTTTGAACTGTGGTGTTGGAGAAGACTCTTGAGAGTCCCTTGGACTGCAAGGAGATCCAACCAGTCCATTCTGAAGGAGATCAGCCCTGGACTTTCCTTGGAAGGAATGATGCTAAAGCTGAAGCTCCAGTACTTTGGCCACCTCATACCAAGAGCTGACTCACTGTAAAAGACCCTGATGCTGGGAGGGATTGGGGGCAGGAGGAGAAGGGAATGACCGAGGATGAGATAGCTGGATGGCATCACCAACTCGATGCACATGAGTCTGAGTGAACTCCAGGAGTTGGTGATGGACAAGGAGGCCTGGTGTGCTGCGATTCATGGGGTCACAAAGAGTCAGACACAACTGAGTGACTGAACTGAACTGAACTGAACTGAACTGAACACCTTTCTAGGGCTTCCCTAGAGAGTAAAAGTGTAAAGGTGTCTTTACATTTTTTCCAAGGAGTTCTTCACATCAGGTGGCCAAAGTATTCTTTTCAGCTTCAGCATCAATCCTTCCAATGAACATTCAGGACTGATTTCCCTTAGGATGGACTGGTTTTATCTCCTTGAAATCCAAAGGACTCTCAAGAGTCTTCTCCAACACCACAGTTTAAAGCATCAATTTTCGGCCCTAAGAGAAGCCTTGTTGCTGCTGCTGCTAAGTCAGTTCAGTTGTGTCTGACTCTGTGAAACCCCATAGACGGCCCCCCGCATAGACAGCAGCCCACCAGGTTCCCCTGTCCCTGAGATTCTCTATGCAAGAACATTGGAATGGGTTGCCATTTCCTCCTCCAATGCATGAAAGTTTTGTGAAAGTGAAGGCATTCAGTCGTGTCAGACTCTGTGTGACCACATAGATGGCAGCCCACCAGGCTCCTCCATCTATGGGATTTTCCAGGCAAGAGTACCGGAGTGGGGTGCCATTGCCTTCTTTGAAGAGAAGCCTTCGGTTCAGTTCAGTTGCTCAGTCGTGTCCAACTCTTTGCAACCCCATGAATCACAGCATGCCAGGCCTCCCTGTCCATCACCAATTTCTGGAGTTTACTCAGACCTACGTCCATTGAGTGCGTGATGCCATCCAGCCATCTCATCCTCTGTTGTCCCCTTCTCCTCCTGCCCCCAATCCCTCTCAGCGTCAGGGTCTTTTCCAATGAGTCAACTCTTTGCATGAGGTGGCCAAAGTACTGGAGTTTCAGCTTTAGCATCATTCTTTCCAAGGAAATTCCAGGGCTGATCTCCTTCAGAATGGACTGGTTGGATCTCCTTGCAGTCCAAGGGACTCTCAAGAGTCTTCTGCAACACCACAGTTCAAAAGCATCAGTACTTCGGCGGTCAGCCTTCTTCACAGTCCAACTCTCACATCCATACATGACCACAGGAAAAACCATAGCCTTGACTAGACGGACCTTAGTCAGCAAAGTAATATCTCTGCTTTTGAATATGCTATCTAGATTGGTCATAACTTTTCTTCCAAGGAGTAAGCATCTTTTAATTTCATGGCTGCAGCCACCATCTGCAGTGATTTCCCTACGCTCCAGTAATTGACATTCCCTGTGTATGTGTGGATATGTTTCATTCACAGATGTGGAAAGATTCCTGGGTAGACTGTTTTACCAGTAGAGAAAATAATCTGATCTTATTCTTCAGTGCCAATGTGAAACTATTTAACAATTCTGCTTTGAGGCACAAACCTGAAAGGTTATGGCTGTGAGCTGTGAACAGTGCCAGTATTCTTGGTCTCCAGAGGAAAGAATTTCAATCCAGGACCAAAGACCACCACTTTTGACCACTCAGAGCTTTTGTGTAGCCAAGTTTTTTTTTTTTTAACATAACAGGAATAGAGAAAGCTTCCAGCAAAAGGTGCTGGAAGGGTGGGCCTAGGAGGGTACCCCCTTGATAGTCTTTAGCAAGGCATTATATTGTTCTGTTCTGTTCAGTTGAGTTCAGTTCAGATGCTCAGTCGTGTCCGACTCTTTGCGACCCCATGAATTGCAGCAGGCCGGACCTGCCTGTCCATCACCAACTCCTGGAGTTCACTCAAACTCATGTCCATTGAGTCAGTGATGCCATCCAGCCATCTCATCCTCTGTTGTCCCCTTCTCCTCTTGCCCCCAATCCCTCCCAGCATCAAAGTCTTTTCCAATGAGTCAACTCTTCGCATGAGGTGGCCAAAGTACTCGAGTTTCAGCTTTAGCATCATTCCTTCGAAAGAACATTGTTAGTGAGATGCTAATCATAGATAAAAGAAACACATGGCTGGCTGAGAGAGTTGCACCAGGCTCCTTTCTCATAACATGCATTCTAAGGTATCATCTGCAGAAGGGGAGCAGTCTCCCATTGAAGTATCTCTGGGTGAGATAAACTGTATCCATAAAGCAGTTGACTTAATTTTTAAAGAAAAGCAGGTTTCTAAGAAAGATACATTGTTTCATTAACATAGCTTAAAACAGGATATTTCCTTGAGCAAGGTATACTATTTTGCTGAGCAGATATTAGCTGAAGGTTTAAAAAGTTAATTTCAGATAGTCCCCATAGCAACACAGGATTTGAGAAACCTCCTGCTATGCCAAGGAATGTGCCTTTTTGCCTTCTCCCCATTTTTGGAGACCCTGACCTCCATACTCGCCTATTAACCCTTTCAAACCTCAACTAATCATATCTTGGTATTTCCTAGTATCACACCAGAATTGACAATTTATCTAGTGCTGTTGGTATAAAATTTTTCAAATAACCATATCCTCAGTTTTTTTTTTTTTTATTAAGTAGGTATTACCAGTGAGGCATTGAAAAAATCAAATCTTCCTTTCTGTTCTTCAGGTTTTTCTTAAGGTGACACACCTCAGCACTTTCTTTTCTTAGTGTTCAATGGTCCAGAAGATATTTTGCAGCACAGTTTATACAACTGAAAATTATTTTAGAGTTACTCTTTTTGTAAACAGGCATTTATGCCTTATTATTAAAGATTACAGTGAATTTTGATTTTGTTCATTTTAATTCTGTAAGTACTGGAATAAAATGGATAAAGTTGACTGATAACATTTACTATTTTGGCTTATTTAGGAACCTGTTTTATTCACTGGAACAATGAGGAAAAATCTGGATCCTTTTAATGAACATACAGATAAGGAACTGTGGAATGCCTTAGAAGAGGTAATTTATTAAATGTTATTAGTTTTTTAGCATCAGTATATGTGTGTGTACATTTATAGCACTTCAGGCAATTAAGGGGAACTTATCCATGTAGCTGACTTTGTTTACCTCCTAGCAGAACACTGATGACCTGTGTATTGATTTTGATGAAAAGCAAGAATATAATGCCTCATATTTCCACTGTAGCTTTTCCTCTAGAATCCAAAGCAACTAGACACATTACCTTGGCTTTGCATTGTGTCGTGTTCAGTTCCACAGCTGTGTTTGACTCTTTGCAACTTCATGGACTGCAGCATTCTAGGCTTCCTTGTCCTTCACTATCTTCCAAAGTTTGCCCGGGTTCATGTCCATTGCATCAGTGATGCCATCCAGTCATCTCATCCTCTGATGCCCTCTTCTGCTCTCAATCTTTCCCAGCTTCAGGGACTTTTCCAATGAGTTGGCTGTTAACATCAGGTGACCAAAATACTGGAGCTTCATCTTCAGCATTAGTCCTTCCAAAGAGTATTCAGAGTTGATTTCCTTTAAGATGACTGGTTTGATCTCCTTGCTGTCCAAGGAGTCTTCTCTAGGACAGCAATTTGAAGGCATCAATTCTTTGATGCTCTACCTTCTTTACAGTCCAGCTCTCACAACCATATGTGACCACTGGGAAGACCATAGCTTTGACTATAGCAGAGCACTAAACTAGATTTTTAAATTATGGGTTCAAATTCTATTGGTTACCTAGTGAATTTATTACCCTAATTATCCTGTAATATTCATTTTCTTCCTCAGGTATTAGGGAACATCTACTAAGTAAAGACAATAATAGCTTTCCATTATTAACTGAAAGATAAATGAGATCATGCTACTAAAATAGTGTGATGTTTCATAAGTATTTATAAGGGTAAATTATATGGTTGAAATGTGATAATTATTATATATTGACTGCTTTTTTAATCCTGCAGAGTAAGTGCAAGTAACAGAACTCTGGAGCTTTTGTGATGTTTTTGTAGTTTTAGTTCATTTCTAGAAGATGTTCTATTTGTGTAGTGTTTCCCTTTGGATTACTTCTTTGGTTTTTTTTTTTAATATAAATTTATTTATTTTAATTGGAGGTTAATTACTTTACAATATTGTATTGGTTTTGCCATACATCAACATGTATCCACCACAGGTATACATGTGTTCCCCATCCTGAACCCCTCTCCCTCCTCCCTCCCCATACCATCCAGCTGGGTCACCCCAGTGAACCAGCCCCAAGCATCCAATATCACGCATTGCACCTGGACTGGCAACTCATCTCATATATGATATTATACATGTTTCAATGCCATTCTCCCAAATCATCCCACCCTCTCCCTCTCCCACAGAGTCCAAAAGACTGTTCTATACATCTGTGTCTCTTTTGCTGTCTCGCATACAGGATTATCATTGCCATCTTTCTAAATTCCATATATATGCATTAGTATACTGTATTGGTGTTTTTCTTTCTGGCTTACTTCACTCTGTATGATAGGCTCCAGTTTCATCCACCTCATTAGAACTGAATCAAATGTATTCTTTTTAATGCTGAGTAATACTCCACTGTGAATATGTACCACAGCTTTCTTATCCATTCATCTGCTGATGGACATCTAGGTTGCTTCCATGTCCTTCCTATTATAAACAGTGCTGCGATGAACATTGGGATACAAGTGGACTACTTCTTTCAATTTTCTCACCATTTCATGAAATGAATTTTGAGTGTTAAGGTGTTGTTGGTTGGTATATTTTAATAGAAATTATTTTGTGTATTTGCCCCAGTTTTAAAAATTGATTCTAAGCTACTTATGGCAGAAAATGTATCTCAACCTCTAAACTATAGACAGATTTTAAACCTTCATAGGACTTAGCTCAGTCTTCTGCTTTTAAAAAGTAAGCACTTAATAAATATATAATGTTTAATTGATCTCTTCAGTTCAGAGAAGCATGGCTTATTTCTCTCAAAACAAAAATGCTTTTTGTTTTTTTTTTCCCCCACAAATCCCAGTGACACAACGTTGTTGTTTTGAATTGGTACTTTTTGTCATTTAGTATCACCCTTTCAGGGTAGCTCTCAAATCTGTAATACACAGATGAATTTGACTGTGAGCAGCTGACTTGAAGGCCTGACAATCTCCTGCCAATATTTCTGGTTTCTGAAGGCTGTCAGCGCTGAGTCTCACACACCCACCCCGCTTTCTAGCAACTGTGAGGATTTTATGCTCTTAAATCATGTTGATTGCTTCAACTTCTACTTGAGAAGCAGTGGACCTCTGATTTCATTTAAGTCAGTGAGTCTTTCTATAGTGAAATTCTAGAAGAGAAGAGGTAGAGCAGTTACGCATCAAGTGTAAAGAAAGATGGGAGGATCCACTTCTACTGGACTCAGAGGAAAGATTTAATGATGCAATTAGTGCACACCTTTCAAAAAACTAGAAGTATTGGTAACATTTTCCAATTTGTTTCCAAGCCTGAGATCTCTCTTCACAGATCCTCCAGTAGTAAAATTATTATAGAATTTTAGAACACATTGTTCCATGGACAGTGAAGAAACATTAATTGGGAGATAATCCTTTGAAAACCTATCTTTGAACTTGGCTCTAACTTATATTTAATTCATCTGTAGGAGCCAAAATCAAAATAAAATGTAGTAGCCTCTGAATTCTAATAATGATGAAGTGCTGGAACTGGTAAACAATACTAAGATCTACCTTTAAATAAAGTACATTTTGAAATAAACATGAGTTTATTTCATAAAGTGAAGTGTGTGCTTTCCATATGCCACTTCCAGAAGAGATCCCATTACTTTAGTGGTATCTCTTAGGGAGGAATCATCCCATCATTGTATTTCTCTAGGAATTGTTCCTTTATGACTTTTATTTGATATTCTAATTTTTAGAATATCTACTAAATCTTTCATTGATAAACATGCAAATGTCATAAAGAAATAATTCCTATAGTAACAGAGTGATGAGATGATTTGTCAGTCTAAGAAGTATAACTCAAGTAAAGAGGTCAATTTTAGGTGGATTACTGTCAGGGAATGTTTAACAGGAGGATTCCTATGTGCTGTTTTTCACAAGTCCTGTTTCTTTTTAAGCGGAACAGCACGTTGCTCCCAGGAAGTGGGGTCATTGTGTGAGACAGCCTTGAATCTCTTTTAGTAAACATTCTCTTTATGACAAAACTACTTAGTCTTCACCCCCTTTCTTGAGTTATGGATTGTCTCCTGACCTTGTGATCATCATCATCCCTTTCTCCCTTGGTAACAGTTACCATACGGTTGGTTTTCTGATCTTTATCATTAATGAAAAAACTTCTTGTACTAAAGCCTATATATACTCACAGAAAAATCATTAAAGCACCTTTGCTCCATCAGAGCTTGGGTCCCCGTGTCTTTCTTTCTTTCTCTCTTTGGCTGATTCCTTGGAGCTCAGAGATCCATGTTGCTCACTCTCGTGCCCAGGCTTCTAAGACTCTCTCCAGAAGGCGCCCTGTGCCTTCAGTTCAGTTCAGTCGCTCAATCGTATCCGACTCTTTGCGACCCCATGAATTGCACCACGCCAGGCCTCCCTGTCCATCACCAACTCCAGAGTTCACTCAGACTCACGTCCATCGAGTCAGTGATGCCATCCAGTCATCTCATCCTCTGTGGTCCCCTTCTCCTCCTGCCTCCAATCCCTCCCAGCATCAGAGTTTTTCCAATGAGTCAACCCTTGTAGAGGTGCTGGATGCCTTCGTGAGAGACGCAAGTCCTGTCTGAAGGACTTTATTGGTTTTCTGCATAAACCAGGGAGTATCAGCCCCTTTCTTTCTTTCACTTCGTTATGGTCACTTCTGGACCGCCAGGTCCCGGTCCATTAAAGGACCTCAACAGATTAACATCCCCTAGTTATTGGTTTATAAGTCACACCAAACAAATGGAAAATGTGAACCTTAACTCAGAGTCTTCCTTAGAGTAAGAGGGTACCACTGTGTTTTCTTCTTTAAGAACTTCAGTTAAAAGTAAAAGAAGCTCTTACCTTTATTTTTAAATCCTTAGTTCTGTCTACTCCTTCTCCTTTGACTGATTTGGACATTCAGAAGGGAGACAGTTTTATGAATGCTGCCCATCTCATCTTTGTTATTTTTTTCAAGGTATTCTGAAAATAAATTTTTTCATGTAATGATAAATAGCTTACTGTAAACTGAGGAAAGTTCATCAGAAATTAATGCCAATTGGGACACCTAAAAAGCAAGGGCAGCTCTACCAATATAACATGAATAGTGCCTGAAGATGAAGCACTTTATCTCTCAAAGGTTAAGGAATCATGGTAAATAAAACTCTGGAAAAAAAGGGAATATATATATGCAG
>SJXQ01008913.1:837679-932065 GCA_006408695.1 Aepyceros melampus | reverse complement strand
TATAAGTCTATTAAGACCTGCATTTCATGGAAAGCCTCTACAACTAGCATTTACTAAGGACCTAGTATGTTCTGACAGCTGTGCAAAGTGAATTACAAAGGATGCTTTAATTAATCCACTTGACAAATTTATGAGGCAGTTTCCATTATCTCAGGGAAAAAAAAGACTAATATTTACAAATTTTAAATATTTCTCCAAAGGCTTTTTTTTTTTTTAATGTGCCAGTAAATGTTGGAGTTAGAACTTGGAACTGGTCAACACAACTACAGAGTTCATGCTCTTGGTCCCTGCAACGTGTTGCCGAACTAGATAGAAATAACCAAAACAGAAAACAAACACCAATGTCCTGGGTAGAGGAACAGTCTTTACAATGAGCCCAACCACTAGAAACACAAAATGCCCCACTCTGGTATCACAATTAAAATTCATTTTAGGGGTAGGAAAGTTGGAACAAATACATTTTCCATACAGACAGAAAGAAGTTGTGATGAGGAAGAAAGACAAGAATGA
Organism: Aepyceros melampus; assembly: GCA_006408695.1. NCBI lineage: Eukaryota > Metazoa > Chordata > Mammalia > Artiodactyla > Bovidae > Aepyceros > Aepyceros melampus. Next base: position 931,555 of record SJXQ01008913.1, on the reverse strand, counting down.
AAGTCTTCTTAGATGCAAAGAGTTTTCTCTCCCAGGCAACCTCAACTGTTCCTTGTAAATGCCTGGTTCAAGGACTTCCAATCAGGCCCCAGGCAAGGTACAATTTCCCCACTTTCCCCCTAGAAGCAGCTGTGTTGGCCTCACCCCAACTGACCCTCCCAAGGCAAAAGGTTGAGGATGTCAGCAACTTTTTTCATTGGCAGAGGAATAGTGAATATGAGGCTTCTCAGGGCACAAGAAACATGGCCTCAATTTTCCTGGAAAATGACCACTTGTTTGTTTTATCTCCTTGGAATTTGGAGAGAATGTCATGAATACTCTTTCCTCATCAAGCCCCTGGCTGACCCTACCCTGAAACCTTAACCCCTGGTGGGAAGGAGAGAAGCGTCTTATCTATAGCAAGGTCATTGCCCCCAAGCTCTGGGTTTCAGAGCAGATTCTCCTAAGCCATTTCCTCCCAGGTTTTATGTCCAGATTGTGGAAAAAGATCCGTAGATAAACCACATGCCAGAGCTGTAGCTCTGGGTCCAGAAGCATATATTAGAATTTGTTTTCACTTAACTATGCTTTTAAAATAGTGAGCAGTATAAACAAGTTGCAAGGACCAATGTCATATGTTATAAAACAGGATTATGATTGATCCAATTCGGTACACTTGAAACCAGTAACAAACAATATAAAATAAGCTAGTAGTAAGTATTAGCCTGATGATCTAATTAACAGACTGTGACAATCACAGTCAATTTATCGTCAACTGTTATTAATACCTACTTAACCTAACCTTGTTCTCTCTTCAGACTCAGTAAACACACTTCTAACTTGTCCAAACCCCTGCCTTACAGTAAAAGACTCATAAGCATATTTACTGCTCGAGCCCCAACAATGCAGTATTTTTAGATAGACTCTCCCCACATCAAAGTCCTTGTAAAAGCCCCTATTAAGTTCTTCCTTTTCTTGTAGGAAAAGGCGGCTCATTACCAGAAGGTATGATGCTGTTCCCACGTGCTCAAGAGCCCTGAGGACCACAAATGATCACATACCTTCCTGAGCTTTGACCAAAGCCCAAGGAGAGAAGACTGGCCTGCAGCCTCAGTCAGGTAGGAAGTGCCCAGACTCTGGACAGAGTGCTGCTTGGGTTCAGATCCCAGCTCTGCCTCTTAACAGCTATGTGAACCTGGACAAGATACGTCACTTCCCTGTGCCTTGGTCATGCCATCTGTGAAATGGGTTTCTCCTTCACAGGTTTAAGGAACAAATGAGAAGTTACATGCAAAACATACAGCACTATGACTGCATAGAGGAAACACTCAGTAAGCTTTCCTTTTCATTATTTTTCTCTCAACCCTTTCTTCACCTAGAAAATCAGAAGTGATTATATTTCTCCACTTCTTAGGGTTGTCAGGAGAATTAAATAATGCATAGTCAATAAATGTTAGTGGATTATTTTAAACTTTATACTTTTCATTTCAATTTCCACTTGAATCAAGAATTTAGAAATCAGAACACAGCTGTTTCCCTACTAAAATTCACAGGTAATAGTTTTCTAGTTAGTCCTTTTTATCTTTATATTCCTTCTTTTTTTTTTTTTTTTTTTTTGAGCAAACCCTGACACAGGAGTCAGATTATAATGGTAGTGGCATGACTCCATGAAGTGCTAGCCAAGTGATCTCAAGAAATATCAGAATCTTAGGTTTCTTAACTGTAAAACCAGATAAAAATGTCTCTCTTTTAAAGTAGAAAGATCTCCAGAGGGTAATGAATGAAACATGCTTTGTAAACAATTAAACAATGCAGCAATGTGAGACCTCATCATTTCCCAGGATGAATGAGGACTTAACTAGAATAAATATAAATAGAGCCTAGTATAGATCTATAAAGCAGTTTCTCCATTGACTAGAGCAGATTTAAGTTTTAATCTGCTTTAAATGGTTAAGAATCTCTTGGTAGAAGCCGAATAGGACAGAATTCCACTACAACCATTAGTTAATCAGTGTGTGTGCTATAGAAAATGAGGCCAAAAGAATAGGAAATAGATATACTTTTTTCACATGGATCAAGAAGCTAAACTTTACTTCCAAGTGCCAGGCCAAGTCTTTAGGCATTTTGTGGATATGTTTGCTTCAGGTTAATTTTTATTCTACGTCTCAATAGTCTCCAATGTAGACAATGAGCTAAATTTTGTCTGACATCTCTCAGTCTCTCTTCCTCTTTTCCTCCCACTCTAAAAATAAATCCACAAACATCAACAGAACGTGGTAGGTAAGCATTCACACTTCTACTAGAAAATGAATATTAATTAAGTCAAGAAAAAAAAATCCTTATTTCCAATCCTCAAAACGGTAGTGGTAGGTATCTTTCTTTTTTTCCCTCTATTTTTCTTTAAAGCAAATACATTTTTTTCTATTTGAATTTATGAACTGGTGTATGCCTAAGAAAATTAAAAGAAGATTTGAGTGACATCTCTCAGTCTCTCTTCCTCTTTTCCTCCCACTCTAAAAATAAATCCACAAACATCAACAGAACGTGGTAGGTAAGCATTCACACTTCTACTAGAAAATGAATATTAATTAAGTCAAGAAAAAAAAATCCTTATTTCCAATCCTCAAAACGGTAGTGGTAGGTATCTTTCTTTTTTTCCCTCTATTTTTCTTTAAAGCAAATACATTTTTTTCTATTTGAATTTATGAACTGGTGTATGCCTAAGAAAATTAAAAGAAGATTTGAGATGCAAGAAAAGAAATCTTTGTTATCTTTTCCCTTTTACCTCTACGCAGGCAGTAGCACTGGTAACCCAAATAAGTAAGTAAAGTCACTCAGTCGTGTCCGACTCTTTGTGACCCCATGGACTGCAGCCCACGAGATTCTCCAAGCAAGAATACTGGAGTGGGTTGCCATTTCCTTCTCCAGGGTATCTTCCCGACCCAGAGATCGAACCCAGGTCTCCTGCATTGGAGGCAGACGCTTTAACCTCTGAGCCACCAGGGAAGTCCTTGGTAGCTAGCCATAAAAATCTCTTGTGTTAATCCACCCCAAAATATCCTACTATTAGTTCCATACCAAATGCATTTTGTTCTGATGAGGAAGATGTTCAGAGCAGTCAAAATGTTGATAAAACCCATGAAAAAGGAAGAAGAGGAAACGCTTTCATCTCACAATGAGTGTTATCAATGAACAAAGAAACTGAAGCCTACAGCCCCCGTCACATGCCAACCTGCAGGTCAGTGTGAGATCAGAGAACTTCCTCCTGGCTTCTGCATCTATGCCTAATTGCCCTACTTAAAAGGGAAAAAAAAGTGAGAGAAATATAAATTGAGGTTTATGTGTGTGTGTAAACAGAACGTTTTTCACTGTGTATTTACTGATTGTCTACTCTAAGCAGAGCACTGCCAGGCACACAAGGCTAAATGAGACATGGTCTGCTCTGTTGCAAAGGTTGGGTCTCCTGCATTGGAGGCAGACGCTTTAACCTCTGAGCCACCAGGCACTCACATACGGATATAAAAACAGGCCTCCATGAGGACCTACAGGAGAGGACGGGGAACCCTACCCATCGCCCTGTACAGCCCAGACAGATGGCCAAAGCGCCAGAAATGACTACATACACATCTCTGTGGACCTGAATCAAGTTGCTGTTCCCATAACCACACACAACATGGAGAATCCACTCTAGTCCAATTAAAAAAGAAACATTGATTTTGCACATAAAATGAAAAGCCTGCTGGATTCAGCTGAGGCCTCGTGACCTAGGATGGGATCCCATGCCTGCCCTCCTAGCAGGATCGAGACCCAAGGCCGCACCAGTCCAAGGGCTAGGGAGCTGAGAAGCTGGAACCTGAAACTGAGCCCCCCATTGGACCCCCATGTTTGTCCCCTCGGGATGAAACCACAGTCTCCAGATGGGGCCCCGCCCCCAGGGCTAAATCAAGTCTTCACACTATACTTCAAAATGACACAGGCACCCCAACCTTCACAGCAGCACTAATTCCAAGAGACAAAGCGTGGAAGCCACCAACAGGGTAACTGACGCAGGCCTGGACAACACGATGTGGTACGTACATACAAGGGAAAGGCACAAGCCACCCAGAAAGGAGGAAAGAAGGTCATTTGCAATGACAGAGGAGGACCTCGGGGGGATGCCAGGCAAGCACACACCAGAAGCTAAAGCAAGCCTAGTGCATCCAAACAATGGCGGACCCTGTGGTGGGAGAGCTCTGAAAAGTCAGGGGGTCTCCACCTCTCTCGGGGGCAGGGCTCCTGACTCCAGCCTCCTTCCTAAAGACTCATCCCACTGCAGGATGATAACACCCTGAACCGGACAATATTCAGGGCTTGGGACTGGAGAGAAGTGGGGCAAAGGAGGGTGAAGGGTAACTGGAAGAAGACATTCAGAGGCCCACGTGCCCCTTGAGCACAAATGGGAATGACCCAGTGCTGCCACCGTGTGGCCATTTCTGGTAACAACAACCTGAAAACCCCCACCTCTGGGAACTTCCAAATTCTCGAGACCTGTGGGGCAGGAAGACTCCAGCTCTTGTTAAAGATTGGCCTCAGGTGGCTCATCAAATAACAATTTGAAACAGCACCGGCTTTCCAGAAGCCAGTCGCAAAGGTAAATTTGAAACACCCCGTACATGAAAAATAAAAACTTCATCACATAAAATGGTCTTCTCCAGGGCTCATCATTCGAAAATTGCAAATCAAAGCGGCAAAGAGTCACCACCTGAAAGCCCACATAACGGCAATAATCAAAACGGCTGCAAACAATGAAGGCAAGACAGGACCTGGGAGCATTGGAAGCCTCCTGCGCCTCTGCAGCAAGGAGCTAACAGCCACATGGAGAAATCATGGAGGGCCCTTCCAATCCTAAACACAGAGACAGCTTCTAATGCAGCAATCCCCCGACTGGGCTCATATATGGAGGCTCATCAAGGGTGACTGTGCCCAGCCCTAGCTCCAGCTCTCCTCTTTGCTGCCAGAACTGCTGCTGCTTTTCGCTTCCCACCTGCACCCTGCACTTCATCCCCCACCCTACCCCACTCCCACCCAGGAAGCTTTCCCTACTCCCACCTGCCTCCCCCTGCGCCCCACCTATCTCCTGCCCACCAGCCCTGGAGATGCTGTCTCTGTCGTTGTGTCATTTTCCATCATTCTCCCCAGCTCCACCATGAACCTGAGGAGGCAAGAACCATGTCTATCCTCTCTGCCCTTGGAGCCAAGGGCAGAAAAACTTAAGAAATCTGTGGTCTTGAATTAGATAGAATACTATAAAGCAGTCCATGCTGACTGTCTTCAGAGGGACCCCTAGAGAGTCGTGAAAGTCCAATAGAAGAAGAGAGGAAGAGGAAGTTACAGGAAGGATTCTTTCCAGCAGCCTTAAATAAAACCTGCAGTGTCAAGAAATCAATAGATTCTCAAATCTCAGAAATGCACAAGGATAAAGGGTACACACTCCTGCAAGTGCCAACAGAAACTTTTAGCTAAATAAACAGTGATGTAATATTAGTAAAAATCAAAATAAACCTTTTAAAAAACAAATAGCGCGTGAGCCACAGCTTTAAGCTTGTAAACTGACTTTTAAAAGGGCATAGGACAGAGGTTAGGAACCATCAGGTATACCTCCACTATGAAGCAACAGGCACTAGCAAAACATAAGACCTTTGAACTCACAGCTTTAGTTCAAATCTTGGCTCAAATTTGGTAGCTGTTTACAGTGGCTATGATCAAAAAGACATGAGATAAATGCTGGAAACTCTTGTGCACTGTTGGTGGGAATGTAAACTGCTGCAGCCACTATGGAAAACAGTGAAGAGGTTCCTCAAAAATAGTTAAACACAGTAGTGCCATACGATGCAGCACTTCCACCTCTGGGACTATTTCCAAAGGAAGTGAAAACACTCACTCAAAGATGTCTGCGTCACCATGTTCACAGCAGCAATATTCAAGCGTCAAGGCATGGAAACACCTACTGACATATAAATGGATCAAGAAAACATGATATATACACACACATAATGGAATACTATTCAGCCATTAAAAATGAGGGGACCCTACCATCTGCTACAATATGGATGGACCTTGAGGGCATTATGCTAAATGAAGTAAACAGGCAGAGAAAGACGAATACCACATGATCTCATTTATATGTGGAATCTGAAAAATAAAAAGACAAAAGCAAAAACTCAGACTCATAGAAAAAGACAGAGTCTGTCACCACCAGCCTCTGGAAGCAGGGGAAGGGAGAATTGGAAGCAGGTGGTCAGAGTACAAGTTTCCAGTTTACAAGATAGACAAGTGCTGGGTGGGCAGGGACAGGGATATGCAGAATGATGACTATAGCTAACACTGCTGCATGACACACAGCTAAGATGTCGGGAGTAAATCCCAAGAGCTCTCATCACAAGGGAAAAAAATGTTTTTTCTTTTTTTGCTTTCTCTTTTTATATTTTCTCCTTTTGCTATATCAGATGATGATGCCATCCAAACTTACTGAGTTAATCATTTCACTACATACGTAAGTCAAACCATTATGCTGTATACCTTAAACTTCTACAGTGATATATGCCAATTATATCTCAACAAAACTGAGGAGGGGGTGAGGAGATGGGTACCGGAATATGAAAGGTTGCCACTTTGAATAGAGTGGCCATGGTAGACCCGCCTGAGAAGGTAATGTTTAAGCAAAGAGGGTGAGGGAGGGAGCTCTTCAGATACCTGAGGGAAGAGTGGTACAGGCAGGAAAAATAACCAGTGCAGAGGTCCTGGGGCAGGGTCATCCTTAATGTGTTCCAGCTTCATAGGGGTGTCAAGCGTGGCTGGAGCAGGGGAAACAAGGAAAGCTGTAGAAGAGAAGGTCAGGGGGAGTAGGCCACTATAAAGACTTTGGTTCTGATTTGAAAGACAGAGATCCATGGTGTGGTTTTGAATATGGAGTCTCTCTGACTGCATCAGCCTAGAGGTAAAAAGGAGGGACCAACTGTAAAGACAGAAGCAGGAAGAACCACTAGAATGCTTTTATATAAAGTCAAATGAGTGATTGTGGCAACCAGAACAGAGCTGCAGCAGCAGAGGTGAAAAGCGCAACAGTCCTAGCTACACAGCTGACCTTTGAACAACACGTGTTTACACGCTTGGGTCCATTATATGCAATGGTAAACTCTACAGTGCTGCAGGATTCACGGCTGGTTGGATCCCAGGATATGGAACCAGATACAGAGAGCTGACTATAAAGTTATAATGTGGATTTTTGATTGCACAGAGGGCCTGCACCCCTAACCTCCACATTGTTCAAGGGTCAACTATACATTGAAGCTGAGCTAGTTGGATGGATATAAAATGTGAGAGAGAGGAGGCAGGAAGCATCTGGTGTGAGCAAACTGAAAGGATGGAGTTGCCATTCACTGTGATGGGAAAGGCTCTTAGGAGGGCCAGGTAGGTGATCGGGCATTTGGCTGTGGACATGTTGAGTGAGAAGCCCTGTACACATCCCAGAAAAAATGTGAAGGACACAGTTGAAAGTCAGAGGCAGCTGGTATCTGAATTAGGGAGAGGAGATATGGGTCAACCGAGATGATGTGTTAAAAACTACAGTCCGCTTAACTATGGCCTTGAGTGTTATATCACACCATAATTAGTCTTGAACCTGTGGTTCTCAAATACTAGAGTTCACAAAAATCACCAGGAATGCTTATAAAATACTGATTCTTAGGCTCCATCCCCAGAGAGTCTAATTCAGTTGGTTCTGGGATCCAGGGATAAGGGTGAGGAGGGAGAGCAAAGAATGTATATTGCTGAGCTCAAGGGATTCAGAAGGAGCTGACTCACAGACCAACCTCTGAAAAATCTCAAGGTCTCTTCCCTTCTTCCCAGATCAGTTATTCCAACTATCTGGACAATATTTCCTTAATTTCTCCAATGACATAAAAATATGCCCTCCTTCAAAATATTAAGGAGGTGGGGGACAGTGGTGCTGGACGAAGAGTGATGACACTTGTTTGAAGCACATCTCACCTGCTGCTTCATTATAGACAGTCTGAAGGTTGGTTTGGTCAGTTCCAGCCCAGCAGGGCTGAGCCATGAGTTCAGCTGGAAAGTGGACCCAGGATGGTCTCCGATCCTTCATGCTTGTGCCATGTTAGCTGCTGTTCACCTAATCCCGCATGCCACAGTTACAGCAGCGGAGTCATGGTAACAAAACTCTCTGAGAAAACAATGCTGAGTATCTACATGGACTACATGATGTGAACATTTTCTGTATTTAAGTATCCTATGCTGTTGCTCAGTCACTCAGTCCCATCCAACTCTTTGCGACCCCATGGACTGCAGCACTCCAGGCCTCCCTGTCTTTCACTGTCTTCCAGAGCTTGTTCAAACTCACGTCCATTGAGTCAGTGATGTATCCTATGGATAGGTGCTAAATTGCTTCAGCTGTGTCGGGCTCTGGGCGACCCCATGGACTGTAGCCCCCCAGGCTCCTCTGTTCATGGGGATTCTCCAGGCAAGAAAGCTAGAATGGGTTGCCATGCCCTCCTCTAGGGGATCTTCCCAACCCAGGGATCAAACCCATGTGTCTTGTGTCTCCTGCACTGGCAGGCAGGTTCTTCACTGCTAGAGCCACCGGGGAAGCCCAAGTATCCTACACCTACTATCAGTCACACAATAGGACACGATGCTTCCTTGAAGGGTGTGGCAGCCAGCCTCCAAGGTGGTCCCCACTGAGGCTCACCTTCTAGTGATCATGCCATTCTGTAGTCCCCTCCCCATTGAATAAGAGTAGAATAAACAAGTGACAGTAGGTGACTTCCAAAGTTAGACCATAAAGTCACAAAAGGCTTGTGGCTCCATCCTGGCTTCCTAGAGCTCTCACCCTGGGGGAAGCTGGCAGCCATGCTGTGAGGACACTCAAGCGACCCTGTGGAGAGGCCCAATGAAGGCAGAGAGAGACCTCCTATCAACAGCCAGCACCAATTTGCCAGCCACATGAGTTCAAGTGGATTCTCAAGCCCCAGTTAGGCCTTCAGATGACCTTAGCCCCAGCAGACTTCTGCTGCAACTTCATGAGAAATCTCAATCCAGAATCACCCACCTAAGCTGCTCCTGAATTCCGGATCCACAGATACTATTGAAAGGAAGGAAATGATGATTCTCATTTTAATCTAAGTGTTGGGGTGATTGTTTTATAGCAATAAGTAAATAATAAGGGATACCCTAAGTGTTCTCACAGATTTCCATAAAGAAGCTCATTAAAACTCCTATGAATGCAGTGAGGTAAGCACTTTTTAGTAAGCCCTCATATTAAAAGAAAGAAATAAAGGAGGAGGAAGGAAAAGAAAACAAGCATTGAGAAGTTAAGTTCTTAGCCAAGGCTACTCACTCAGGAAGTAGAACAGGGGTGGAAACCAGGCAGTCTGGCTCCAAAGTTCATGTTCTTAGCCACCACACTGTCCTGCCTTGGGTGTGGGAGTTGCCTTGAAAAGAAAATATTTGTGCTTCTTAGCTTATTCTGAGTAATACTTTGTACTCTAAGTTACTTCTTCTCTGTTTTGACATTTACGCATAGTACTTTTTTTAGAAACTGACTGCAGTTCAAGACATGATTTTTGACTTGGAGTAAACATTACTTTTTTCCAAAAAACACATTTCTAACACTATAAAACATCACTGGGAAAAAGTATTCGGGGATCAAAGTTTCACTTCACCGTCAAGCTATAGGCTCTTCAAAGCAAGGCACACCTCTTTCAGCCCAGCCTGCAATGAAGGAGACCTGGGTTTGATCCCTGGGTTGGGAAGATCCCCTGGAAAAGGAAATGGCAACCCACTCCAGTATTCTTGCCTGGAGAATCCCATGGACAGAGGAACCTGGCAGGCTACAGTCCATAGGGTCACAAGAAGTCAAACACGACTAAGCGCAGCACACAGCAATGTTTACTCATCCTCACTGGATACACAGGGTATTGTGGAGGAAACACAAAAAGAGCTGACAGTGAATCTTGCTAGAATCCTTACCACCCTACTTAATCTGCATAATGGGGCGTTTGCTGATGTTATCATGTATTCTGGGCCTTTTCTGTTAACCGTCTCCCTAGCTTAACAATCAGGTCTTTGCGTGAAAGACTAATGGTTTACATCTCTTCTACCCTCCATAGTGTGCTGCACATAATAGACTTTCAAATCTTTAAGACATTTCAAACTTTCAAAATAAAAATCATTCTAGTTGTTCCTTGAATAGCTTCCAATTCCACAGGCTCCTCTTGCTCTGACATCCATCATCTCTGTGGTGAGACTCAGTTAACCACCCTCTCCCTGGTCAGGTCGGAAATAAAAGGACAGAATGACAGTGCTCCCAGGGTTGTAATTGTGTCCAATGGAACCAACCCAAAGTCCACCACAGGGCTATTTTGCGTATTGTGAACCGCACACTTTAGGAGGGACCTTGGCAAACTAGAGAAGAGTGACCAGAAGGAGAAAGATCTGAAAACCTAACCATGAAGAAGGCTGAAAGGTGTTTAGTAGAGAGAAGACTGTACTTGGAGCACATGCCCAAGCATTTGAAAAGCTGGCCTGGGAGAGGAGGAACATGCTACTTCTAACAGAGGGACCCCAGAGCCTTGCCGCCCCAGCTGTTTCAATGGGATGTGGATATATGCCTATCAAAAAAAAAAGAATTGGGTGGGTGAATAAATTTGGCAAATGCCACAAAGGCAATCCCCCTCTGAGATTCACAGAGCACATTAGCATATATAAGATTCTGAGAAAATCCTCTAAGAAAGAAACCTGTGTTAGAATTTATTTACTATATCTACTGTCTTCACTTTCACTTTTCACTTTCATGCATTGGAGAAGGAAATGGCAACCCCCTCCAGTGTTCTTGCCTGGAGAATCCCAGGGGCGGGGGAGCCTGGTGGGCTACCGTCTATGGGGTTGCACAGAGTCAGACACGACTGAAGCGACTTGGCAGCAGTAGCATTGTGTACACTGCTCTTATTTCCCCATATAGTGTCTATATTACAGGCAGATTCTTTACTGTCTGAGCCACCAGGAAAACAAATAAGGCAAATATTGCAGTAAAGTGAGTCACACGAGTTGTTGGTTTCCTGGTGCATATAAAAGGGATGCCTACACTACACTGTAGTCTACCAAGTATTCAGTAGCATTATGTCTAAAAAAAATGTATATACCTTAATTTTAAAATACTTTACTGCTAAAAAATGCTAACCTCATCTGAACCTTCAGTGAGTCATCATCTTTTTACAACTGTTACATCAAAGATCTCTGATCACACATCATGGTAACAAATATAATACCGATAAAGTTTGAAACATTGCAAGAATTATCAAAATGTGACAGAGAAACACAAAGTGAACAGATGCTATTAGAAAAACAATATTGATAAACTTGTTCAATGCAGGCCTGCCACAAAATCTTCAACTTGTAAAAAACACAATATCTGAAAAATGCAATGAAGCAAAGCACAATAAAACAAGCTATGCCTATAGCAGGCTCAAGATTCTGTGGTTCTGTAATAATTATCAGGACAGAAAACAAAATTTCCATGTTGGGGTTTCCATGCTCATTTGGTCTTCCATCTGGAATCAGGGGTCTCCACTTCATTAGAAATAAACACTCTCACTATTCTTATCTTCCAATTACATTCATAGCATTATAATTATTTATAAATATGCCTGTCCTTCTAGACAATGACTCAGCCTGGAGGACACGGTCCACCTGCTCCTCAGCTGTGTAATGGACATGATAATAGTACCTACATTGTGTCTAACTTCCATGGTCTTCATGACCTTCCTGCTACATTTCCCGCGCAGCGCAGAGTGCTGCAAGGAGAGAACTGCACAAGTTGCTGGGGGATGGGAGGAGTTGAGGAAGGGAGAGAGTGAGAGAGAGCACACACTCCAGAGATCCATACAGTGTTCCCTTGAATAATTAACAGAGTACTGATTAGAACATGTGTGTGAGAATTACCTGAAAGGGTTAAAGGAAACAGTACCTAGATTATATGCAGACCTAGGATTAGTGTCTGTTCCTGCTAACTAGACTGGAAAACACTATTAATTCAAATATGTGGTACTCAAAAGCATCATGCATCAGTAATAAGAAATAATTAATCCTAAAATAAAGACAATTCTGGTTCTGCCTAACAAAACTTGAAAATAAGCCCTGAAAGGCTTAAACTTTTCTTTTTTAATTTTAAAATTTATTTTTTTACTGTTATAAATTCATTAACGAATTCCAGAACAAAGTTCAAGAAAGAATCTTTATAAAGATACAAAAATATCCAGTACCCAAAAAGGTAAAATTTATAATATCTAGCATCCAATCAAAAGTAACTAGACATACAAAGAAGCAGAAAACTATAATCTACTACAAGGAGGAAAAAAAAAACCCAACTGAACTCAAAACATAATGGACACAGATACTAGAATAATCATAAAATGACATTAAAATAGTTATTGTAACTATATTTTTATCCACAAAGCTGGAGAAAATATTGAACATGTTAAGTAGTGACATGGAAGTCATTCTTAAAAGAGGCAACTTCCAGAGATGAAACTCACAATATTTGTCATAAAAAATAAACAAAAATGAGGTTAATATGTAAAATAGATAGCCAATGGGAATTTGCTGTATGACTCAGGGAACTCAGGGGCTCTGTAACAGTGGGATGGGGAGAGAGATGGGAGTGGGGGACATGGGTGTACCTATGGCTGATTCTTGTTGATGTATGACAGAGAACCACAAAATTCTGTAAGGCACTTCAGTTCAGTTGCTCAGTTCTGTCTGACTCTTTGAGATCCCATGAATCGCAGCTCGCCAGGCCTTCCTGTCCATCACCAACTCCCAGAGTTCACTCAGACTCACGTCCATCGAGTCAATGATGCCATCCAGCCATCTCATCCTCGGTCATCCCCTTCTCCTCCTGCCCTCAATCCCTCCCAGCTTCAGAGTCTTTTCCAATGAGTCAACTCTTTGCATGAGGTGGCCAAAGTACTGGAGTTTCAGCTTTAGCATCAGTTCTTCCAATGAATATTCTGGACTGATTTCCTTTACGATGGACTGGTTGGATCTCTTTGCAGTCCAAGGGACTCTCAAGAGTCTTCTCCAACACCACAGTTCAAAAGCATCAATTCTTCAGTGCTCAGCCTTCTTCACAGTCCAACTCTTACATCCATACATGACCACAGGAAAAACCATAGCCTTGACTAGACGGACCTTTGTTGGCAAAGTAATGTCTCTGCTTTTTAATATCTATCTAGGTTGGTCATAAGGCAATTATCCTTCAATTAAAAAAATTAAACTAAATTAGGATAGAAGCATATTAAACATTATGAGAAAATGATTAGAGTTTAAAGACATAGCAATAGAAGTTATCCAAAATAAAACACAGGAAAAAGACTAAAATATAAACAGAGCATCAAAGAACTGTGCAAAAACATCAAGAGGCCTAATACACACATAGCTAGTTTCCAAAGGAGAGAAAAGAGGCAGAGAAACAAAAACACATGCATAAACCATAGCTTCAATTTTATAAAATTTGATAAAAATTATAAACACATTCAAGAAGTTCAACAAACTCCTTGCACAAGCCCAAGAAACATCACTACAACTATACCAAAGCATATCACATATCAAATTTCTGAAAACCAGTGTTAAAGGGAAAAATCGTAAAACCAGACAGAAAAAATAGACACTTTACATTCAGAGAAACAAAAATAAGCAAGATATTAGAAATAATGTAAACTAGGAAAAAATGAAGCAACCTCTTGAAGGAACAAAAAGAAAAAATTCAGTTATACCCTGTGAAAATATCTTCCAGAAATATATGTGAAATAAAGACATTGAGGCCTATAATAGTGACAAAAACTTCTCATGGGCAGTTGTACACTATTAAAAAAAAGAAAAAAAGGTAAAGTCCTTACCTTCGGAAAGGTAAGAATGAGGAGGGAAAGGAATGGAAATGATGTCAAGTGAAAATGTGGGTCCATTCAAAAGACTGAAGACCACTGGAAATGATAACTATGCTGGCCCAGTATTTTTCTTATTTAACTCTTTAAAAGACAACTGTCTATTCAAAATGGATAATACATCATGACCAGTGTGTGGGGGTTAATCCCCCAAATGCAAAGTTAATTTAACATTTAAGAATCTGTCAACATTTTATGAACACCATACACTATATTAACAAACTAAAATGAAAATCCACATGATCATTTCACTAGATAACAGAAAAAATGCTGGACAAGATCCAACACCTTTCTGATAAGGTGAGCAACTGAGAAAACTGAAAATATTAAGGAACTTTCTTAATTAGATGAAGGAGTCCTATGAAAAACCTATTAATAACATCATATATAATTGGGAAAGACTAGATTCATAAAGAAATGCAAAGGGCATAGAATAGACAACTTTGGAAAAGAAAGCTGTGAGAGCAGCACCATCTGACTTTAATGTTATAAAGCTACAGATATCAAGACAGTGTGGTATTAATGTAAAGGGAGACAAATAGATCAATGGGACAACACAGAGTCCAAAAGTAGATCCACACTATGGCCAACCAATTTTCAACGGTGCGAAAGCAATGCGGAAGGGAACAGACCATCTTCTCAACAAATGATGCTGAAACAACTGTATCTACATGTTCCCCAAACGGACTTTGATCCATGTATCATATCATCTTTAAGAATTAACTCAGAACAGATCATATACCTAAATGTAAACCTAAAACTATAAAACTTCTAGAAGGAAACCTAGGAGAAAATCTTGTGTTAGGCAAAGATTTCCTAGCTATAATAGTAAGTATACAATTCCAATAAATGAAAAAAAACTGATAAATCATACTTCATTAAAAAAAAAACCCTCCTGTTCTTTGAAAGATGCCCTTAAGAATAAAAACACAAGTCATAGATTGGAAGAAAATACTTAAAAATCATATATCCAAAAAAGGACTTACATTCAGAATATATAATGAACTCTCAAAACTCAGTAACAAGAAAACAACCAACATTAACACTCGGTGATAAATTTGAATAAACACTTCACCAAAGATGACACAAAGATGGCAAATAAACACGCTTTTTAAAAGATGCTTAACATCATTAGGCATTCAGGAAATGCAACATCGAGTAACAATGAGGTAACATTATACACCTGTTCACAAGGCTAAATACTTAAAAACTGAACATAGTAAGGTTAGTGAGGTGTGAAAGAACTGGAAGTGGGAATGTAAAATAGAGCAACTGTCTTAGAAAACAGTACAAAAGTCTCTCAAAAGGTTAAACATCCTTAGCCTATACCAGACCATAGTCCACTCCTAGGCATTTAGCCAAGCAATGAGGGCAGACATTCACACAAAGAACCGCACAGGAGTATCCACAGCAGCTTGATTTGTAGTAGCAAAAACTAGGAACGATCCAAATATTCACGAAGAGGCAAATGGATAAACCAACTTGTAGGATATCCATACAACATAATACTACACAGCAAAAAGGGATGAGCTACTGATACACTCAACAATGCTGATGGATCTCAAAATAACAATGCTAGATGGAAGAAGTCAAACAAAAATATAAACTGTATGATTCTATTTCCATAAAACTCTTTAAAGTGCAAACAGAAACAGTAACAGAAAGTTGATCAGCGGTGGCCTGAGGATTGAAGTGGGTGAGGGAAGAAGGAGGGGAAGGGATTACACAAGGGCACAGGCTACGTGCCTTATCTTATTTCTCATGATAGTTCCGTGGACATATGAATATGTCAAAACTTATCAAGCTATATACCTTAAAATGTACCCTTTATTATATGTCAGTTACACCTCAACAGAATAGGTAAAAATGAACAAATAATAATAAATGCTAACTTGATCAAACCAGTGAAAGTAAACAGAATGTAAATTGGCAGAATACAATGAGCTTATCAACTGTCATTAAAAGTAAATAAACTAAATTAATTCATTAAGAGAGACAGTAAGACTGGCTTAAAAAGAAATTAGACTCTGTACTACACACAAAAAGCAGATGTAACCTACCACGTGTTAACTTCCCTCACCCAGAAGAATCAAAAGCTTAGTAAATTAACGATTTCTCTTAAATAGAGGAGTTAAAACTTAGGATACTTACTAACATTATTTTACATAAATCATGATCCAAGAGAGAGGGCAGTATTAATTTTTAAATTAATACTCTAAAGTCTAAATTAACAAGTTTTTCAGAAGAATGTTGTCCTTGTTGGAGGTTCTTGGAATAACACCACTTGTTAACTGATATACTGCAGTAGTCTTTAATCTTTTATTCCCAAGGTTTCCAAGTTGTTGCTTCTAATAACTATACATATTGGAGAGTCTTTGAGGAGGCAAGTCATAGTCTGTGATTTAACCAATGAGTTAACAGCATTTTTCCATCTGGAAAAATACTGGAGGATACTAGTTTAACATATCATTCATTTGCTAATCATTGGTGGCCAACAGCTGTGATGAATCTTGGGTTAGAAACATATCTCCTGATTCTCCTTTCTAATGGAAAAGGGATTTGGGGTCAGTGTAATGACTGGCTCTGTATTTTGTTGCTTATTACTTGGTCCAGAGTTTCCATCGGGGTAGAGAAGAGGAAGATAAGGATCATGTCCAATCTATGATGGCCTTTGACTGGCCCTCTACAAAGGTCCAGAGCTCAGTAAACTACTCACAAACGGCTTTAACCAGTACTACCAATGGGGTGGATTGGAAGGAATACTGGTTGCATCAGAATCACCTGAGGTTTGTTAAAATTCAGATTCCTGGGCCCCTGCCCCAGAGTGGCTGACTCAGGAGGTCTGGGGAAGGGCTAAAAATGTGGATTTCTACCAAGTTGCCAGATATGCTGCTGCTGCTAATTGGGAGACCACCATCTGAGGATCATTCTTTTTCTTTTTTTGCCACGCAGCATGTGGGATCCTAGGTCTCCAAAGAGGGATTGAGTTCATGTTCCCTGCATTGACAGCTGAGTCTTAAGCTCTGGACCACTAGAGAAGTCCCATGAGGAACACTGTTTCACCCGTTTTCCCTTCTCAGCTTCAGCCTCCAGCTTTTCTCTTGCCATCTTTTGAGGACAAGTGTGTGGTAGTGCGTGCCTTCCCCAGGTTCCCCTTGTAAGACTTGACTCCTCATTCCCTGACAGCGGGGAGTGTTAGGCACCTCTGATTGCACTAGCCTCAGAAAACTGGATGCTCAGAGATTTCCTGAGTGCCCCTGGGTGTCAAGAACATGGCGACCGCACACAGATAATCCTCCGAGGTGGTGGTCTGGCACGTAACAGGGACGCCTTCGCTGCCTTCCTGGCTTCCAGCTGGTCACAAGGGCGAAGAGCTGCCACCGCGAGGGGAGTCAGATGGGTGCCTGGTGTGCTCACCAGCCTGCAGGCAGACTCCCAAGGAATGTGCAGCGCTCCAGGTATGCACAACCACGCAGGCAGGCGGGGTCAGAGGGCCGGGCTGGGGAGGGAAAAGGGAAGGAGCCTGGAGGGCTCATACCCTGATGAGGGGTACTGTGATCTCCCAGCCCACAAGAGGGGGTTACAGCAATCCATCCTGTACTCACAACCCACCAGACACATTAGGTCTAAGAAATGCAGGACATGGAACAATGGTTTAACTAATGCTTTTTTTCATTCATTCATTAATTCAACCAACATTTGTTTGAGCTTCTACTATATGGGCTTTTGGTTAATCTTGATATCTAAAGGGGATTAAAACATAATCAATTCCTTTCAAGTTGTTCATAATATGGTATAGGAAGCTGGCAGGAAGAAGGTATCCCAGTGAAGCACCTTTAGAGGCAGTATAAGCCTTGGCTAAGAGCTCTAGAGCCAGAACATCTAGCTCCAAATCCTGTGCACCCTTGGGCAAGTCACTTAACCTCTCTGGGTCTCCACATCCTTACCCGTAAAAATGAGACAATACGTCATAGGTGCGTCTGGTGTCAGGTCTAAATGAGTTAATAGAGACTACCCTGGAGATCCAGTGGCTAAACCTGTGTTCCCAACATGAGGGGCCTGGGTTTGTTTCCTGGTTAGGGAACTATTAATAGCTTCCACATGCTGCAACTAAGAGTTCATACACCACAGCTAAAGATCCTGCATGCCGTCACAAGACCTGGCACAGCCAAACAAATAAAAATAAATATTTTTTTAAATGAGCTAATACATCCAAAGTGTTAACAATGTAGCTGGTGCCGAATCCTGGTTGCTAACTATTGTCATGCTTTTGAATTGTGGTGTTGGAGAAGACTCTTGAGAGTCCCTTGGACTGCAAGGAGATCCAACCAGTCCATTCTGAAGGCGATCAGCCCTGGGATTTCTTTGGAAGGAATGATGCTAAAGCTGAAACTCAGTACTTTGGCCACCTCATGTGAAGAGTTGACTCATCGAAAAGACCCTGATGTTGGGAGGGATTGGGGGCAGGAGGAGAAGGGGACGACAGAGGATGAGATGGCTGGATGGCATCACGGACTCAATGGACGTGGGTCTGAGTGAACTCCGGGAGTTGGTGATGGGCAGGGAGGCCTGGCGTGCTGAGATTCATGGGGTTGCAAAGAGTCGGACACGACTGAGCGACTGAACTGAACTGAACTGAAAACTATTGTCAATATTGGCATGACAAAGTGAGAGGTGCTGAGGACATGCAGGGAGAGGTCGGAGACCCAGACATAAAACTCAGCACCTCAGAGTGGCAGCTGGCCCTCTGTCACACGAGCAGGTGCAAACAGCACCGCAAGACCCCTTCCAGGTGAGAGCGGCGGGCTGGAGGGCCAGCCAGTCGGCACACTGAACACAGACATGGAATTTCTCCTGCCCTGGACATGGAGGAGTTAGGGAAGAGTGAAGGTCCTCTCTATTTCACTTGGATTCAGGGGACGTTTGACAACATCTCACTCACAGTCAAGGGCATCAGCTGAGACTAGCCGGTGGTTCCATGCTCGGGCAGGCCCCTCCTCCACCCAGGGGCCCCCAGAATCCGGAGGCTACATCCTCCGTCCCAGCCCCACCCCTTCAGTGTCCCCACTCCATCTCTGGGCCTGTTTTCCTGTTCTTTTCACAACTGCCACTGAGAACCTGCTGCTGTGCACACACACCAGCTCTCCTGGCCAGAAGGCCTGCCAACGCCACAGCACTTGCTGGCTGGGAACTTGCAGAGAGCCTCGGGCCAAGGCTTTTGGGAACACAGCCCTGTCCGTGAAGGCCCAGGTCAAGAAAGGATGACGTGAGAGCCAGAGCTCACAGCAAGGCCAGTGGCTCCCTGGACAGTGACTCAGGGGCAAGTGGGTCAGGAGAGAACTGGCCAGCAGGCAGCCCTCTCTCAGCTGCCAATCTGGATGGCCCCGGCCATGTGGATCACCCTT
Organism: Aepyceros melampus; assembly: GCA_006408695.1. NCBI lineage: Eukaryota > Metazoa > Chordata > Mammalia > Artiodactyla > Bovidae > Aepyceros > Aepyceros melampus. The sequence goes on along the minus strand of SJXQ01008913.1, from coordinate 912,177 downwards.
GCTGGACTCAGCGGAGAGCGTAGCCTCCAGCTTGTGGTCTTCCGGGGCTCAGGTGCCGTGAGCGTGACTGATCAAGGAGAAGAGAGAAATCACTGAGCAAATTCAGAGTGTGCCCAGGGTCTGCCTTGTGCTGTCTTATTCTCTAAGCACTTCTTGCCTTCTCCCTTCTGCCCAACTCCAATTAAGCAAAAAGGGAGGGACCAAGTGCTTGCAACATCCTGGATGCTAATTTCAATCTAAACCCTTGGCTAAGAGCCCTGGCCTCCAGCCCTCAGCAACTTCCATCTCAGCCACCCCAGGCCTCCACGGCTATAAACACCCAAGCGTTTGATGAGGCAGCAACAGTTAAATTCAGCCCTGGCAAGCCTGGGGGTCTGGGTGCCCTGAGCAGCAGCGTGGACCTGAAGATCTCAGGTGAAACCCTCCAGCTGCAGACAACACCCAGTGTGATGACAACGACAACACCTGGAGGGAAGGAGAGCCAGGGAAAGGAGATGGAGGGGGTGAGGTTCACAGCCCAGAGGCACTGGTACTGCCAGGACCCAGGGCCCCAGTGCTGCCATCAGCAGATACCCAGAAGGTAGCATGAATGAGCAGAGCATAAAGACGGAAAGAAAAGGGAACGGTAGGAACTATGATGAACTGAAATTCAGATTTTTAAATAATAGCATATCAGCCAAATAAAATCCTGCATCAGGCCTGCAGATGAGCCTGACACCCAGGCCCAGCTGTGTGGAGGAGGCGACCCCACAGGGATATTCCACCATCAGCCATTCATTCTTTGTTTCTTCCGTCTCTGGGTAAAATGCAGACTGTGGGCTTTAAGATTTCCTAGCTAACACAGTTATCCCTTACTGGTTTCTTTGTTTAAGATAGAAGGAAGGAAGAACAGAAAAAATAATCAGCATGAATGGGTAAATTATTTGATAAATTAACATTTATTAATATATTTGGAATCAAATGTTACTTGTATGAGGTGGCAGTTATTCAATGAAAGGAACACTTGGCTTGGAGTCAGACAGGCTTGAGTCTAATCCTGGCTCTGCCACCCACTAGGAAGTTAATTAACTTCCCTAAGCTGCAGCTTCCTCCTTGGGAAAGTAGAAAAAATATGCCTACCCTGCATGTCTATGAAGATTCAATAAAACAAATCCAGGACACCCAAGTGCGACCTAAGATAATTCACACTCAGTAAATGTTGTATGAACTCTAACCATCTGAGAGCCAGGTTCTGCAGGACGGAGACTAGGGGCTGGAGGAGAGAAGGGCAGGGAAGAGCCCTTCAGACCAGCGCTCTCCCGGAGCCTGTGTCAGTCTAGTCCACCTCGGAGCCACATGGGGCCGCACTGCCCCGCTGTGGCCACTGGCCGCACTGCTGCTGCTGCTGACGTGCCTCATCTTTCCTCCGCCACGGAGGACTAGCAGGCCTGTAGATCTGCTTCAGAGAAGGCAATGGCACCCCACTCCAGTACTCTTGCCTGGAAAACCCCATGGAGGGAGGAGCCTGGTAGGCTGCAGTCCATGGGGTCGCAAAGAGTCAGACACGACTGAGTGACTTCACTTTCACTTCTCACTTTCATGCATTGCAGAAGGAAATGGCAACCCACTCCAGTGTTCTTGCCTGGAGAATCCCAGGGACGGGGAAGCCTGGTGGGCTGCCATCTATGGGGTCGCACAGAGTCAGACATGACTGAAGTGACTTAGCAGCAGCAATAGCAGACCTACTTCACCCTTGTCTCTGCTCCCTGTGAGGCCCTCATGCTGTCTTACACGGAGCTGGTTGGCTGCTGAAGGTAATTATCTGAGACTGCAAGAGCCAGGCTTGTCCAATCTCCCAAGCAAGCTGCCCAGACTGGGAGGGGGGCATTTGCTTAGCTTCCCTGATCCAGCATTAACCTCAGATTTCAAGACATCCTGGGGGAGACATTTAAATAGGGAGTGATGTGTACATTCCACCCTACTCCAAGAATCTCAAGGTGAATTGGAGAAGCCATATAAAATGAAAAAATCTCGAGGAATCTCAAACATAGTCAGTTTTGAAAACGCATTGTTTCACCTCCCACTGTGCTGCACCCAGTCACCTCCCAAGTCTATCTTGGCTGTATAAGTAACACAAGCAAGAAAAGACAGTGTTCCGTGCACTGAAGTTAGTATTCTCATGGAGCGGGAAAAGCAAGGGGTGAGGAGCCTGTGAGATGTGTAGAGAGAATGAGAGGCACGAGGAAAGACACAGAAAGGCAGGACAACGGGAAGCAAAACTGGTGTGCGTGTGTGTGCACGCACACACACACGTGCCCAAAGATGGGGCAGAAAGGAGAAAGGAGGGAGATACAGGAAGGCAGATATTCATGACCATGACAACATTTTGTAAGGCAAGAGATAATTCAAGCCAAATCAATGAATAAACCCTAGATTAAGAAAAAAATGTTTTAATCTAGCTACTGCTAAGTCACTTCAGTCGTGTCCGACTCTGTGGTAGCCCACCAGGCTCTCTCGTCCCTGGGATTCTCCAGGCAAGAACACTGGAGTGGGGTGCCATTTCCTTCTCCAATGCATGAAAGTGAAAAGTGAAAGTGAAGTCGCTTAGTCGTGTCCAACTCTTTGCGATCCCATGGACTGCAGCCTACCAGGCTCCTCCATCCATGGGATTTTCCAGGCAAGAGCACTGGAGTGGGGTGCCATCGCCTTCAGGCAAAGGGTTAATGTATGCGACATGCAAATGCTCTTACATATTGACAAGAAAACGAACACCACAATAGAGTCAGAAAGAGAAAATCCAAATAGCCAAGTCATGAAAAGATGTGGGAGTGCACAAGTGGTTGGGGAAATGCACATGGTTACTTTATAGCCAAGCTGCTGGCAAAAATCAAAAAGCCACTTACTTATGGCTAATTAGGATGAAGGAGAAGTGATTTCTTTAAATCTGCATGATAAAAATATCAACTGTCAAGGAACTATGAAAAGCTCTCTTACACCATCTAACAAAATTTACCTCTCATCATTTAGTCCACCTGTTCCATTGCTGGGACTAGATGCCGTAGAGATAAAATCCCCTGGACATATGACGTATGTTCAAGACGTTCACTGCTACATTGCTCATGGTAACAAAAACACTGGTAACAAAGAGGAAGTCCACAAACAGGGTACTGTTATTCAACAGTATTATTATTATTAACATTATTCAATGTTAATACATCCTGCCAGCTTAATATGCCTTAAACATCAATCAAGGAGTCTGAATAAAAGCCTTACACAGTTGGATTGCAGAGACTGAGTGGTGTTGGATAAACTGCAGTAAGGCAAAATGTTTATAATATTGCTCCATTTTTGTAAAGCATAAACACTGATAGAAACTCTTCTGTGTGTTCCTGTGTGTGTGTTTATGTGTGTGTAGAGAGTTGGCTTGTAGGCAGCACACACTCCTAGAGCCACTGGTATTTTGGCTGGTGTTTATTCTCACTGGTTGCTACTGTGCATATTTGTGCTACATATTTTGAATGTCACTCATACATATATGTGATCATATTATTGCATATAAGTACACAAGAAGTACAGGGCTTCCCAGGTGGCTCAGTGGTAAAGAAACTGCCTGCAATGCAGGAGACGCAGATTCAATCCCTGGGTTGGGAAGTTCCCCTGGAGTAGGAAATGGCAACCCACTCCAGTCCTCTTGCTTGGAAAATCCCGTGGACAGAAGTGTCTGGTTGGCTACAGTCTGTGGGGTTGCAAAGAGTCAGACACGACTTAGTGACTGAGCATACGTATAAGAAATATGGAGAAAATACAAATAGGAATATCATAAGGTGTTAACATGAAGTATGCGGGGAGGAAAGCGGGGCTTTGGTGGGATGGGGGAAGGGCAGCCAATCTAATAAAAAAAGAAAAAGAAAGCAATTAAAAAATGTGTAACATGATCACAGTTATGTTATCCACTCATGTGAAATTATATGCATGTATGTTCACACTTTCCTAAAATATAATTAAGAGTTTACACAATTTGATTTTTTTGCAATAATGTTGTTTAATAAGCCAAATGCCAGAGAAGCTACACAGGTTTAAGAATCCTGCCAGAAGAGGGAACAAGAAGCGTGGAGCAGGATACCCATACAAGGCAGAAGCGAACCTCTGATGCAACGCGGCCAGCAAACTCTAGACGCCACCTGAATGCAACAAGCAAAGGCGTAAGGAGGCATCTGCTTACTTCAAATGCAAAAGCCGCAATGAGGAACACCAAGGATCAAGGAAGTACGTCATCACCAAAAACTCCAGCAACCCTCAATTAGTGAGACTCTTCGACAAATGGTGCTGGGAAATTGGGACAGCTACAAGGGAAAAAAAGCAATTAGATCATTCTTTAACATGATACACAAAAATGAGCTCAAAGTGGATTAAAGACCTAAATGTGAGATCGGACACTATAAAACTCCTTCAGAAAAACACAGGCGTGACATTCTGGGACATAAATCAAAGGATATCTTTTTGATCTGTTTCTTAGAATAAAGGAAATGTAAACAAAAATAAATAAATAGGACCCACTTAAATGCATTTGAACAGTAAAGGAAAAAATTAAACAAAACGAAAAGACAACTGACAAGGAGAAAATACTCCCAAATGATGTGACCAACAAGGGATGAGTCTCAAAAGCTGACAAGTGATTCACAGCACTAAAGAGCATGAAAACGAGCAACCCAATCACAAAATGGCACAAGATCTAAGTAGATTTTTTTTTCCCAAAGAAGACATACACATGGTCAAGAGGCATATGAAAAGATGTTTAAGATCACTAATAATCAAACAAATGCAAATCAAAATTACAATGACATGGGACATCACACCAATTTAAATGGCTGTCACCAAAAAATCAGCAAAAAAATAAATGCTGGGAAGGGTGTGGAGAGAAGAGAATCCTCGTACACTGCTGGTGAAAATTTAAACTGGTACAGCCACGATGGAGAACAGCACGGAGATTTCGGACAAAAAAACTAAAAATAGACTGTCATAGGACCACACACTTTCACTCCGCGGACGTAACCGTGAGGCAAAACAATACACGCAAACTGATGTTCACTACAGAACTGCTTCCGAAAGTCAAGCCATGGAAACACTCATATATCAAAAGATAACAGAAAGATGTGATACATATACACGAAACAAACTTACTCAGAAATAAAGATGAAGGAAAGAATGTCGTTTGTACCAACATGCCAGGACATAGCAGAGATCACATTAAGGAACTCAGACATAGAGAATGTGAAAAGCAACTTGGTGATCCGAATGGGGACGCATCAGGGAAGCAAATCCATCAGGAGTTTGGAATGATCAAAGACTGAAGCCTTACAAACAATAGCCACGACATGGGAGCAACCGTAACATCCATTCAGAGAGGGGACCGGGAAAATGTGGCACACGTATATTCACCCACTAAAAAGAAGGAAAGTATGTCACTCGCAGCTAGCAGGACAGACCCACAGATTGTCATACTGAGCAAAATAAGGTGGAAAAGCAATTATTTCCAATTGCCATCTCTGTGGACCTGAATGAAGTTACTGTTCTGATAACCGCACAAAATATGGAGCATCCTATCTAGTCCAGTACAAAAGAGACATTCATTTGGCACATAAATGGAAAGCCTACTGGATTCTGCTGAAGGCTCGATGACCCGGGCTGCGGTCCCCTGCTTGCACCTCTAACAGCCTTGGGACCCAAGGCTGCATGGTCATGGGACTGAGGGGGTTGAGAAACTGCCTGAAACTGAGCCCCCACTGGACCTGTCATGTTTTTCCCCACCGGATGAAGCCACAATCTCCCCATGGGGGTCTGCCCTCCAGAGCTAAAGCAAGTCTAGTACACCCAAAGGATGGCGGACTCTGTGGCTAGAAGAGCTCTGAAAAGGTAAGGCGTCTCTACCACTCCCAGGGTGGGGTTTCCACGTCCAGCCTCCTTCCTAAAGACTTGCCACACTTCTGGATGACAGCACCGAAGCCTGGCAAAATTCCAGGGCTTGGGACTGGTGGGAAGTGGGGCAGGGCAGGGTGAAGGGTAAGGCGGGGAGAAGATATTCACTGAGGCCCAGGTGCCCCTTGATCACACATGGGAGTGACCCAGTGCTGCCACCTTGTGGCAAGCTCTGGTAACAACAACTTAAGACCACTGCCTCTGGGAGAAGGCGATGGCACCCTACTCCAGTACTCTTGCCTGGAAAATCCCATGGACGGAGGAGCCTGGAAGGCTGCAGTCCATGGGGTCACTGAGGGTCGGACACGACTGAGCAACTTCACTTTCACTTTTCACTTTCCTGCATTGGAGAAGGAAATGGCAACCCACTCCAGTGTTCTTGCCTGGAAAATCCCAGGGACGGGAAAGCCTGGTGGGCTGCCGTCTATGGAGTCGCACAGAATCGGACACGACTGACGTGACTTAGCAGCAGCAGCTGGGAACTTCAAACTCACAAGGACTGTGGAGCTAGAAATGACTCCAGCCCTCAAAGATTGGCCTGAGGTGGGCCATCGAATCACAATTCGAAACAGGGCAGGCTTTCCAGAAGCAAATCTCAAAGGGTAAATTTAACAAACGGCTGCTAACAATGAAACCAAGAGAGGACCTGGATAAAAGGGAATACTCCTGTGCCTCTGCTGGGAGAAATAGGTAAGAGCCACATGGGAGGACAGCATAGCGGGTCCGTCTAATCCTAAAGACAGAGAGAGCTTCTGATCCTGCAATCCCCAGTTAGGCTCATATACAGAGGCTTATCAAGGGAGAAAAGTCTAATTGAGCAAGACAGGCACCGCAAAGTTCACTGCAGCCCTGCTCACAGTAGCCATGACGAGGAAGCCACCGTAATGTGCATCAGCACTGAGGACCAGGAATGCGGGGGACACATATAGGATGGCATGCTTCTCAGCCATCAAAAAGGATGAAAATATGCCATTTGCAGCCACATAGATGGACCCAGAGACTGACATATTAAGGAAACTAAGACAGATGGGAAAAAATGTATCTGATGACATGCCTTATATGTGGCATCCAAAAAAATATCATACAAATGAACATATTTACAAAACCGAGACAGACTCACACACATACAGAATGAACTTATGATTGCCATGGGGGAATAATGGGGGGTGGGGGGAGGCAGGATCCTCAGGGAGCTGGCATCGACTGTACAATGGCTCTATTCAAAATAAATGACCAACATGGTCATGCCGTGGAGCACTGAACTCTGACGTCATATGGCAGCATGGAAGGGGCCGTTTTGGGGAGAAGGGAGGCACATATATGAAAGGCTGGGAGCCTCGCAATCCACATGGAAAGAACACCACAATTGTCAATTGGCTATTTTCCAAAACAAAATAAAAATTGGAAACAACACCCAACAACTTATTATCACCTTCGAGCCCACAGGATGGGCACCATCAACACGTGGGAAAACCAGGAACCCTGCAGAGGGCCTAGCCAAAGGGAACACTCTTCTGCCTCCCCTGCGAAAGCCAATTAGTTAACACCCACTCTAGAGAACAGCAGAGAGGTGCCTGAGAAACCTCAAGAAAGCGATGGCCTAAGATCTGGAGCATACATCCTTGGGCCTGTTGCCAGAGGAAACTATACTTGAAAAAGACACGTGCACCCCAGCCTTCATAGCAGCACTGCTTCCAAGAGCCAAACCATGGAAGCAACCAACAGGGAAATCGACACAGGCCTGGACAACACGATGTGGTACATACATACAAGGGAAAGGCACAAGCCATCCAGACAAAAGGAAAGAATGCCACTGGCAGCAACAAAGAAGGACCTAGGGAGGAGGCCAGGAAGCCAAGCCAGTCAGCCAGAGGAAGACCGATAGCATACAGTGTCACTTCCAGGAGGAAGCTCAAAATTCATTCAAATCAACTCACTGAGAAAAGAGACACCAGCTCACACTGGAAACCCACTGGGAGTTCCAACTGGAGAAACCTCTGAGGGGAGTCCGTCAGGAGTCTGAATAGGCACTCACATAAATAAATATAAAGTCACTCAGTCGTGTCCGACTCTTTGTGACCCCATGGACTGCAGCCCACGAGATTCTCCAAGCAAGAATACTGGAGTGGGTTGCCATTTCCTTCTCCAGGGTATCTTCCCGACCCAGAGATCGAACCCGGGTCTCCTGCATTGGAGGCAGACGCTTTAACCTCTGAGCCACCAGGCACTCACTACGGATATAAAAACAGGCCTCCATGAGGACCTACAGGAGAGGACGGGGAACCCTACCCATCGCCCTGTACAGCCCAGACAGATGGCCAAAGCGCCAGAAATGACTACATACACATCTCTGTGGACCTGAATCAAGTTGCTGTTCCCATAACCACACACAACATGGAGAATCCACTCTAGTCCAATTAAAAAAGAAACATTGATTTTGCACATAAAATGAAAAGCCTGCTGGATTCAGCTGAGGCCTCGTGACCTAGGATGGGATCCCATGCCTGCCCTCCTAGCAGGATCGAGACCCAAGGCCGCACCAGTCCAAGGGCTAGGGAGCTGAGAAGCTGGAACCTGAAACTGAGCCCCCCATTGGACCCCCATGTTTGTCCCCTCGGGATGAAACCACAGTCTCCAGATGGGGCCCCGCCCTCCAGGGCTAAATCAAGTCTTCACACTATACTTCAAAATGACACAGGCACCCCAACCTTCACAGCAGCACTAATTCCAAGAGACAAAGCGTGGAAGCCACCAACAGGGTAACTGACGCAGGCCTGGACAACACGATGTGGTACGTACATACAAGGGAAAGGCACAAGCCACCCAGAAAGGAGGAAAGAAGGTCATTTGCAATGACAGAGGAGGACCTCGGGGGGATGCCAGGCAAGCACACACCAGAAGCTAAAGCAAGCCTAGTGCATCCAAACAATGGCGGACCCTGTGGTGGGAGAGCTCTGAAAAGTCAGGGGGTCTCCACCTCTCTCGGGGGCAGGGCTCCTGACTCCAGCCTCCTTCCTAAAGACTCATCCCACTGCAGGATGATAACACCCTGAACCGGACAATATTCAGGGCTTGGGACTGGAGAGAAGTGGGGCAAAGGAGGGTGAAGGGTAACTGGAAGAAGACATTCAGAGGCCCACGTGCCCCTTGAGCACAAATGGGAATGACCCAGTGCTGCCACCGTGTGGCCATTTCTGGTAACAACAACCTGAAAACCCCCACCTCTGGGAACTTCCAAATTCTCGAGACCTGTGGGCAGGAAGACTCCAGCTCTTGTTAAAGATTGGCCTCAGGTGGCTCATCAAATAACAATTTGAAACAGCACCGGCTTTCCAGAAGCCAGTCGCAAAGGTAAATTTGAAACACCCCGTACATGAAAAATAAAAACTTCATCACATAAAATGGTCTTCTCCAGGGCTCATCATTCGAAAATTGCAAATCAAAGCGGCAAAGAGTCACCACCTGAAAGCCCACATAACGGCAATAATCAAAACGGCTGCAAACAATGAAGGCAAGACAGGACCTGGGAGCATTGGAAGCCTCCTGCGCCTCTGCAGCAAGGAGCTAACAGCCACATGGAGAAATCATGGAGGGCCCTTCCAATCCTAAACACAGAGACAGCTTCTAATGCAGCAATCCCCCGACTGGGCTCATATATGGAGGCTCATCAAGGGAGAAAAGTCAATTTGAAAAAGGCACAGGCACCACAAAGTTCACTGCAGTCCTATTTACAATAGCCACAGCACGGAAGCACAATAATGTTCACCGACACATGAATGGGCCAGGAACGTGTGGGACACATATACGAGGGAATGCTACTCAGCCACCAAAAAGGATGAAAATGCCCCATTTGCAGCCACGTGGATGGACCCAGAGACTGACATACCGAGGAAACTAAGAAAAGGGAAAAAGCAATATATCCGATGACATCCCTTATCTGTGGCACCCAAAAGGAACTCATACAAATGAACATATTTACAAAATCAAGACAGACTCACAGATATCCAGAATGAACTTAAGCTTGCCACAGGGGGGAAATGCGGTGGTCGGAGTGGGGGCCAGATCATTAGGGAGGTAGCTCAATGTGTACACGCAGCTCTATTTAAAATAAATGACCAACAAAGTCTTCCTGTGAAGCACAGAGAACTCTGCTCAATGTCATGTGGCAGCCTGGATGGGAGGGCAGTTTTGCGAAAAGGTGTGCACGTATACGGACAACTAAGAACCTCAGCTGTTCACCTGGAATGACCACGTCGCTGTCAACTGGCTCTTCTCCAGATAAATAAATATTGGAAACCACACCCAACAACTCGGTATCACATATGAGCACACAGGATGGACACCATCCACATGTGGGCAAACCAGGAACCCTGAAGAGGGCTGGGAAAAGGGAAGCCTCTTCTGCCTCCACTGGGAATGTCAGTTAGTTAACGACCACAGTAAGGAACAGCAGAGCGGGGCCCAAGAAACCTCAAGACAGAGATGGCCTAGGCTCTGGCCCCCCCATCTCTGGGCCTGTCACCAGAGGAAACTACCCTTGAAAAAGAAACGTGCACCTCAACCTTCACAGCAGCACTAGTTCCAAGAGCCAAACCACGGAAGCAACCAACAGGAAATCGACACAGGCCTGGACAACACGATGTGGTACACACACACAAGGGAAAGGCACAAGCCATCCGAAAAGGAGGAAAGAATGCCACCGGCAGCGACAAAGAAGGACCTGGCGAGGACCCCAGGAAGCCAAGCCGGTCAGCCAGAGGAGATCAGCATCACACGGTGTCCCTTCCAGGAGGAAGCTCAACATTCTTTCACACTGACTCACCGAGAAGAGAGACACCGACTCACACTGAAAACCCAACAGGATTTCTGACAGACAAACCTCGGAGGGGATTCCATCAGGAGTTTGGGTCATCACAGGCACACTCACATACAGATATATACAAAACAAATCTCCACGAGGACCTACATACAGGAAAGGACTAGAAACCCTACTTACACTTCTGGACAACCCAGACAGATGGGCAAAGTGCCCAAAAAGACTACACGTACATCTCTGTGGACCTGAATCAAGTTGTTGTCCGATAACCACACATAACATGGAGTATCCACAATGCCTGCTAAGTCACTTCAGTCGTGTCTGACTCTCCATGACCCTATGGACTGTGGCTGACAGGCTTCTCTGTCCATCGGATACTCCAGGCAGGAATACTGGAGAGGGTTGCCGTTTCCTTCTCCAGACGGTCTTCCCAACCCAGGGTTCAAACCCATCTATGGACCAATACAAAAGAAACTTTCATTTCTGGACAACCCAGACAGATGGGCAAAGTGCCCAAAAAGACTACACGTACATCTCTGTGGACCTGAATCAAGTTGTTGTCCGATAACCACACATAACATGGAGTATCCACAATGCCTGCTAAGTCACTTCAGTCGTGTCTGACTCTCCATGACCCTATGGACTGTGGCTGACAGGCTTCTCTGTCCATCGGATACTCCAGGCAGGAATACTGGAGAGGGTTGCCGTTTCCTTCTCCAGACGGTCTTCCCAACCCAGGGTTCAAACCCATCTATGGACCAATACAAAAGAAACTTTCATTCAGCACAGAAAATGGAAAGCCTACTGGATTCTGTTGAGACTTCAGTGACCCCGGGCTGAGGTCTCATGCCTGCACCCCTAGTAGCCTTGAGACTCAAGGCTGCAAAGTCCTGGGGCTGAGGGAGCTGCGAAGCTGGTGCCTGAACTGAGCCCCCACTGGGCCTGTCGTGTTTGTCCCCTTGGGATGAAACCACAGTCTCCAGCTGGGGGCCTGCCCTCCAGAGCTAAAGCAAGTCTAGTGCACCCAGCTGATGGTGGAACCTGTGGTGGGAAACCTCTGGGGGCTCCACCTCTCCCAGGGGCAGGGTTCCCACCTCCAGCCGCCTTCCTAAAATCTCGCCCCACTGCAGGATAACAGCACCCTCAGCCAGGAAAACTTCCAGGGCTTGGGACTGGTGGGAAACGGGGCAGAGAAGGGTAAGGGTAAAGGTGAAGAGGGCATTCAGTGAGGCCCCAGAGCCCCTGAACACACATGGGAATGACCCAGTGCTGCCGCCATGTGGCAGTGTCTGGTAATAACAACTTCAAAATGCCTGCAACAGGAAACTTCAAACTCTCAAGGCCTATGGGACTGGAAGTGATCACAACCCTCAACAACTTGTCTGAGGTGGGTCATCGAATAACAATTTGAAACAGGACAGGCCTTCCAGAAGCCTGTCTCAAAGGGTGAATTACATGGGAAAAAAATCCATCACATAAAATGGTCCCCTCTATAGCTCATTCTTAAAAAACTGTGAATCAAAGTGGCAAATAGGTATTCCCACCAAATGGCCATTATCAAAACAGCTGCAAACAATGAATGCAAGAAAGGACCTGGGAAAAATGGAACCCTCCTATGCCTCTGCAGGGAGAAGTCCATGGAAAACAGCATAGAGGGTCCTTCCAGTCCTAAAGACAGCAATAGCTTCTGTTCCAGCAATCTCCCTGTTGGGCTAATACACGGAGGCTTATAAATGTAGAAAAACTACTTGAGAAAGACACAGGAACCACAAAGTTCACAACAGCCCTACTGAAAATAGCCATGACATAGAAGCAATCATCACGTCCCTCAACAAATGAATGGACTGGGAAGATGTGGGACATATATACAAGGCAAGGTTACTGAGCCATTAAAGAGAATGAAAATATGCCATGTGCAGCCCTGTGGATGGACCTAGAGATTGTCCCCTGAGCAAAGTGAGGCAGATGGAAAAAGCAATTCACCCCTTGTATGCAGCATAAAAGATAAATCAGACAAATGAACATATTTACAAAACCAAGACAGACTCACAGACAGGCAGAGTGAAATTATATTTGCTACAAGGGATTAAAGTAGGGGGCTGGGAGGCTGCATAATTAGGCCACCGGCATCGACGTGTACACAGGGCTCTATTTAAAATAAATGACCAGCAAGGTCCTACAGTGGAACACGGGGAACTCTGCTTGTCATTGGGTGGCAGGCTGGTTTTGTGGAGAGAGGCTGCACATATGTGGATGGCTGAGGCCCTCCACAGTCCAGGGGGAATGAGCACCACAATGTCAACTGGAAATTCTCCAACACAAAATAAAAATGGAAACAAACTCTTACAACTCAGGATCACCTCGCAGCTAACAGGATAGGTTCATCAACACATGGACAAAAGACGAAAGCTGCGAGGGACTGGGAGGAGGGAACCCAAAAATGCCTCTGCTGCAAATGGCAACTGGTTAACAGCCATTGTAAAGAACCAGGGAGCGGGGCATGAGATACCGGGACAGCCATGGCCTAAGATGTGGCACCCCCATCCTTGGGCTGTTGCTGAGGAAACTAGCACCCCAACCTTATGGCTGCACTGCTTCAAGAGACAAAATATGGAGCAACCAACAGGGAAATCGACACAGGCCTGGACAACAGGGTATGGCACACACACAAGGGAAGGGCACAAGCCACCCGAGGAGGAGGAAAGAGTGCCCCCGGCAGCGACACGGAAGGACCCAGGGAGGAGCCCAGGAAGCAAGCTGGTCAGCCAGAGGAAGACCGATAGCACACGTACCCCTTCCAGGAGGAAGCTCAAAATGCACTCACATCGACTCACTGAGAAAAGAGACACCGACTCACACGCTGAAAACCCACTTGGTGTTCCGACTGGAGAAACCTCAGACGGGAGTCCATCAGGAGCTTGGTTCATCACAGACACACTCACATACAGATATAAAAACAGGCCTCCACGTGCTTGTCATTGGGTGGCAGGCTGGTTTTGTGGAGAGAGGCTGCACATATGTGGATGGCTGAGGCCCTCCACAGTCCAGGGGGAATGAGCACCACAATGTCAACTGGAAATTCTCCAACACAAAATAAAAATGGAAACAAACTCTTACAACTCAGGATCACCTCGCAGCTAACAGGATAGGTTCATCAACACATGGACAAAAGACGAAAGCTGCGAGGGACTGGGAGGAGGGAACCCCAAAATGCCTCTGCTGCAAATGGCAACTGGTTAACAGCCATTGTAAAGAACCAGGGAGCGGGGCATGAGATACCGGGACAGCCATGGCCTAAGATGTGGCACCCCCATCCTTGGGCTGTTGCTGAGGAAACTAGCACCCCAACCTTATGGCTGCACTGCTTCAAGAGACAAAATATGGAGCAACCAACAGGGAAATCGACACAGGCCTGGACAACAGGGTATGGCACACACACAAGGGAAGGGCACAAGCCACCCGAGGAGGAGGAAAGAGTGCCCCCGGCAGCGACACGGAAGGACCCAGGGAGGAGCCCAGGAAGCAAGCTGGTCAGCCAGAGGAAGACCGATAGCACACGTACCCCTTCCAGGAGGAAGCTCAAAATGCACTCACATCGACTCACTGAGAAAAGAGACACCGACTCACACGCTGAAAACCCACTTGGTGTTCCGACTGGAGAAACCTCAGACGGGAGTCCATCAGGAGCTTGGTTCATCACAGACACACTCACATACAGATATAAAAACAGGCCTCCACGAGGACCTACAGGAGAGGACAGGGAACCCCACCCATGCCCTGTACAGCCCAGACAGACGGGCAAAGTGCCTGAAAAGACCACACATACATCTCTGTGGACCTGCACCAAGTTGCTATTCACATAACCACATACACCATGGAGAATCCACCCTCGACCATACAAGAGAGACATTCATTTGGCACGTAAGTGCAAAGCCTACTGGATTCTGCTGAGGCCTCAGTGACCCCGTGCTGGGGTCCCATGCCTGCACCCCTAGTAGCCTTGGGACCCAAGGCTGCACGTTCCTGGGGCGGAAGGAGCTGAGAAGCTTGTGTCAGAAACTGAGCCCACTGGACCTGTCGTGCTTGTCCTCTCAGGATGAAACCACAATCTACAGACAGAGGCCTGCCCTCCAGAGCTAAAACAAGTCTAGTGCACCCAAACAATGGTGGACCCTGTGGCTGGATGAGCTCTGAGAAGCCATGGGGTCTCCACTCTCCCAAAGACAGGGTTCTCACCTCCAAGCCTCCTTCCTAAAGACTCACCCCACTGCGGTATGACAGCACCCTCAGCTGGACAATATTCCAGGGCTTGGGATTTGTGGGAAGTGGGGCAGGGGAGGGTGAAGGGTAATAGGGAGAAGACTTACCGAGGCCTAGGTGCCCCTTGGTGCTGCGATTCATGGGGTCGCAAAGAGTCGGACAAGACTGAGCGGCTGAACTGAACTGAACTGAAGGTGCCTCTTGAGCACACAGGGGAACGGCCCAGTGCTGCCGCGTTGTGGCCATTTCTGGTAACAACAACTTCAAAACCCCTGCTGCCGGAACTTCAAACTCAAGAAGCCTTGGGGCTGGAAAGGACTCCAGACCTTAACGACTGGCCAGAGGTGGTTCATCGAATAACAATTTGAAAGAAGACAGGCTTTCCAGAAGACAACCTCAAAGGGTAAATTTCACACACCTTATACATTAAAAAAAGAAGAAGAAGTGGGAATAAGGGAACCTGAATAAGGGAACCTGAATAAGGGAACCTTTTTATGCTTTTGCTTTTGCTGCTGCTGCTGCTAAGTCGCTTCAGTGTGTCCAACTCTGTGCGACCTCATAGACGGCAGCCCACCAGGCTCCCCCGTCCCTGGGATTCTCCAGGCAAGAACAATGGAGTGGGTTGCCATTTCCTTCTCCAATGCAGAAAAGTGAAAGTGAAGTCGCTCAGTCATGTCCGACCCTCAGCAACCTCATGGATTGCAGCCTTCCAGGCTCCTCCGTCCATGGGATTTTCCAGGCAACAGTACTGGAGTGGGGTGCCATTGCCTTCCTGGTAACAGCCACCGTGGAGAACAGCATAGGGGGTCCTTCCAATCCTAAAGACAGAGAGAGCTTCTGATCCAGCAATCCCCTGACTGGCTTCATATACAGAGGCTTAGCAATGGACAAAAGTCTAATTGAGAAAGACACGGGCACCTCAAAGTTCACTACAGCCCTACTTACAATAGCCACAACATGGAAGCAACCATAATGTCCATCAACACATGAATGGACCAGGAACATGGGTGACATGTATACAAGGGAATGTTTCTCAGCCATTAAAAACAATGAAAATATGCCACTTGCAGCTTCGTGGATGGACCCAGAGATTGCCATACAGATTGAACTAAGGCAGACAAAAAATAGCAATATATCTGATGATATCTCTTATATGCAGCATCAAAAAGAAATCACACAAATGAGCATATTTACAAAACAGAGACAAAATTGTACACATCCAGAATGATGTTATGATTGCCACAGCAGAATAACAGGGGCAGGGGACTGTTGTAGGTGGGGCAGTCAGATTCGTTAGGGAGTTGGCATTGACGTGTATACACAGCTCTATTTTTAAAATGGCCAGCAAGTCCTACTGGGGAGCACAGGGCACTCAGCTCGGCGCCATGTGGCAGACTGGACAGGAGGGCAGTTTGGGGGGAAAGGTATGCACAGATACGGATGGCTGAGACCGTCCACGGTCCACCTGAAATGACCATCACAATGTCAATTGGCTATTTTCCAAAACAAAAGTTGGAAACAACACCCAAAAATTCAGTGTCATCTTTAAGCACACAGGTGGGCACCATCAACAAGTGGGCAAACCAGAAACCCTGAAGAGGATCTTGGATAAAGGGGCCCTCTTCTGCCTCCCCTTGGAAAATCAACTGGTTAACAGCCACTGTGAAGAACAGCAGAGTGGGGCCTGGGAAGCTCAAGACAGCCATGTCCCAAGCTCTGGCGCCCCACCCTCGGGCCTGTTGCCACAGGAAACTACACTTGAAAAGACATGTGCACCCCAACCTTCACGGCAGCACTACTTCCAAGAGCCAAACCACAGAAGCAACCAGGAGGGAAATCAACACAGGCCTGGACAACATGAAGTGGAACAAACATACGAGGGAAAGGCACAAGCCATCCAAAAAGGAGAAAAGAATGCCACCGGCAGCGACAAAGAAGGACCTAGCGAGGACCCCAGGAAGCCAAGCTGGTCAGCCAGAGGAAGACCAGGATCACACGGTGTCCCTTCCAGGAGGAAGCTCAAAATGCACTCACATCGACTCACCGAGAAGAGAGACACCGACTCACACACTGAAAGCCCACTTGGTGTTCCGACAGGAAAAGCTCAGAGGGGAATCCATCAGGAGTTTGGTTTATCACAGGCATACTCACATAAGGATATAAAGGCAGGCCTCCGTGAGGACCTACAGGAGAGAACAGGGAACCCTACTCACCCCTCTGGAAAACCCAGATAGACGGCCAAAGCACCCAAGAAGGCTCTATGTACATCTCTGTGGATCTGAATCAACTTGCTGTCCAATAACCACATACCACATGGAGTATCCACAATGCCTCCGAAGTCACTTCAGTCATGTCTGACTCTCTGCGACCCTATGGACTGTAGGCTGACAGGCTTCTCTGTCCATCGGATACTCCAGGCAGGAATACTGGAGAGGGTTGCCATTTCCTTCTCCAGAGGGTCTTCCCAACCCAGGGTTTGAATCTGAGTCTATGGATCAATACAAAAGAAACATTCATTTGGCCACACAAAATGGAAAGCCTACTGGATTCTTCTGAGACCTCGGTGACCCCGGGCTGAGGCCCATGCCTGCACCCCTAGTAGCCTTGAGACTCAAAGCCGCACAGTCCAGAGGCTGATGGAGCTGAGAAGCTGGTGCCTGAAACTGAGCCCCCACTGGGCCTGTCACGTTTGTCCCCTCGGGGTGAAACCACAATCTCCAGACAGGGATCCATCCTCCAGAGCTAAAGTGAGTCAAGTGCACCCAAATGATGGTGGACCCTTTGGCTGGAGGAGCTCTGAAAAGTCCTGGGGGGCCCACTTCTCCCAGGGCGGGGTTCCCGCCTCCAGCCTCCTTCCTAAAATCTCGCCCTGCTGGGTTACAGAGCCCCCCCTGGACCTGCCCTGTTTGTCCCCTCGGGATGAAACCGCAATCTCCAGACGGTTGCCTGACCTCGAGCTAAACCAAGTCTGCTGCTGCTGCTGCTACTAAGTCACTTCAGTCGTGTCCGACTCTGTTGCGACCCCATAGACAGCAGCCCACCAGGCCCCCCTGTCCCTGGGATTCTCCAGGCAAGAACACTGGAGTGGGTTGCCATTGCCTTCTCCCATGCAGGAAAGTGAAAAGTGAAAGTGAAGTCGCTCAGTCGTGTCCAACTCTTACACCCAAAGGACGGTGAACCCTGAAGTGGAAGAGCTCTGAAAAGTCCTGGGGGCTCCACCTCTCCCAGGGCGGGGTTGCCACCTCCAGCCTCCTTCCTAAAGACTTGCCCCACTTCCAGATGACAGTACTCAAGTCAGGCAAAAGGGTAAAGAGGACATTCAGTGAGGCCCCCGTGCCCTTGAGCACATATGGGAATCACCTAGGGCTGCCACCTTGTGGCCATTTCTGGTAATAACAACTTCAAAATGCCTGCAACAATCAACTTGAAGCTCACAAAGCCAGTGGGACTGGAAGTGACTGCAACCCTCAACAATTGGCCAGAAGTGAGTCATTGAATAACAATTAGAAACAAGGCAGGCTTTCCAGAAGCCAGTCTCAAGGGGTAAATTACAGAAGGGGTAAATTACTTTGTACATGGAAATTAAAAAAAAAAAAAAAAAATCCATCACATAAAATGGTCAACTCTAAGGTTAGGTCTTAGAAAATTGCGAATCAAAGTGGCAAACAGGTATGCCCGCACAATGGCCATCATCACGACTGCCAATAATGAATGCAAGAGAGAACCTGTAAGAATATGGAACCCTTCTATGCCTTTGCTGGATAAGTCTGTGGAGAATAGCACAGAGGGTCCTTCCAAACATAAAGACAGAGCTTCTGATCCAGCAATCCCCCTATTGGGCTAATATATGGAGCCTTATAAATGGAGGAAACTGTAATTAAGATACACAGATGCATCGCAAAGTTCACTGCAGCCCTGCTTACAATAGCCACAACATGGAAGCAACAATAATGTTATCAAAGGATGAATTGACCAGGAAGATGTGGGACACATATGCTAGAGAATGTTACGAAGTCATTAAAAAGAAAATATGCCATTTGCAGCCGTGTGGATGCACCCAGAGATTCTCCTCCTCAGTAAAATAAGGCAGATGGAGAAAGCAATATATCCAATGACACCCCTTGTATGCGTCATCCAAAAAGAAATGATACAAATGAACATAATTACAAAACCAAGACAGACTCGCAGACATGCAAAATGAACTTATGGTTTCCACAGGGGAATAACTAGGGTTGGGGGGAGAGGCAGAATCCTTAGTGAGCTGGCATCAAATGTACACAGCTCTATTTAAAGTAAATGACCAACAAGGTCCTACTGTGGAGCACAGGAAACTTGATCGCATCATGTCCCAGACTGGATGGGAGGGCAGATTTGGGGAGAAGGGATGTATGTGTATGAAAACGGAAAGCCTACTGCATTCTGCTGAGACCTCGGTGACCCCGGGCTGAGGCCCCATGCCTGCCCCCATAGCAGCCTTGAGACCCAAAGCTGCAAGTCTGGGGCTGAGGAAGCTGAGAAGCTGATGCCAGAGACTGAGCACCCATGGACCTGTCCGGTTTGTCCCCGCGGATGAAACCGCAATCTCCAGACGGTGGCCTGACCTCAGGAGCTAAACCAAGTCTAGGCACCCAAAGGACGGTGGACTCTGCGGTGGAGGAGCTCTGAAAAGTCCTGGGGTCTCCACCTCTCCCAAGGCGGGGTTGCCACCTCCAGCGTCCTTCCTAAAGACTTGCCCCACTTCTGATGACAGCACCCAAGTCAGGCAAAATTTCAGGGTTTTGGATCGGTGGGAAGTGGTGCAGGGGAGGGTAAAGGGTAACGGGGAGAAAGGACTTTCACGGAGGCCCAGGTGCCCCTTGAGCACACATGGGAGTGACCCAGTGCTGCCGCGTCGTGGCCATTTCTGGTAACAACAACTTGAAAACCCCAGCCTAGTGACACCAAATTCTCAGGGCCTGTGAGGTAGGAAAACACTCCAGCCCTCAAAGATTGGCCTCAGGTGGGTCATTGAATAACAATTTGAAACAGCACAGGCTTTCAGAAGCCAATCTCAAAGGTTAAGTTTGTTTTTCATACATGAAAAAAAAAACTTCATCACATAGAATGGTCTTCTCCAGGGCTCATTAGAAAGCTGCAAATCAAAGCGGCAAAGAGGCACCACCTGAAAGCCCACATAACGGCCATAATCAAAACGGCTGCAAACAATGAAGGCAAGACAGGACCTGGGAGCATCGGAGCCCTCCTGCGCCTCTGCAGTAAATAGGTTAACAGCCACATGGAGAAATCACAGAGGGTCCTTCCAATCCTAAACACAGAGACAGCTTCTAATGCAGCAATCCCCCGACTGGGCTCATATATGGAGGCTCATCAAGGGAGAAAAGTCAATTTGAAAAAGGCACAGGCACCACAAGGTTCACTGCAGTCCTATTTACAATAGCCACAGCACGGAAGCACCATAATGTCCATCGAAACATGAATGGGCCAGGAACGTGTGGGACACATATACGAGGGAATGCTACTCAGCCACCAAAAAGGATGAAAATGCCCATTTGCAGGCACATGAATGGACCCAGAGACTGGCATACTGAGGAAACTAAGAAAAGGGGAAAAGCAATATATCTGGTGACATCCTTTATATGTGGCACCAAAAGGAACTCATACAAATGAACATATTTACAAAATCAAGACAGACTCACAGATATCCAGAATGAAGTTAAGGTTGCCACAGGGGAATAAACTGGGAAGGCAGGAGGAAGGAACAGGTGGGATCCTTGGAGAGTGGCATCAACGTGTACCTGTGGCTCTATTTAAATGACCAACAAGGTCTTCCTGTGAGGCACAGAGAACTCTGCTCGACATCATGGGGCAGCTGCATGTGAGGGCAGTTTTGCAAAAAGTTATGCACGTATATGGATGGCCAAGTCCCTCTGTAGTCCATCTGTATCTGCTGCCACAATGTCAAATGGCTCTTCTCCAATAAAAAATAAAAATTGGAAACAACACCCAACTACTCGATATCACATATGAGCACAGAGGATGGGCACCATTCACATGTGGGCAAACCAGGAACCCTGAAGAGAATGGGAAAAGGGAAGCCTCTTCTGCCTCCACTGGGAATGTCAGTTAACAACCACAGTAAGGAACAGCAGAGCGGGGCCCAAGAAACCTCAAGACAGTGATGGCCTAAGATCTGGAACACACATCCTTGGGCCTGTTGCCAAGGAAACTACACTTTAAAAGACATGTGCGTACCAGCCTTCACGGCAGCACTAGTTCCAAGAGCCAAACCACGGAAGCAACCAACAGGAAATCGACACAGGCCTGGACAACACGATGTGGTACACACACACAAGGGAAAGGCACAAGCCATCCGAAAAGGAGGAAAGAATGCCACCGGCAGCGACAAACAAGGACCTGGCGAGGACCCCAGGAAGCCAAGCCGGTCAGCCAGAGGAGATCAGCATCACGGTGTCCCTTCCAGGAGGAAGCTCAACATTCTTTCACACTGACTCACCGAGAAGAGAGACACCGACTCACACACTGAAAACCCAACGGGATTTCTGACAGACAAACCTCGGAGGGGATTCCGTCAGGAGTTTGGGTCATCACAGGCACACTCACATACAGATATATACAAAACAAATCTCCACGAGGACCTACATACAGGATCACATGTGGGCAAACCAGGAACCCTGAAGAGAATGGGAAAAGGGAAGCCTCTTCTGCCTCCACTGGGAATGTCAGTTAGTTAACAACCACAGTAAGGAACAGCAGAGCGGGGCCCAAGAAACCTCAAGACAGAGATGGCCTAGGCTCTGGAACACACATCCTTGGGCCTGTTGCCAAGGAAACTACACTTTAAAAGACATGTGCGTACCAGCCTTCACGGCAGCACTAGTTCCAAGAGCCAAACCACGGAAGCAACCAACAGGAAATCGACACAGGCCTGGACAACACGATGTGGTACACACACACAAGGGAAAGGCACAAGCCATCCGAAAAGGAGGAAAGAATGCCACCGGCAGCGACAAAGAAGGACCTGGCGAGGACCCCAGGAAGCCAAGCCGGTCAGCCAGAGGAGACCAGGATCACACGGTGTCCCTTCCAGGAGGAAGCTCAACATTCTTTCACACTGACTCACTGAGAAGAGAGACACCGACTCACACTGAAAACCCAACAGGATTTCTGACAGACAAACCTCGGAGGGGATTCCATCAGGAGTTTGGGTCATCACAGGCATACTCACATACAGATATATACAAAACAAATCTCCACGAGGACCTACATACAGGAAAGGACTAGAAACCCTACTCACACTTCTGGACAACCCAGACAGATGGGCAAAGTGCCCAAAAAGACTACACGTACATCTCTGTGGACCTGAATCAAGTTGTTGTCCGATAACCACACATAACATGGAGTATCCACAATGCCTGCTAAGTCACTTCAGTCGTGTCTGACTCTCCGTGACCCTATGGACTGTGGCTGACAGGCTTCTCTGTCCATCGGATACTCCAGGCAGGAATACTGGAGAGGGTTGCCGTTTCCTTCTCCAGAGGGTCTTCCCAACCCAGGGTTCAAACCCATCTATGGACCAATACAAAAGAAACTTTCATTTGGCACAGAAAATGGAAAGCCTACTGGATTCTGTTGAGACTTCAGTGACCCCGGGCTGAGGTCTCATGCCTGCACCCCTAGTAGCCTTGAGACTCAAGGCTGCAAAGTCCTGGGGCTGAGGGAGCTGCAAAGCTGGTGCCTGAAACTGAGCCCCCAATGGGCCTGTTGTTTGTCCCCTCAGGATAAAACCACAGTCTCCAGCTGGGGCCCCTCCCTCTAGGACTAGAGCAAGTCTAGTGCGCCCAAAGGATGATGTACCCTGCGGCTGGAAGAGCTCTGATAAGTCATGGGGTCTCTAACCCTCCTGGGGTGGGGTTCCCACCTCCAGTCTCCTTCACAAAAACTCAGCCCACTTTGGGATGACAGCACCTTCAGCTCGGTGAAATTCCAGGGCTTAGGACTGGTGGGAAGTCAGGCAGGGGAGGGTGAAAGGTAATGGGGAGAAGCCTTTCACTGAGGTCCAGGTGCCCTTGAGAACACATGGGAACAACCCAGTGCTGCCACCTTGTGGCCACTTATGGTAAGAACAATTTCAAAACTGCTGCTGCTGGGAACTTCAAGTCCTTGGGGCTGGAAAGGTCTTGACCCTCAGTGATTGGCCTGAGGTGGGTCATAGAAAAACAACTAGAATCAGGGCAAAGGTTCCAGAAGCAAATCTCAAATTTCACACACCTCACACACGGAAAAAAAAAAAAAAAACTTCATCACATAAAATGGTCCTCTCCATGGCTCATCCCTAGAAAACTGCAAATCAAAGGGGTGAAGAGATATCAGCTCAAAAACCACACGAAGGCCATCATCAAATTGGCTGCAAACAATGAATCCAAGAGAGCATCTGAAAAAAAGGGAACCCTCCTATACCTCTGCTGGGAGAAGTAAATCGCTAACAGCCACAGGGGAGAACAGCATAGAGGGTCTGTCTAATCCTAGAGACAGAGAGAGCTTCTAATCCTACAATCACGTGATCAGGCTCATATATGGAGGCTTATCAAGGGAGAAAAGTCTAAATGAGAAAGACACAGGGAGCGCAAAGTTCACTTCAGCCCTACTCACAACAGCCACAGCATGGAAGCAACCATAATGTCCACCAACACATGGGGACACATATAGGAGGAAATGCTACTCAGCCAGCCAAAAGGATGAAAATATGCCATTTGCAGTCACGTGGATGAACCCAGAGACTGACATACTGAGTGAAACGAGGCAGACAGAAAATAGCAACATATCCAAAGACATCCCTTACATGTGGCATCCAAAAAGAAAGCATACAAGTGAACATATTTACAATGCTGAGACAGATTCACAGACATCCAGAATGAATTTATGGTTGCCTTGGAGGAAAAATGGGGCGGTTGAGGTGGTGGCCAGATCCTCAGGGAGATGGCTTGAACATGTACCAACCACTTTATTTTAAATAAATCACGAACAAGGTCCTACTGTGGAGCACAGGGAACTCTGCTCGACATCATGTGGCAGCCTGCATGGGAGGGCAATTCTGCGGAAAAGGGATGCACAAATATGGAAGGCTGAGACCCTCTGCAGTCCAACAGAACAACCACGACACTGTCAGCTGGCTTTTATCCAGTCCAAAATAAAAATTGGAACAAAACTGACAACTTAGTATCGCCAGCCAGCCAAAAGGATGGGCATCATCAACACATGGGCAAACCAGGAACCCTCGCTGTGTCCCCTGGAATGTCAACTGGTTAACAGCCGCTGTAAAGAAAGAACAATGGGGCCTGAGAAATCTCAAGACTCCGGTAGCCTAAGACCTGGCACCCCCATCTTAGGGCCTGTTTCCACAGGAAATTATACTTGAAAAAGACACATGCACCCCAACTTTCAGCACTGGCAGCACTGGTTCCAAGAGACAAAACATGGAAGCAACCAACAGGGAAATCGACACAGGCCTGGACAACGTGATGTGATACAAACACACAAAGGAAAGGCACAAAGCCATCCGAAAACAAGAAAAGAATGCCACTGTCAGCGATGAGAAGGACCTAGAAAGGATCCCAGGAAGCCAAGTCAATCAAATAGTGAAGACCAATATAGTACAGTATCACCTCCAGGAATAAGATCAAAATCCATTCATATCAACTCACTGAGAAAAGGGACACTGTCTCACACCCTGAAAACTCACGTGTTGATCTGACTCATGAAACCCCAGAAAAGGGAATCCATCAAGAGTTTGGATCATCACAGACATAATCACATACGGATATAAAACCAGGCCTCCACGAGGACCTACAGGGGAGGACGGGGAACCCTACCTATCCCCCTGTACAACCCAGACAGATGGGCAAAGTGCCCAGAAAGACTACATATACATCTCTGTGGACCTGAATCAAGTTGCTCTTCTCATAACCATACACAACATGAAGAAACCACTCTCAGTTCAGTTGCTCAGTCGTGTCCAACTCTTTGCAACCCCATGAATTGCAGCACGCCAGGCTTCCCTGTCCATCACCAACTCCCAGAGTTCACTCAGACTCATGTCCATCAAGTCGGTCATACCATCCAGCCATCCCATCCTCGGTCGTCCCCTTCTCCTCCTGCTCCCAATCCCTCCCAGCATCAGGGTCTTTTCCAATGAGTCAACTCCTTGCATCAGGTGGCCAAAGTGTGGAGTTTCAGCTTCACCATCAGTCCTTCCAATGAATATTCAGGACTGATCTCCTTTAGGATGGACTGGCTGGATCTCCTTGCAGTCCAAGGGATCCTCAAGAGTCTTCTCCAACACCACAGTTCAAAAGCATCAATTCTTCAGCACTCAGCTTTCTGTATAGTCCAACTCTCACATCCATACATGACTACTGGAAAAACCAGAGCCTTGACTAGATGGACCTTTGTTGGCAAGGTAGGGTCTCTGCTCTTTAGTATGCTGTCTAAATTGGTCATAACTTTTCTTCCAAGGAGCAAGTGTCTTTTAATTTCATGGCTGCAGTCACCATCTGAAGTGATTTTGGAGTCCCCCAAAAATAAAGTCTGTCACTATTTCCACTGTTTTCCCATCTATTTGCCATGAAGTGATGGGACCAGATGCCATGATCTTAGTTTTCTGAATGTTGAGTTTTAAGCCAACTTTTTCACTCTCCTCTTTCACTTTCATCAAGAGGCTCTTTAGTTCTTCGCTTTCTGCCATAAGGGTGGTGTCATCTGCACATCTGAGGTTATTGATATTACTCCCTGCCTCCTGGAAATTCAAACTCAGAAGGCCTGTGGGGCAGGAAAAGACTCCAACCCTCAAAGACCGGCCTGAGGTGGGTCACTGAATAACAATTTGAAACAGCACAAGCTTTCCAGAAGCCAATATCAAAGGGTAAATTTCACACATCTCATACATGAAAAAATAAAGAAAGTTCATCACAGAAAATGTTTCTCCCCAGGGCTCATTGTTCGAAAATTGCATATCAAAGCGGCAAAGAAGTATCACTTCAAAGCCCACAGTGGCTGTCATCAAAATGGCTGCAACAATGAATGCAAGAGGAAAGAGGAAAAAAGGGAACCGTCCTATGCCTCTGCAGTAAATAGTTAAGAGCCACAGCGGAGAACAGCATAGAGGGTCCATCTAATCCTAGAGACAGAGACAGCTTCTAATGCAGCAATCCCCTAATTGGGCCCGTATACGGAGGCTTATCAAGGGAGAAAGTCTAATTGAGAAAGACACAGGGACCACAAAGTTCACTGCAGCCCTACTCACAAAGCAACCATAATGTCCACCGACACATGAATGGACCAGGAACGTGTGGGACACATATAGGAGGAAGTGCTACTCAGCCATCAAAAAGGATGAAAATGCCCCATTTGCAGCCACGTGGATGAACCCAGAGACTGATATACTGGGGGAATTAAGAAAAGGAGAAAATCAATATATTCGATGACATGTCTTATATGTGGCATCCAAAAAGAAATCATGCAAATGAACATATTTACAAAACCGAGGCAGACTCCAGATATGAACTCCAGACAGATATCCAGAATGAACTTAAGGTTGCCACAGGGGAATAAACTGGAAGGGATGGGGGAGGTGGGGCAGGCAGGATTCTTGGGGAGTTGGCATCGATGTGTACACATGGCTCTATTTAAAATAAATGACCAACAAGGTCTTACTGTGAAGCACAGAGAACTCTGCTTGACGTCATGAGGCAGCCTGGATGGAAGGGCAGTTTTGGGAAAAGGGATGCATAGATATGGACGGCCAAGTCCTTCTGCGGTCCGCCTGGATCTGCCGCCACAATGTCAACTGGCTCTTCTCCAATACAAAATAAAAATTGGAAACACCACCCAACAACTCAGTATCACCCTCCAGCCAACAGGATGGACACCATCAACAAGTGGGCAAACCAGGGAACACGCAGAGGGCCTAAGAAAAGGGAACCCTATTCTGCCTCCACCGGAAATGTCAATTAGTTAACAACCTCTCTAAAGAAAAGCAGAGAGGTGCCTAAGAAACCTCAAGACAGCAATGGCCTAAGATCTGGAGCACACATCCTTGGGCCCGTTACCGAAGAAAATACACCTGAAAAGACATGTGCACCCCAACCTTCATAGCAGCACTACTTCCAGGAGCCAAACCACAGAAGCAACCAACAGGGAAATCAACACAGGCCTGGACAACACGATGTGGTACAAACATACTAGGGAAAGGCACAAGCCATCCGAAAAGGGGAAAGAACGTCACTGGCAGCGACAAAGAAGGACCTAGCGAGGACCCCAGGAAGCCAAGCTGGTCAGCCAGAGGAAGACCAGTATCATACGGTGTCACTTCCAGGAGGAAGCTCAAAATTCAATCATATCGACTCATTGAGAAAAGAGACACCAGCTCACACACTGAAAATCCACTTGGTCCAACTGGAGAAACCTCAGAGGGGAATCATCAGGAGTTTGGATCATCACAGACACACAGACATACAGATATAGAAACAGGCCTCAACAAGGACCTACAGATAAGGACAGGGAACCCTACTCATCCTCCTGTACAACCCAGACAGATGCAAAATGCCCAAAAAGACTACATATACATCTCTGTGGACCTGAAGTTGCTGTTCCCATGACCATGCACATCATGGAGAATCTACCCTAAGCCATACAAAAGAAACATTGATTTGGCACATAAATGGAAAGCCTACTATATTCTGCTGAGGCTCACTGACCTGGGCTGGAGTCCCCTGCCTGCACCCTTTGCAGCCTTGGGACACAGGGCTGCAGGGTATTGTGCTGAGGGAGCTGAGAAGCTTGTGCCAGAAACTGGGCCCTTACTGGGCCTGTCGTGTTTGTCCCCTGGAATGGAACCACAGTCTCCAAATGGGGGTCTGCCCTCCAGAGCTTAGACAAGTCTAGTGCACCCAAAGGACAGTGGTCCCTGTGGCTGGAAGAGCTCTGAAAAGTCATGGGGTCTCCACCTCTCCCAGGGCGAGGTTGCCACCTCCAGCCTCCTTCCTAAAGATTCACCGCAGATTGGGGTGACAGCAGCCTAAGCCGGGCAAAACTCCAGGGTTTGGGATTGGTGGGAAGAGGGGCGAGGGGTGGGGGGGTGAAGGGTAACTGGGAGAAGCTGGCTTTCACGGAGGCCCAGGTGCCTGCTGGCACACATGGAAATGACCCAGTGCTGCCACCTTGTGGCGCTTTCTGGCAACAACTTCAAAACCCATGCCTCTGGAAACTTCAAACTCTCAAATTCCGTGGGGCTAAATTGACTCTAGCACTCAATGACTGGCCTGAGGTGGGTCATCAAATAACAATTTGAAGCAGGGCAGGCTTTCCAGAAGCCATTTTCAAAGGGTAAATTTCACAAACCTCGTACATGGGGAGAAAAAAAGAACTCCATCAGATAACATACTCCTGTCCATGGCTCATCCCTAGAAAACTGCCATCAAAGAGGTATCACTGAAAGACCACACACTGGCCATCATCGAAATGGCTGCAAACAATGAATGCGAGAGAGGGCCTGGAAGACCTGGAAGAGAGGGGAACCGCCTGTGCCTCTGCAGTAAATAGGTGACAGCCACCGTGGAGAACAGCACAGAGGGTCCTGAAGACGAAGAGAGCTTCTGATCCAGCAGTCCCCCGATTCTTTTGATATATAAGGAGGTTTATTGACAGATGTCTACTTGAGAAAGACACAGGGACCACAAAGTTCCCTGCAGCCCTACTTACAACAGCCACGACATGGAAACAACCATAATGTCCATCGACAGAGAATGGACCAGGAGCATGGAGGACGTGAATAAGAGGGAATACTACTCAGCCATCAAAAAGAATGAAAATATGCCATTTGCAGCTGTGTGGATGGACCCAGAGACTGACATACTGAGGGAACAAAAACAGACAGAAAAAAGCAAGATATCTGATTATAGACCTTATATGTGGCATCCAAAAAGAAATCATACAAGTGAACATATTTACAAAACTGTGACAGACTCATATACATACACAATTTTGCCTGGCTGAGGCTGCTGTCATCCCATTCTGTGGCAAATCTTAGGAAGGAGGCTGGAGGTGGCAACCCCACCCCGGGAGAGATGGAGACTCCATGACTTTTCAGAATTATGTGGCTCTTCCAGCCACAGGGACCACTGTGCTTTGGCAGCACTAGGCTTGTACACATACACAAATGTGAGGTCATTCACTTATGGTTGCCACAGGGGAATAACGGGGCATGGGGGAGGCAGGATCCTTAGGGAGTTGGCAGCAACTGTACATATCAGTTCATTGCTCAGTCGTGTCCTACTCTTTGCAAACCTGTGGACTGCAGCACGCCAGGCCTCCCTGTCCATCACCAACTCCCGGAGTTTACTCAAACTCATGTCCATTCAATTGGTGATGTCATCCAACCATCTTATCCCCTGTCATCCTCTTCTCCTCCCTGCCTTCAATCTTTCCCAGCATCAGGATCTTTTCAAATGAGTCAGCTCTTCACATCAGGTGGCCAAAAGTATTGGAATTTCAGCTTCAACATCAATCCTTCCAATGAATATTCAGGACTTCCTTTAGGATGGACTGGTTGGATCTCCTTGCAGTCCAAGGGACTCTCAAGAGTCTTCTCCAACACCACAGTTCAAAAGCATCAATTCTTCAGCACTCAGCTTTCTTTATAGTCCAACTCTCACATCCATACATGACTACTGGAAAAACCATAGCCTTGACTAGACAGACCTTTGTTGGCCAAGTAATGTCTCTGCTTTTTAATATGCTATCTAGGTTGGTCATAACTTTTCTTCCAGGGAGTAAGCGTCTTTTAATTTCATGACTGCAATCACCATCTGCAGTGATTTTGGAGCCCAGAAAAATAAAGTCTGACACTGTTTCCAATGTTTCCCCATCTATTTCCCATGAAGTGATGGGACCAGATGCCATGATCTTCATTTTCTGAATGTTGAGCTTTAAGCCAACTTTTTCACTCTCCTCTTTCACTTTCATCAAGAGGTTCTTTAGTTCTTCCTCACTTTCTGCCATAAGGGTGGTGTTATCTGCATATCTGAGGTTATTGATATTTCTCCTGGCAATCTTGATTCCAGCTTGTGCTTCATCCAGCCCAGAGTTTCTCATGATGTACTGTGTATATAAGTTAAATAAGCAGGGTGATAATATACAGCCTTGACATACTCCTTTCCTGATTTGGAACCAGTAAATTAGGTTGTTGTTCCAAAGCCTGTTGTTCCATGTCCAGTTCTAACTGTTGCTTCCTGACCTGCATACAGATTTCTCAAGAGGCAGGTCAGGTGGTCTGGTATCCCATCTCTTTCAGAATTTTCCACAGTTTGTTTTGATTCACACAATCAAAGGGTTTGGCATAGTCAATAAAGCAGGAGTAGATATTTTTCTGGAACTCTCTTGCTTTTTCTGTGATACAACAGATGTTGGCAATTTGATCTCTGATTCCTCTGCCTTTTCTAAATCCAGCTTAAACATCTGGAATTTCATAGTTCACATACTGTTGAAGCCTTGCTTGGATAATTTTGAGCATTACTTTACTAGCATGTGAGATGAGTGCAATTGTGTGGTAGTTTGAGCATTCTTTGGCATTGCCTTTCTTTGGGATTGGAATGAAAACTGACCTTTTCCCATCCTGTGGCCACTGCTGAGTTTTCCAATTTGCTGGCATATTGAGTGCAGCACTTTCACAGCATCATCTTTCAGGATTTGAAATAGCTCAACTGGAATTCTATCACCTTCACTAGCTTTGTTCGTAGTGATGCTTCCTAAGGCCCACTTGACTTCACATTCCAGGATGTCTGGCTCTAGGTTGGTGATCACACCATCGTGATTATCTGGGTCATGAAGATCTTTTTTGTATAGTTCTTCTGTGTATTCTTGCCACCTGTTCTTAATATCTTCTGCTTCTATAAGGTACATACCATTTCTGTCCTTTATCGAGCCCATCTTTGCATGAAATATTCCCTTGGTATCTCTAATTTCCTTGAAGAGATCTCTAGTCTCTCCCATGCTATTGTTTTCCTCTATTGCTTTGCACTGATCACTGAGGAAGGCTTTAATATCTCTCCATTCTATTCTTTGGAACTTTGCATTCAAATGGGTATATCTTTCTTTTCTCCTTTGCCTTTAGCTTCTCTTCTTTTCACAACTATTTTAAGGCCTCCTCAGACAACCATTTGCCTTTTTGCATTTCTCTTCCCTGGGGATAGTCTTGGTCCCTGCTTCCTTTACAATGTCAGAAACCTCCATCCATAGTTCATCAGGCACTCTATCAGATCTAATCCCTTGAATTTATTTCTCACTTCCACTGTATAGTCATAGGGATTTGATGTAGGTCATACCTGAATGGTCTAGTGGTTTTCCCTACTTTCTTCAGTTTAAGACTGAATTTGGCAATAAGGAGCTCATGGTCTGAGCCACAATCATCTCCTGGTCTTATTTTTGCTGACTGTATAGAACTTCTCCATCTTTGGTTGCAAAAAATATAATCAATCTGATTTTGGTGTTGACCATCTATTGATGTCCATGTGTAAAGTCTTCTCTTGTGTTGTTGGAAGAGGGTGTTTGGTATGACCAGTGCATTTTCTTGGGAAAACTCTATTAGCCTTTGTCCTGCTTCATTCTGTACTCCAAGGCCAAATTTGCCTGTTACTCCAAGTATTTCTTGACTTCCTACTTTTGCACACCAGTTCCCTATAATGAAAAGGACATCTTTTTTGGGTGTTAGTTCTAGAAGGTCTTGTAGGACTGTACACATAGCTCTATTAAAAATAAATGACCAACTCGGTCTACTGTGGAGCACACTGAACTCTGTGTGACGTCATATGGCAGCATGAGGGGGAGGGCCTTTTGGGGGAGAAGGGATCCACATATATGAAAGGCTGAGAACCTCGTGATCCACATAGAAGGAACACCACAATGTCATTTGGCTATTTTCGAAAACAAAATAAAAGTTAGAAACAACACCCAACAATTTGTTATCACCTTAGAGCCCAAAGCATGGGCCATATTAACATGTGGGCAAACCAGGAACCCTGCAGAGGGCCTTGGAAAAGGGAATGCTCTTCGGCATCCCCTGGGAATGTCAGTTGGTTAACACCCACTGCGAACAGCAGCAGAGCAGTGCTTGAAAAGACTCAAGTCTCTGACAGCCTAAGATCTGGACTCCCTATCTTTGGACCTGTCGCCAGATGAAGCTGTACTTGAAAAAGATACGTGTACCCCAACCTTCATGGCTGCACTATTTCCAAGAGACAAACCACGGAAGCAACCGAGAGGGAAATTGACATACATGTGGACAACATCATGTGGTACATATTTACAAGTGAAAGGCACAAAGCCCCCAAAAAGAAGGAAGGATGCCATTTGCAGTGACAAAGGAGGGCCTAGCAAGGGTCACAGGAAGCCAAGCCACGTTTATACAGTAACCAGCTTTGTACATGTGTGAGTCATGATTAAAATTTCCTTGAGAACTTTTTATAGCCCTCAGTTTCCATATAGATAGACAGATTTAGAAAGAGCAAAAAAGGAACCTGGGAGGCTAGAATGTGTGTTTTTAGAGCAACATCCCCTGAAAATGCCGGCAAACACAAAGTCCACCCCTGCCAGGGCCGTGCTTCAAAGGGTGGACACTAATACACGGAAAGTGACCAACTTGGGAGGAAAAAAGAAAACCCACTGTAAGTCCCTGCTGTGGTTCCAACTAGCTGAAACTAAGATCTGTGCGCCTCATGCTTCGTGTCACATTAGTGTAATGACAGAATCAATCAGCAGTCAGTGGTTAAGGGATTAGCAGGTTAGGGGGCAGCTGCAAGGGACTAGTTGCCGACAAAGGTCTGTACAGGCAAAGCTATGATTTTTCCAGTAGTCATATACTGATGGGAGAGTTGGACCATAAAGAGGGCTGAGTGCTGAAGAATTCTAAATTGTGTGCTGGAGAAGACTCTTGAGAGTCCCTTGGTTTGCAAGGAGATCAAACCAGTCAATCCCAAAGGAAGTCAACCCTGAATATTCACTCAAGGACTGATGCTGAAACTAAAGCTCCAATACATTGGCCACCTGATACAAAAAGCTGGAAAAGTCCCTGATTCTGGGAAAGATTGAAGGTAGGATGAGAAGGCGATGACAGAGGATGAAATGGTTGTATGGCATCACCGACTCAATGGACATGAGTTTGAGCAACCTCTGGGAGATAGGAAGCCTGACGTGCTGCAGTACATGGGGTCACAATTAGTCACACACCACCGAGCAACTGAACAATAAAAACCACCACCAAAATGACAAGGGTATATCACTTTTCTCCTGTTTGTTTGCTATACATCTAATAGTGTGCCGTGGATAGATGCAGGAGAGGGCCTGGAGCAAGGGAACCCTCCTTTGCCTCTGCTAAGAATGCAGTCTCATAATAGGCCCTGCAGAGAATAGGATGCTGCTGTGCTGCTGCTGCTGCTGCTAAGTTGCTTCAGTCGTGTCCGACTCTGTGCGACTCCATAGACGGCAGCCCACCAGGCTCCCCCGTCCCTGGGATTCTCCAGGCAAGAACACTGGAGTGGGTTGCCATTTCCTTCTCCAATGCTGGAAAGTGAAAAGTGAAAGTGAAGTTGCTCAGTCGTGTCCACCTCTTCGTGACCCCATGGACTGCAGCCCCCCAGGCTCCTCCATGCATGGGATTCTCCAGGCAAGAGAACAGGATGGAGGTTCCTTAAAAACCTAAAAACAAAGGTGCTATATGATCCAGCAACCTCACTGTTGGGCATGTATATGGTGGAAACTGTAACTGGAAAAGACACATGTACCCCAACTTTATGCAGCACCATTTACCATAGCCAAGGGATGGAAGCAATCATAATATCCATACACAGATTAATGGTTAGAGAAGATGTGTTATATACATACAAGAGACAGCTAGTCATAAAAAGAAATAAATAATGCCATTTTCATCTACATAACTGGACCCAGAAATTATCATACTAAGTGATGTAAGTGAAACTTAGAAAGTTAAGTACAGTATCCTGGTTGATTAATGATAGCCTATAACTTTTTTGCTAGATACTATCACAGGGAGATATGTATTCCCTTTTGTTAAAATGTGGTATAATTCATCTGGCAGGATGAGACCTTTCAGAGGCATATAATGTGCAATTGCTTTTCACGTAAATGTGAAATGGTTTTAGATTTAGAAGACATAGAATCATATCAGAACATAACTACTGAAGAAAATGGTTATGAAAACAGACAAATCAAGGGCAAATTAATCATTTACTATTATAAATGCTTGAGAAATCTTCATCTTCTTCCTCAGATACTGGGAAATTTAAAGTGTCTACTGGTATTAAATTAACTATTGATAATTCCAATATTAGTGAATATCCATCAGACCAGAGGCGTAAATGGAATAGTACCTATTATTCAGGAATTCTGTGAAAAAAGATTTATAATTCCTTGTATCAGGGCTGTAATACTCAATTTTCCTGTTAAGAAAGCCAAATGGAAAAGACTGTAGATTTGTTCAGGGACTGAGATCTATAAATAATTTTCTGACTCCTTTCTACCCTGTGATTCCTGCTTATTCTCATACTCTGTTCTCAGCCCTTCCAGCGGACACCAACTATTTCTATGTGGTGTATTCTTTAGTATTCCAGTAGAAAAAGAAAGCCACCAACTCTTCACCTTCATATGGGAAGATGGTCAATATACCTGGCTGGTTATACTACAAGTGAGTGAAGTCACTCAGTCGTGTTCAACTCTTTGCGACCCGTGAACTGTGGCTCACCAAGCTCCTCCGTCCATGGGATTCTCCAGGCAAGAGTACTGGAGTGGGTTGCCATTTCAAGGCTATACTAAAAACCCTACTTATTTGTCTCAAATACTTAAAGCTGATTTGGCTGATGTACAACTTTTCTAACGGCTCTGCTTTATTTCTATACATAGGTGATTTACTTCCAGAACTGAGCAGCGAGACTGCCAAAGAGATATTTTCCATCTATTACAACTGTTAGCTTCTAAGCAGCACAAGACTTTCAAAGACAAACTACCATTCTGCTAACCAGCTGTGAAATAAATATTCAGGTCACTTAATATTAAAGAAGGAATATTGATTGATTCTGAAAGAATCAAAGGAATCCCAGCTTTATCACTCCCCTAAGCAAACCACTAAGGATTTCTAGGTCTAAGCAGACATTGCAGGAATTGGGTACCTAGTTTTTCCCACATTGCCCAACCTCTGTACACATTATTAAAGACTGACCAGCCAGACCTCTCCCTCTGAATGGATGACAGAGGGAGAAAAGTTATAAATGGTTTAAAATCTACATTAGCTCAGGCTTTAACATTCGGCCATCCTAACTATACATCACCATTTTTTCTCTCGGAGCATGAAGACAGACGAAACACCTGGGTGTATTAACTAGAGCCGCGGTGACCAGAATCGACCCATAGGATATTATCGTCAGGAGTTAGATTCGATGACAAGAAGTTTCCCACCCTGTATGAGGGTTATTTCAGCAACATCTCTCTTATGCAAATCTACTAAAGAACTTACCATGGTCTCCATCAAAGGTCTCCTCTATTTATGTTCCTCATTCAGTTGACTGTCAAATTCTCATCCTCAGTTCGGTTCAGTCGCTCAGTCATGTCCAACTCTTTGCGACCCCATGAATCGCAGCACGCCAGGCCTCCCTGTCCATCACCAACTCCCGGAGTTCACTCAGACTCACATCCATCAAATCCGTGATGCCATCCAGCCATCTTATCCTCTGTCGTCCCCTTCTCCTCTTGCCCCCAATCCCTCCCAGCATCAGTCTTTTCCAATGAGTCAACTCTTCGCATGAGGTGGCCAAAATACTGGAGTTTCAGCTTTAGCATCATTCCTTCCAAAGAAATCCCAGGGCTGACCTCCTTCAGAATGGACGGGTTGGATCTCCTGGCAGTCCAAGAGACTCTCAAGAGTCTTCTTCAACACCACAGTTCAAAAGCATCAATTCTTCGGTGCTCAGCCTTCTTCACAGTCCAACTCTCCCATCCATACATGACCACAGGAAAAACCATAGCCTTGACTAGATGGACCTTAGTTGGCAAAGTAATGTCTCTGCTTTTGAATATGCTGTCTAGGTTGGTCATAACTTTTCTTCCAAGGAGTAAGCGTCTTTTAATTTCATGGCTCCAGTCACCATCTGCAGTGATTTTGGAGCCCCCAAAAATAAAGTCTGACACTGTTTCACTGTTTCCCCATCTATTTCCCATGAAGTGATGGGACCAGATGCCATGATCTTCATTTTCTGAATGTTGAGCTTTAAGCCAATTTTTTCACTCTCCTCTTTCACTTTCATCAAGAGGCTTTTTAGCTCTTCACTTTCTGCCATAAGGGTGGTGTCATCTGCATATCTGAGGTTATTGATATTTCTCCCGGCAATCTTGATTCCAGCTTGTGTTTTTCCCCATCTATTTCCCATGAAGTGATGGGACCGGATGCCATGATCTTCGTTTTCTGAATGTTGAGCTTTAAGCCAACTTTTTCAGTCTCCTCTTTCACTTTCATCAAGAGGCTTTTTAGCTCTTCACTTTCTGCCCTAAGGGTGGTGTCATCTGCATATCTGAGGTTATTGATATTTCTCCCAGCAATCTTGATTCCAGCTTGTGTTTCTTCCAGTCCAGCATTTCTCATGATGTACTCTGCGTATAAGTTAAATAAGCAGGGTGACAATATACAGCCTTGACGTACTCCTTTTCCTATTTGGAACCAGTCTGTTGTTCCATGTCCAGTTCGAACTGTTGCTTCCTGACCTGCATACAGATTTCTCAAGAGGCAGGTCAGGTGGTCTGATATTCCCATCTCTCTCAGAATTTTCCACAGTTTATTGTGATCCACACAGTCAAAGGCTTTGGCACAGTCAATAAAGCAGAAATAGATGTTTTTCTGGAACTTAGCCTTAAACATCCTGCTTTTCACCTTGTTTTCAAATCCACAGTTAATTCATAACTAATAACAGGTCATCCTTCAAAATGCACCAGAATCTAATTCTCACCACACTCACACCTAACACCACTAATATCCTAGTTTGAATCATCATGCTCTCTCACTTGGATCACTGAAATGGCCCAAGGACTGCTTCCATTCCTGCCCTCTACCATTCTCCATACAGATATAAAGAAATCAGATTGATTATATTCTTTGCAGCCAAAGATGAAGAAGGTCTATACAGTCAGCAAAAACAAGACCAGGAGCTGACTGTGGCTCAGATCAAGAATTCCTTATTGCCAAATTCACACTTATATTGATGAAAGTAGGGAAAACCACTAGACCATTCAGGTATGACCTAAATCAAATCCCTTATGATTATACAGTGAAAGAGACAAATAGATTCAAGGGATTAGATCTGATAGACAGAGGGCCTAAATAACTATGGACAGAGGTTCATGTAATCGTACAGGAGGCAATGATCAAGACCATCCCCAGAAAACAAAATGCAAAAAGGCAAAATGGTTGTCCGAGGAGGTCTTACAAATAGCTGTGAAAAGAAGAGAAAGTGAAGTCACTCAGTTTTTGGACTCTTTGCGACCCCACTGACTGTAGCCTACCTGGCTCCTCCGTCCATGGGATTTTCCAGGCAAGAGTACTGGAGTGGGTTGCCATTTCCTTCTGCAGGAGAGCTTCCCAACCAAGGAATTGAACCCGAGTCTCCCACATTGTAGGCAGACACTTTACCATCTGAGGCACCAGGGAAGCCAAAAAGAAGAGAAGGGAAAGGCAAAGGAGAAAAGATATACCCATTTGAATGTAGTGTTCCAAAGAATAGCAAGGAGAGATAAGAAAGCCTTCCTCACTGATCAATGTAAAGAAATAGAGGAAAACAATAGAAGGGGAAAGACTAGAGATCTCCTTAAGAAAATTAGAGATAGCAAGGGAACATTTCATGCAAAGATGGTCACAATAAAGGACAGAAATGGTATGTATCTAAAAGAAACAGAAGATATTAAGAAGAGGTGGCAAAAATACACAGAAGACCTATACAAAAAAGATCTTCATGACCCAGATAACCACGATGGTGTGATCAGTCACCTAGAGCCAGACATCCTGGAATGCAAAGTCAAGTGGGCCTTAGGAATCATCACTATGAACAAAGCTAGTGGAGGTGATGGAATTCCAGCTAAGTTATTTCAAATCCTAAAAGATGATGCTGTGAAAGTGCTGCACTCAATATGCCAGCAAATTTGGAAAACTCAGCAGTGGCCACAGGACTGGAAAAGGTCAGTTTTCATTCCAATCCCAAAGAAAGGCAATGCCAAAGAATGCTCAAACTACTGCACAATTGCACTCATCTCACACACTAGCAAAGAAATGTTCAAAATTCTCCAAGTCAGGCTTCAACAGTACATGAACCATGAACTTCCAGATGTTCAAGCTGGATTTAGAAAAGGCAGAGGAACCAGAGATCAAATTGCCAACATCTGCTGGATCATCAAAAAAGCAAGAGAGTCCAGAAAAACATCTACTTCTGCTTTATGGACTATGACAAAGACTTTGACTGTGTGGATCACAACAAACTGTGGAAAATTCTTAAAGGAGATGGGGAATACCAGACCACCTGACCTGCCCCCTGAGAAATCTGTAGGCAGACCAAGAAGCAACAGTTAGAACTGGACATGGAACAACAGACTGGTTCCAAATCAGGAAAGGAGTATGTCAAGGCTATATATTGTCACCCTGCTTATTTAATTTACATGCAGAGTACATCACGTGAAATGCCAGGCTGGATGAAGCACAAGCTGGAATCAAGATTTCTGGGAAAAATATCAATAACCTCAGATACGCAGATGATACCACACTTATGGGAGAAAGTGAAGAAGAACTAAAGAGCCTCTTGATGAAAGTGAAAGAGGCGAGTGAAAAGGCTGGCTTAAAACTCAACATTCAGAAAACAAAGATCATGGTATCTGGTCCCATCACTTCATGGGAAATAGATGGGAAAACAATGGAAACAGTGAGAGACTTTATTTTGGGGGGCTCCAAAATCACTGCAGATGGTGACTGCAGCCATGAAATTAAAAGACACTTGCTCCTTGGTAGAAAAGTTATGAGCAATCTAGACAGCATGTTAAAAAGTGGAGACATTACTTTGCCGACAAAGGTCCGTCTAGTCAAAGCTATGGTTTTTTCAGTAGTCATGTATGAATGTGAGAGTTGGACTATAAAGAAAGCTGAGCATTGAGGAATTGATGCTTTTGAACTATGGTATTGGAGAACTCTTGAGAGTCCCTTGGACTCCAAGGATATCTAACCAGTCCATCCTAAAGGAAACCAGTCCTAAAGTCATTTTAAGGACTGATGCTGAAACTCCAATACTTCTGGCGCCTGATTAGAAGAGATTAGAAGAGCTGACTCATTTGAACAGACCCTGATGCTGGGAAAAATTGAAGATGGGAGGTGAAGGGGATGATAGATGAGATGGTTGGATGGCATCACCGACTCGATGGACATGAGTTTGAGTAAGTTCCGGGATTGGTGATGGATAGGGAAGCCTGGTGTGCTGCAGTCCATGGGGCTGCAAAGAGTTGGACATGACTGAGCAACTGAACTGAACGGAACCATTCTCCACGTAGTAGCCAGAGTGATTCTCTTAAAATCTACGTCATCGTGATAATGTGTAAAACACTGGCCTATACAGCATACCCACCCTATCTCATCTTCTCCCTCATCCCCTCCTCCCTGGCTATGCTGGCTGGCCTCTTGTCTGGATATTCCTAAACCTTGTTGAACATGTTTCTGCCCTCAGCCTGGAATGCTCTTCACCTAGATACCCAAATGGCTTGCTTTCCTTCAGGCTCTGCTTTGTCACCTTATCTCAGGTTTTCCTGACCACCTGATATTAAATAGATTTTCTCCTCCATCCATCTAGCACTCTTCATTTCCCATCTTGCATAGTTTTTCTCCATAATACTTATCATCATAGGAATGTGATATGTATTTTTCTGTATTGTCTTTTTCATAGAAGCTCAAAAAAAAAGTTCATTTCTGTATCCTTAGTTCTTGAGAGTGCACGACATGTAATGGTCAAAAAAGTCTGTTTAAACCACAGACCTAACAAAACACTGTGAGTAGATACCGTCTTAGGGTAACTTTCCCCATGTATGTGACTTTTTCATGAGATGATTTTTAAAAAGGTATGCATTAAATAACACTGAATCAAGAGGAAAGAATCTTTTCAATATTTTAATCCTTCTTGTTAACTCAAAAAGGTCTCACTTTGTGCAGTTTTGTCTCTAACACTTGATAATTTGCCCTTCTAAAAAGAGAATGGGCCTTAACATTCACAACCTTTTGTAGGGAACACTGTTTGGCCAAAACTTAATAACCTTGCTTTGTTTCCACTGTATTTAAGGGCTCATCTATTTTAATTATGTCTGTTAACATGTTAATCTCATTTTAATCCTCTAAGAACTCTTATTATGAGTGAAGTATCATTTTTGCACATGATGAGTTTCCCATGAAACGAGTTTCCTTTAAGATAAAATTCACCAATTAAACTGCACAATGCAGTGTCTCTTAGGATAGTCAGTGCTCTGCAACCATCACTATCTAATTCTAGAGCATTCTCAACACCCCCAAAGAAACCCCATACCGTTTAGCTATCACTTCCTAACCTCATTTCCCCTAGCTCTAAACAACCACTAATCTTTCTGTCTCTAATTGCCTATTCTAGACATATCATACAAATGGAACATGTGATCTTTTGGGACGTTTTTTTGAGGGGGGGCTTGATCCTGTTTTTCATTTTGCGTGTTTTCATGGTTCATCCATACTGTAGCACGTTCCAGGATTTCATTCCTTTTTTCATGGCTGAATACTACTGTATTGTGTGGATATATCATATTTATTTATTTATCAGCTAAGCGGTATTCCAGTTGTTTTCTCTTTGGGGTTATAAATAAAGCTGCTGGCACATTTAGGTACAAGTTTTTTTTTTTTTAAACATGTTTTCAATTTTCTTGTCTATACATACCAGTAGAAATGCTGGACCATATGGCAATTCTGCTTAACTTTTTGAGGAAAGGACAAACTGTTTTCTGAAGTGGCTGTAACATTTTGCATTCCCACCAGCAACACCCAACTGTTCCATTACTTCACACCCTTACTGAAACGTGGAACTGTACTCTTTTTAAAACTTTAGCCACTCAAATAGGTATTTCATTGTGGCTTTAATTTGCATTTCCCTAATGACTAGAGACCTTGATCCTTCCATGTGATTATAGACTATATGTGTATCTTCTCCGGAAATATTCCATTTTTTGCCCATTTTTAAACTGAACTATTTTTTTATTGCTGAATTGTAAAAATTTTTCTTTCTAAATTATCTTATTAAAACTATATATTTAGGAACTTCCCTAGTGGTCCAACAGTTAACATTACTCACTGCTAATGCAAGGGGCCAGGGTTCAATCCCAGGTTAGGAAGCTAAGATCCCCCAAGTCCTCCGGTGCAGCCAAAAAATTTAAAAACAAAGAAAGCCACTTAAAAAAGCAGAAGTTTAAAAATTATATATTTGAGAAAAATGTTAACAACAGTACAATTGGGCAAAAATAATGAAGGCAAAGTACAACTCAAGGCCTAGTTTCAGCAATACTGGCTCACACACTAAAGGCAAGATTTCTGGCCTCACAGCAGCCAGGTTCAAATCCCAGTTCTGCCTGTAAAGAGCTGCCTTTTAGGCAAGACAGTCAACCTTTGTCAGACTCAGTTCCCCTGGCTTTAAAAACTGTGGCACCTGCCACTGGAGAGCTATTGAACAAATGACGCGTGTGAAGCGCTTACTCAGTGCCAGTGCCGCTAGCGCTCTCTAAAATTAGTTACAATGACGACAGGCGACGAGGCCTGCGGCCTTCCCGGTTCAGTTTGCTGAGGACTCAGTCCCCAACCGCAGCGGCGGGCCACCACAGATTCGGCGCCACAGCGTACAGACCTTTATACGCATGCTCTTCCCTCAGCGACCTCTCACAGCCACCTGCCCCCTGCTGGGAGCCGTCATGGCCACGCCACCAGACTTCCGTTTCCGGGTCATCGAGGCGGCTTCCGGTAGCGTGACCGGGGCGCGTTAGGCCGGCGGGGTCCCGGAGCCGGAAGGGTCTTTGCTGACGGCCGGTTAACCGGACGCTGGGAGTGGCCAGGTGGGGCGCCGCTGACCCTCGGCAGGGAGGAGTGACCTTCGTCTTCCGACCCGGACGGGCTACTGGCTGCATTTCAGCCCTATCCGCAGTGGATCCTTTCTAATTCCTTCTCCCTGGACTTCACGTGCTCCCCGGGATTCCTGTGATTAGGGCCCTTCGGGTGGGATTCGGGAGACTTGGGTTTCTTTCCCACCTGCGCCACTGGTTGGCACTCTGACCTTGGCTGGATACGCCCTTTCGTGGGCTTCCGCTCCCTTATTTAGTGATTGTGAGCTCCTTAATGGCAGGAACAATGGGCTTCCCTGTTGACTCAGCTGGTAAAGAATCCGCCTGCAATGCGGGAGACCCGGGTTTGATCCCTGGGTTGGGAAGATCCCCTGGAGAAGGGATCGGCTACCCACTCAGTATTCTGGCCTGGAGAACTCCATGGACTGTATAGTCCATGGGGTCGCAAAGAGACGGTAACGACTGAGCGACTTTCACTAATGGCAGGAACGGACTTTTATTTGTGTTAGACAGTGTCGCCTGTCCCGGGTACAGAATAGGGACAGTGTAGGAACTCCGTGTCTGCTTAAGTTGTTTAGGGTTACGAAACTTTGAAAATCTGGCGAGAACTTTTGATCTCCACCTACCAGCTCTCTAGTCCACCTTGCCTCCCACCTTACCAAATGCTCAGATAAAGGAAATTTCGCTTACAGTTAGTTTCAGATAGTTCACAGATCTCTATTGATGCCCATTCATGTATCCCAGAGCCTGTCCTAGTCATTCAAATATTTGTAATCACAAGACAGTAAATGTTCAGTT
Organism: Aepyceros melampus; assembly: GCA_006408695.1. Classification (NCBI taxonomy): domain Eukaryota; kingdom Metazoa; phylum Chordata; class Mammalia; order Artiodactyla; family Bovidae; genus Aepyceros; species Aepyceros melampus. The sequence goes on along the minus strand of SJXQ01008913.1, from coordinate 869,126 downwards.
AATTATTTTTTTAAATGCATGAATCACTATCCATTTCAAAGAGGAAGGTAGACATCCTTAATTAGCAAGTAGGAAGTGGCAGTAGTATGCCATTCTTGCATAAGTCTTTTTAATAACCCTAGGAGAGAGCCATTATTCATTTCCCATTTGGCAGGTGGGGAAATAGAGGCAATGGAAAATAAACTTATTTTAGGTTATTCAACTTTTGAATGTCCAGGGCAAGAATTCAAACCCAGGTCTGAAATTCCAAAGCCCCCTGTGCTTAACTACTAGCTGAAGAAGGATTAAATGCGGAAATATTTTTAAATGTGCTCTAGCAACCTCTGTTTTGAGATTAACTTATGTAGTTATGTAATGACTATCATCAAGATGGGTGATCTCAAACCAAACGTTGCATGCTGTGGAAAGACTTGTCTGTCTACATTTTTTTTATAGTATCTGTGTTGCTTGTTTAATAATACTGTATTTTAAATCCTCCACTTTGACCCATGTTATTCTGTCCCTATGACTTTGGTGAATACTGATTTGGTTATGTTGGATTGTTCTGCTAGACCTCCAAATTAGATATTTTTAATTATAGTTGAAGTAAGAGGTGATAATGTTTGGGCATTATTTTTTTCTTTCTGTACTACCTTTAAAGGGACTATATTCAGGATCTTGGAAGCACTGCCAATATGTCTGATGTTCAAGAAGCCACTCACCAGCTCCTGGATGTGAATCTTCGTGAGAACCAGATGTCTGTACAAGTGACTGAAAGTGGCTCCAGAAGTGAGTCTGAGCATCTCCAAGTCACTGTTGGTGCCACTGTGCCTACTGGTTTTGAGCAAACAGCTGCAGATGAAGTGAGAGAGAAATTGGGGTCGTCATGCAAAGTCAGCAAAGACCGGGGCAAGATATATTTTGACATTTCAGTGGACAGTCTGGCTCAGGTTTGAATGAAGCAATATTTAAAATGGCTTTCTAAATAGATGATTTTATGTTTACTTTCTTAGTTTACAGACCTGTCTGGAATCCTTACTGCTTTTCTTTGCTTTGCCCTATATCAGGTGATTTTAAAGTATTCCTGCATTTTCTGTTGGGTACTGATTTGTAAGTTTGCTTTATTTATTTGTTTTTTTCTTTTAGAATTGATCCTAATATTTCCTGAGGATCAATTCACCAGAAGAAATCCTGTGAGACTCAGGAAGAAATTCTTAGTATCTGCCATTCCTCTTAGAATTTATTTACTTTGGCATGTAGCTGAAATTTAGACTTCAGTGTTGAAGCATAAGGGGAGAGATTTTTCTTTCTATCTGTGTCAAATTTATTCATGCTTGAAAGTAATTAGGATCACTGAAGGTGAGAAGTGAAGGTCAGCAAACTGCCATCCCTCTAGAGTGAACACTAAGCTGTATCTCATTACCACATAAGCAACACGAGGGCAGAGATTATTGCCTGTGTTTTGGGGTTTTTTTTGGTCAACATCTCCCAAGCTCTTAGTGTCTGGCATATAGTAGACCCTATATTTTTCATCCAATGTTTAGTTGATAACCTCAGCAGCTTTGTAAAGATAGGCCCTATCATTATCCTCATTAATCATTAAGCTTAATAATAGGTAATTTGCACAAGGTTACTTAGCTAATAATCACCAAGCTGGAGATCAACCCTACACAGTATACCCCAGAGAGCTGTGAAGGCAGAATAAAGCCCTATTTCACTGTTTCATCTTTTCCTGCTCCCCTAACTCATGTTGCCCACAGAATACTTCTAGCTTCTAGTCTTCCATCTGTCTTTTTTCCTTTTCTGTAGGGGAACAGAACCTGATGGGTAGCCAAAAAGATGGGAGGGTGGGGAAATGGGAAAAGTTTTAAATACAAATTATAGGTATTAGCTGCTTTAAAATCTTTGTACCTAATTTTTATATTTAAATGTTGATAGTTTATGCACTTCAAAAGCTTGCCCAGAATTTGTCTCTTAACATTTTTTGTACCTACCCAGGTTCATTGTCTGAGATCAGTTGATAATTTATTTGTGGTTGTTCAGGAGTTTAAGGATTACCAGTTCAAAGAAACAAAGGTAAGCTTTCCTAAACATGGAAGCTAATTTTCAGCCATCTTCCCAAAGAGATTATTTCCACTTTTCATTTTCTGTGTATCATTTATCATTACTGCTTCTTTTATGATAATAGAATGCTGCTGCTACTGCTGCTAAGTCGCAGTCAGTCGTGTCTGACTCTGTGCGACCCCATAGACGGCAGCCCAACAGGCTCCCCTGTCCCTGGGATTCTCCAGGCAAGAGTCCTGGACTGGGTTGCCATTTCCTTCTCTAATGTATGAAAGTGAAAGTGAAGTCGCTCAGTCATGTCTGACTCTTTGTGACCCCATGGACTGTAGCCTACCAAGCTCCTCCATCCATGGGATTTTCCAGGCAAGAGTACTGGAATGGGGTGCCATTGCCTTCTCCGATGATAATAGAATACTGGGAGGCTTTTACAGTAAAATCCAGAGATTTGTTGATAATCCATTTCCAAAAGTTGCTTTTAAAAATTATTATTGCAGGGTGTGGGGAATGGGTGAAGGAAGTCAACAGATACAAATTTCCAGTTAGAAGAGAACTGAACATGGTGACTGTAGTTAGTAATACTGTACTGCACATTTTCCAATTGCTCAGATAGTAGATCTTAAGGTTGTCATCACCAGAAACCTCTATGGTGACAGATATTAACTAGACTTGTTGTGGTGATTATTTTCCAGGGTAAACAAATACTGAATCATTTTGTATATACCTGAGACTAAAATTATATGTTAATTATATCCCATTTTCTTTTAAAGGGGAAAGAATAACAGAAGAAATAAAAATCAATATTGAAAAACAAAAAAATAAGTCAATATTGAAAAACAAAAACTTAACAGGAAATAGAACAAATGATTTGACTTTCTGACAAAAGAAAGGCACCTTAGATGAGCTTGACTTCCCTGGTGGCTCAGAGGTTAAAGCGTCTGCCTCCAATGCGGGAGACCTGGGTTCGATCCCCGGGTCGGGAAGATCCCCTGGAGAAGGAAATGGCAACCCACTCCAGTATTCTTGCTTGGAGAATCTCATGGACTGAGGAGCCTGGTGGGCTGCAGTCCATGGGGTCACAAAGAGTCGGACACGACTGAGTGACTTTACTTACTTACTTACTTAGATGAGCTTTGCTGGTATATATGGATTCAAATAGAATTGCTTCCCAACTGTGAAGCAAAGAGCAGGCATCAGTTTGTGTCATCTACCAATAACACGTTCTCTCACCATTCTGTTTTTGCCCTGCTTTCTTCTCTAAATTGTTTTTTGAAATAAAGCCAAAGTAATATCTAAATACTCCTTCAGTTGTTAGGACAACAGCTTTGTTCCTAACTTGTATTTAGCATCAGATTCCTAAATATTGAGATGCTGCCTAAGCTGAAGGCTGAAAATAGATCGCAGTCCAGCTTTAGTATTTTTCCACATTGCTTTTTAAAGGTCTCATTTCCAGAGTCAAATGCTTGAAAACCTTTTTCTTTCAGTTTTATTGCCTATATTAGAAATAATCTTTTTAAAACTATGATGTGCTGCCTGATTGTCTAATTTTTATTATTGGTAACAGGTTGATTTCCAAAACATCATTTAGAAACCAGTCACTGATATGAACCCACAACCTAGAAAAAAACACACCAAAACGAATTCAGCTGAAAATAGATAATTTTATTAACTAAAAATGTAACTTTTAACACTAGTTTTATAACCCTTCAGCCTTCTGATGGGCATTGCCAACCAAATCATATCTACAAAATTAGTAAATAACAGGCAGGCTGCTGACAATCTTTGCTTTTAAGTATTTCAAAATTTTAATAGCTGATTCTATACATGAATAAATGTTGACATATTTTAAAAATATGTGTCCATCTTAAATTCTTGCCTCTAACCTGCTAGGGTATTATTAATATTTTCTTCAATTGCCATGTTTTTGCCATCTTGGAATTTGTATTATTTTGGGTATTCTTGATCTAATTGGAGGTGAATTTGATATTATGGAGCCATGTTTCCAGAGCTGCCTTCTCAGTAACTGCAAAGGAGGTTACTGGTAGAAGTCCCAGAAGAAAACAGCAAGGATTAAAGTAGATTTTCAGATCTCTGCAAGAGCAACTTCTGTTGCATATGACCGTGAAAAATTGTTAAGCCCTTTGTGGACTTGAGTTGCAACATGCCCCCAGTAGAACCTTGTTTTGTTTGGTTTCTAGTTTTCATTCTGTTGACCATCAGTTTTTTCCTTTGTTGCATTATGCTTTCGCATGTCTATGAAAACCTGTTCATTTAGGCATCCTAACGGGTTCTCTATTTTTAAATACTCAGATGATACCATGAATTCTATTAGCTTTTTTATTAACTAATTTTTTAGAAGGGTAATAACTGTGATTTAAATTTAGTCAGTTTATATATTTATTATATATATTTATTATATTTATCATATATTATTTATTTATATATTTATTTAGAACAAAATTGTAAAGATTGAAAAGATATACAGTGAAACATGTTCCTCTGTCTTACTATCCATTTCCCTTCTTGAAGGCAACAGTTATTACCAATTTCTTAGATATCCTTCAAGAGATATTTTAATGTGTATTTTTTTTTACATATTTACACAAATGGAAGTATACATACTGTTCTGTTCTGTGTTTTTACTTGTTATCTTGGAAATCATGCCACTTCATTGTTGGATTTGACTGCATCACAATTTTATCAGTCCCATTTTAGGACATTAGGATTTTCCACACTCTCATCATTACAGTAGTGCAGTGAACATCCTGCATACATCCATATACATATTCAGTCTGAGGATCATTTTCTGTTTGATAAGATTATCCCATTGATGTCTATTGATACGACAGAAATGTTTGGTCTTGGTTCTGTCATGTTTATGTTACACACATTCAGCTTTTTAAAAATTTATGTGTTTGCTTTTTCCACATGCATGTGTTTTAAAATGTTTGGAAAGTTTGTGTTCTTTCTCTAGCTGTTAACTTTTATAAATACTGTTTACACAGTATTTCTTGAATCTCTACTAAGAGCAGTGATGAAGTTGGCATATTTTCCACGTCTCCCCTCCCTCCCTTTCATCGTCCAGTTTTATAATTTTTCTTGGTGTTGACCCATATGCCTTTAAATCCTTTAAGTATACTTTAAGAAACATTAGCTTTAATTTCTATCCTTTGACCTCAGGGTATAAGAGAAGAAGATATCAGTGTGCTTAAGTTACTTGCCATGTTCTGTTATCTTTCCCTCCAAGGATACATCCCTTTGTGACATTTACATTGTTTTGCTGTCATAATCCCTATGTTTGTTTTCATTTTAGTCTTCTTGATTATAGGCACACTGCTTGTCTTTTTGTTACAGGTTTATCTCTTGGATAGCATGAGTTCAGAAATGTTTGTCTTTCACCTCTATACTTGATTAATAGTTTGGGTTTAAAATTGGGAGTCATGCTCTCCTTCCTTAAGAATATCATAGACGGTGTTCATTCTCTTCTAGCATGAAATGTTGCCATGGAAAAATCTGAAGCCACCCTGTTATTCCTGCCCCCCTCCTTATTTGTTGCTTTCTTATTATTTCTGCTTGATGCCCAGATGATTTTTTTTTTCAATCTTTGAAGTCACCGGAATACATCTTGTTAATAATTCCTAGTTAGGACATGTCAAGCTATGCTGCTGCTGCTGCTAAGTCGCTTCAGCTTGTCCGACTCTGTGCGACCCCACAGATGGCAGCCCACCAGGCTCTGCCGTCTGTGGGATTCTCCAGGCAAGAACACTGGAGTGGGTTGCCATTTCCTTCTCCATGTCAAGCTATAGAGCAATTCATATCCATTTATATTTAAGTTTTCTTGAATTATTTTTTAAATGTTTTATTTTAAATCCCTTTATCAGGGATAAACCAGTTATACATATGTAGGATCTCTTTTGACTGTCTTTGATGTTTTCTGTTGTTCTCTCTAGTCCTTTTAAAAATTTTGCTCATTCTTACTGTATTTGCTTTGTTTTCCTTCACACCCCTTACTGTATTTTCAGCAGTGGCTTTCATAAGTGGTGCTTTCAGTGTGGTCTTCATTTTTGCAATGGTTTTGTTTTCTCATTCAACTTTTTCTTTGAACTCTGCAAGCTCCTGTTTCATCTTCTGGCAGCCCCCCTCATCTTTTTCCTGCTTTTATATCTCTTCTTTGAGCTCTTATGTTGCAGAAGTATTTCCTTATTACATTTTTTTTTTAAATTTCATGTCAACATATCTCATCATGGATTTCATTTGCTTTGTGTCAGTATCTTTCTGGTCACTGGTTGTTTTCTGCTGTTTGTTTTTCTGTCCCTTGCCTCCTTTTTTCCATTCATGTAAGTCTGGTGCTAATAAGTTTTAATAATTGCTCGGCCTTGAATGAGGGAGTTCCTTCTTGATGGGAGATTCAGGAACTGTTCCAGGCCAGTAAGAAATCCCCCTGATTCACTGTGAAGTTCCTTCTGGCAAAAAGTTGTGGGTGAATGAGTTCTCCTTTTCCTTCTTTTTTTAAATAGCTTTATTGAGGTATGATTTCCATACCATTTACTAAGTTGTTTTAACCATTCCTTCTCCCTAGCTGGAAGGGTTCAGGAACTTTAAGGTTATTTACTATATAGAGTATTTCTGCACATCTCTATTCTTTCTTTCCAGCAAATAGAGCCAGTCTGTGAGATTCCTTTTTCAGCCTCCATTTCTCTGCTGTGCTGCTTTGGAAACAAACAAGATCCAGGGAAGCTCCCTCTTGATGCATGCTCTTCTTCCCTGCTTTTTCAAAGAATTTATTTATTCCTCCTTTGGAGACTGCTCCCCGCTTTGCCTGCGATGTGTAGGTATTCTTCCTCAGGTGTCTTCCTACACCTCTGCTTGAGCTCTCTCGCACTCAGGAATTCTTATGTTAGAATTCTTATGTTCAGGTTCTAGGTTAACAGATATCATGTAGATTCTGTTACTATCAAGTTGGTATTTCTGTTGTTCTTTTTCTCTCTCTTTTTTTTTTTTTTCTTTTTGGCCATGCCGTGTGGCGTGTGGGATCTTAGTTCCCTAACCAAGGACTGAACCTGCACCCCCTACACTGGAAGCTCAGAGTCTTAACCTCTGGACCACCAGGGATGTCCCTGCATTTACCTTCTGAGAGGAGCCTTGGTAATGAACTTAATAACTTTAGATGATGCTAAGTTATGTAAAGAAAATAAAATGAGAAGAGAGTAACTTGAGAGTAGAGCAGGTCTCTCAGAAGATGTGCTTTTTAAATTGCTGTTGAATAATGAGAAGGGAACCAGCAGTGCAGAGAGGCTATGTGAAGCACATACCTTCACATGTGAAGCAGAGGTGGGAAGCTTGGGAGAGATGATCCTGACATGATACAAGAAAAGAAACAGACAGGAGTTGGGTTATTTGGGCTTTTTAGGGAATTTAAATTTGGGGGGGTGTAATAAGCTGTTGAGGTACTTTACACATGATCAGATTTACTTTTTTCACAGATGACTGTAGATACTATTTAGATACTGGATAGATACCTTTTTAATTTTCAAATTTTGGGTTTTTTCTTTTCAAAACTACATAGTATGTATACACAGCCACAAACAAATAGGAAGTCAGTCACTGAGAGGTCTGCTGCCCTCCCATGTCTTTCATCCACCCACTTCCCCTCCCTAGAGGTAACCACTGTTAATAGTTCCTTATTTGCTTACATTTTAATCTAGAAGCCCAGCTTGTAATCTACCATTCTATCTGTATTATTCTGTAGTGGCCTTAATTTGTATAAATCTTAATATTCTCAATTAAGACTTTAATTTCCTCAGTTACAGGCATTATATTATTTACTCTTTTGTCCTATATTCTTGCCACCCCCAACATAGCGATTAATGTAGTCCATAGGCAAAGTAGAAGTTTATTTGTTCAATTAAAGTGGTAGGAAATGAATGAAATTAATGGATTTCATTCTCTGTCTTTTATAGGAAGAAGTTCTAAAGGATTTTGAGGAATTGGCTGGGAAGCTTCCATGGTCAGACCCTTTAAAAATATGGAAAATTAACACATGTTTCAAGAAAAAAAAAACAAAGCGCAGAAAGATAAATCCGAATTCAAGTAAACAGAAGATTGATAGTGGACGAGGAGACATAACAGTTGAGAAGGATGTTAAAAAAGAGTTCACTAACAGTGTCTCAGATTCACAGGTCTTAGACTGTTATGAAAATCCGGCCATCAAAGAAGAGGTATCAACATTAATAGGTGATGATTTGACATCTTGCAAAGATGAGACTGAGGAAAACTCAAAAGAAGAAGGTGATCCTGAAGTGCTGAAGTTTAGAGTCACATGCAACAGGGCAGGAGAGAAACACTGCTTTTCCTCAAATGAGGCAGCAAGAGATTTTGGGGGTGCTGTTCAAGATTATTTTAAGTGGAAGGCTGATATGACCAACTTTGATGTGGAGGTAAGTGCATGTTCTTACTGTGATGATTCAAGAAGGTTGTCATAACAAATTTGTAGAATTTTCAAGACTAACTTAGTCTTATGGACAATTAAACTGAGGTCACAAAGTTAATGGGGTATGATTAACAAGAGTATGGGCAATGGAGACAGAGCTAAATCCAGATTTGTACTCCATAACTGTGTAGCTTTGGACAAGATATTCTCTCTGAGCCTCTATTTCGAATTGGAGCCAATAACACTTTATACCTATGTGTCCTAAAGGTTAAATGAGATTATAGTTTTGAAGTATCTGGAATGATACCTGGTCTATACTACATGCTAATAGGTGGGGGAGCTATTGAGATTTGAGTTTTGTAATTTCTAACCTTGTGCTTTTTCTAACCTGGTGTGGACGTTCAGATTATAAAATTCAAAAGAATTAAAACAACTGTTTTTGTTGTTGTGTGTCTTGGTTACAGACTTTGCTACTGAAGTGGAGTATATTTTTAAAACAACGTTGAGCTAAAATGAGGACATCATTGCTAACACTCATCCTGGAGCTGGCTCTCCTCTTTCATAAATTGTGCTATATTCCCAAGCTCAGATCCTCCTTTTTAACCTGCTCACTCTCCTTGGTCTCAATCTTCTGCTATATGGGTGATTCCATGTGGGCCATAATGACTAATCTTTCCATCTCCAACAGTTTAAAGGCCTCTAGCAGCTGATGTTTTTACCAAGGGGTTGTTTACTGTGGCTTTAGGGACACTTGAATCTGGGGCAAGTCGTTATTCTCTCTTTTATTTTTGCATATCAAATTGGAAGAACAATTCCTCATTCCTTTTTCCCTGTAACAGCTGTTATGATGATGAACAGGCTAACTAGAACGGTGATGTCCGTAAGTTAGCAAAAGGGCTCAGAGGACAGATTCAGGAGCCATACTACCTGGGTTTATTTCTATTATTTGGTTGTGCTGGCTCTTAGTTACAGCATGTGGGATCTTTGGTTGTGACATGTGAACTCTTAGCTGCAGCATGCAGGATCTAGTTCCCTGACCAGGAATGGAGCCCGAGCCCCGCCCCTGCCCTACCTTGGGAGCGCAGAGTGTTAGCCTCTGGACCACCCAGAAAGTCCCACTAACTGGGTTTAAATCCCAGTTTATGAGCTGTATGACTTTGGGCAAGTAAAAGTGACCTCTTTCTGTCTTAATTTCCTTATCTATAAGTGGAGGATAATATCTAGCTCAAAGCAGGTGGATATGAAATGAGGTAACAAATATAAAGTGTGTAGAACAGTGGTTTGCATAGAGGTAGATAGGTGTTAACTGCTGCTGTTGAGATCATGATGAGGAAATGTGAGGTGGAAGTGGGAGAACCCATTTTTCTTTTATTTGAATAGTTTATATTTAACTGTGTGTTAGAAAAACTAACCAGGACCAAAAAAATTCTTTCACAGGCATTACTTACAAGTCAAAATTTTTTTAAGTGCTAAGAAAATAATAGGTGTTAAAGCATATGTGGCCTGGCATTAACAGTTGGTTAATGTAAATGAAGGGTATACTTAGGAGTTCATTGTGCCAGTATTCTTGTAAGCATTTCTGTATGTTTGGAATTTTTTCCCCCAAAGTTAAAAAAATTTTTAATGCATTTTAGAAGGCTGGAAACCTTCAAAATATGTTTCTCTTATAAAAATTGGAGGAAATCTGGTTATACCTAACTTGTGAAAACAGTGAATCAAAAGGAGAAAATAATTTTAAAATAGTATATACTTAAATGATTTCCTTTATATGAAGCTCAAAAAAAAATAATTTATCATGATAGTGGTCAGATTAATGACAATTTGGGATGGGTACTGACTTAGAGGGCAAGAAAAACTATCTTTTTCTGGGTGGTACCCAGCATGTACATGCAAAAATTGACTGCACCACATACTTAAGATTTGTGCATTTTACTGTATGCAAGGTATACCTCAGTAATAAAATAACAGAAATTAATGAAGCCTCAAATTTTAAAATCTTAGTAATAAATATAATTTGAACTCTCTTAAAGCTATTTTATTCTGTCTTATTTTATTTGTAGGTTCTTTTGAACATCCATGATAATGAAATTGTCGTGGGCATTGCGTTGACAGAGGAGAGTCTCCACCGAAGAAATATCACACATTTTGGACCCACAACTCTTAGATCTACTCTTGCCTATGGGATGCTCAGGTAAAAGAATGAGTTAGCCTTGTAGGTTCAAGTGGCACTTTGCTTTGAATTTTCCCTTCAAAATCTTTTGTGAGGTACTGTGTTAGAATCTAGTAGATAAAGAACAGGCTAAAATGTTAAAGATCTCTTTCTTTGTATCTAATGTTGATTCCTTGAGATTCTGAAAAGATCACGTAATTATATCTCAATTTTCTTGATTTAAAATGAGAATGATAGTTTTCATCTGCCTTTTGAATATAGTTGTCACATTTCTGTTTCGAAAGGATATATTCCATGTTGAGAAACAGAACAAATTGTTTCATTTCTGTGCAGTGAAGCAGATGGATAGCAGAGATTTCATAAATGTGTATAATGTATAAATGAACACAGAGAGCTTTTACTTATATGTTAAAATTTTATACTCACATAAACCCAGGAATCATCCTGGAATTTTCTACTTTTCAAAGAACAAAATGGCTTTCTTTCTTCTTTGCCTGTTTCCCTTTGACTGGGTGTTTCTTTCCACCACTAGGACAAGATGTCTTCTCTAGGTTTCTGTTTGCCAGACTGCAAAATAGGTTTGATGTGAGACTTAAAGGATTATGAGTGAGGAATCAATGCAGAAACAGATGCAAAATACCTGTTACATACAGTACCTGGCACACCTGGTAGTTAATTCTATTTCCTTGTCTTCTAATCTTTGCTTCCTCTTTTCCCCTGCTCATCCTATCCTTGGAATCCTAGTTCAACACAATTGGAACCTGTCAATTCAATGACAACAGTAGGAAAACTGGGCCCATTTAATTAAGGAAGAGCTCCTAGTCATCATTCATTTAACAAACATTTATTATCTACTGAAGGCATTATGGTAGGAGCCAGGAATATAGAGAATTATTATAGGTGCAACTGTTAGAAACCTAAATAAGCTAGTTTAAAATTTTAAAAAGTGATGATTGTGTGGGAGTGGGAATTAATGGCAAAATACTGAGATGTCTTGGGGAACCCACAGAAAAACTGAAAGCCATGTCTTAAGAAAAGTAGGATCCTGGTCTTAGAGAAAACCACCAGAAACCTAGACAGTCACTTTTATCTCCCCTGGGAGAGATATTAACTACTAAATAGAATTAACTACTACTATCTCCCCTGGGAGATAAAAGTGGCCTCTTGCCTCTACTTATCTCTATAAATGGCTCCCCCTCATCTAAATTTATAAGTTTCTGATTTAAATAACCAGGGTTTCTAGCTCTTTGTTCCCAACTGTTAGAAAAAGAGAATCTGACTGACAGTTTTGGTCATGTGTTTACTCAGACCCAGCAACGGTGGCTGGGAGTACAGAGTTGCTTACTCCCAAGAGGGTTGCCAAGGATTCTGTTGCTCTGTGTTTTGAAGGGCAGGAATGGGGAAGTAGAGCTGGACAGTTCAGTTCAGTTCACTTGCTCAGTGGTATCAGACTCTTTGCAACCCCATGGCTTCCCTGTCCATCACCAACTCCGAGCACCTACTCAAACTCCTGTGCACTGAGTCAGTGATGCCATCCAACCATCTCATCCTCTGTCGTCCCCTTCTCCTCCTGCCTTCACTCTTTCCCAGCATCAGGGTCGTTTCCAATGAGTCGGTTCTTCACATCAGGTGGCCAAGGTATTGGAGTTTCAGCTTCAGCATCCGTCCTTCCAATGAATATTCAGGACTGATTTCTTTCAGGATTGACTGGTTGGATCTCCTTGCAGTCCAGAACTGTGGTGTTGGAGAAACTCTTGAAAGCTGGACAGGCATTACAATAAGAATCCAGTATTAAAACAACTATTTATTGGAGAAGGAAATGGCAGCCCACTCCAGTATTCTTGCCTGGAGAATCCCAGGGACGGGGGAGCCTAGTGGGCTGCTGTCTGTGGGGTTGCAGAGAGTCGGACTTGACTGAAGCGACTTAGCATCAGCAGCAGCAGCAGCATGGTTGTTTAGTCGCTAAGTCGTGTCCGACTCTTGCGACCCCATGGACTGTAACCTGCCAGGCTCCTCTGTCCATGGGATTCTCTAGGCAAGGATATTGGAGGGGTAGCCTTTCCCTTCTTGGGATCCCTTCTCCTTGATGCCCAACCCAGGCATCAAACCCGAGTGTCCTCCATTGCAGGCAGATTCTTTACCAACTATAAAGCAACTATACTCCAATACAAATTAATTTTAAAAAGGAGTCCAGTGTTAGTCCTCAGGAATCTCAGTTTTGTGAGGGAGAACCATAATAAAATGGGAAAGAATAGCAGGACAAAAGAAGGAAAGAAGAACCTTGTCACCTGTCTGAGGAGGAGATATTTCATAGAGGCGGTAACATTTAAGCCACTAACAGTAATGCCTCTAATTCTGACTCTGTCACCTATTAGCTTTGCATCCACAGATGGATGGGTTTGCGTCAGCTTATCTGTAACTGAGAAAAATAATAGTAACCTATCTCACAAGGCTGTTAAAAGGATTAAAAGAGATAATGCATGCAAAGACCTTAAATCTATGCCTGGCAAATACTAAGAGATGAAAACTCAAGTAGTTATTTTAATGGCAACCTTTATTGTCTTTAAAAGTAATTAGGAAAGGAATCCTGAATGAGTAATTGCCAGTAAACTTTTATTGATACATGTTGTACTTGACAGGTTTGAGTTTTCAATGTAACAATACAAGTTTATATACAAAATAACAGGTATTTTCTAAAAGCATATGTTCTCACACACACACACAAAAAGATCTACAAGCCAAATTCCCTTCTCCCTTCAAAGTGAAATAGAGATTTTGGACTATAGAGGACTTTTAGTTATGTGTAATTTTTTTAAGTGCAAGGATATAGACTCAACATATAGTTACAAATTTATCTTTAAAATAAATACTGATTATTGTTTCTTCAGGCTGGTGTAACAGACCTGCGATCTGACAGCATCAGGAATAGTCATTGTGGGTGTCTTGGCTGTTGACATCTGTTCACGTAGGCTGTTTTCTTCTCTAGGCTCTGTGCACCTCAGCCCACTGATATAATAGTTGATCCGATGTGTGGAACAGGGGCAATACCAATTGAGGTAATAACTTTTCTTTAGCTTTTAGATAAGAAAGTGATGTATCCAGAATGTTCTAGAACTAATGGGCAATGACCAAGGTTAAGTCTGTGGACCCAAGATTTGAGTGAATTACACTAGTAAAGCTGGAACTTTTGTGATAAGGATGTAGCCACTTACTATAAATAGCCAAGGACTAGGTTTTAGATTAGAAGTCATGTGTATTCACTGGATACAGAGAAGGCTGAGAATTACAAACGGATGAGTCCCAATTCTGTAGACAAACGGGTAGACTTGAACAGAAAAGATAATTGAAGGCATAAGCATAAACTGGAAGAGGGCATTTAATCTCTATAAAGTGAGATTATGTTTCTTAATCCACTTAGGTTCTTGAGGGAGTAAGTATAGTAGTATGATGGAGAAACCTAGGAACATTATTTCAATTGTTTAGGATGTTTAGCAAGGTTCAGTTCAGTCGCTCAGTTGTGTCCGACTCTTTGCGATCCCATGAATCGCAGCACACCAGGCCTCCCTGTCCATCACCAACTCCCAGAGTTCACTCAAACTCACGTCCATCGAGTCGGTGATGCCATCCAGCCATCTCATCCTCTGTCGTCCCCTTCTCCTCCTGCCCTCAATCCCTCCCAGCATCAGAGTCTCTTCCAATGAGTCAACTCTTTGCATCAGGTGGCCAAAGTACTGGAGTTTCAGCTTTAGCATCATTCCTTCCAAAGAACACCCAAGGCTGATCTCCTTCAGAATGGACTGGTTGGATCTCCTTGCAGTCCAAGGGACTCTTAAGAGTCTTCTGCAACACCACAGTTCAAAAGCATCAATTCTTCGGCGCTCAGCTTTCTTCACAGTCCAACTCTCTCACATCCATACATGACCACAGGAAAAACCATAGCCTTGACTAGACGGACCTTTGTTGGGAAAGTAATGTCTCTGCTTTTGAATATGCTATCTAGGTTGGTCATAACTTTCCTTCCAAGGAGTAAGAGTCTTTTAATTTCATGGCTGCAGTCACCATCTGCAGTGATTTTGGAGCCCAAAAAAATCAAGTTTTTTTTATTTTTCCCAGTTATTTCCCATGTTTTCCCATCTATTTCCCACTGTTTCTCCATCTATTTCCCATGAAGTGTTGGGACCAGATGCCATGATAGCAAGGTTACAAAGTTTAAAAAAAATACCATCACATTGAGAAGACTCAAAAACTACCTGAAGCAAAGCAAGAAATGGAAAGGCATTTTCTAAGTGAGAACATTTAACAGGAGAGTTTGCTTGAATCTTTGTTATTCAATCAGTATTATCTATAAACTTTTATAATAATGAAGAGGGCACTCCCAGTAAAATTGCTTAAACTTGTGAAACAGCAAGTTCCTTAAATATAGTATATGTAAAGCCAATGGGCGGAGAAGGCGGTGGCACCCCACTCCAGTACTCTTGCCTGGAAAATCCCATGGATGGAGGAGCTTGGTGGGCTGCAGTCCATGGGGTCGCTAAAAGTCAAACACGACTGAGCAACTTCCCTTTCACTTTTCACTTTCATGCATTGGAGAAGGAAATGGCAACCCACTCCAGTGTTCTTGTCTGGAGAATCCCAGGGACGGGGCAGCCTGGTGGGCTGCCATCTATGGGGTTGCACAGAGTCGGACACGACTGAAGCGGCTTAGCAGCAGCAGCAAAGCCAATGGGAAGAAACTTCAGGGAGATACCACAGATTCTGAGTGAGCAGAAACTGGACACATGAACAAGTCCAAAGCAACCTACAAAGGGAAAAATAATCCAGAGTGCACTTAGGAAAGGACATCTGCCACCTGGGAATTAGGATCTCAGAAGGAAATCACAGTAGTCCAGACGATTGCTGTTTTCTGCTAGTATCAACTAGAGAAATTTACTCTGGCTGAGGAGCCACACAGAGGAAAATCAGTTGTTTTCACAAAGAATTCTGGAAACAGAGTGTTCTCCAGCTTTAAACCATGATATGTCTGTTGTCTGGAATAGCAGTGAAGGTCAATACATGTCAAGAAATACACAACTAGAGCTAGAGACAGTCCAGAAGAGCCCCTGGCACCGCCAATAAAAAGAAAATGTTTGAGGCCTTTCCATGTAGGGGTAGACATGAGAATGTCAATGTAGAAAAACCTAGGCTGATATATGATCCAAATGAATGAAATTATGAAAGGAATTCATAGGTTATAGAGACAGTTTGTTCACCAAAGTAAAATATTTAATTTAGAATACTCCCTTTAAAACTTGGAAGTATTACAAAACCCTTTCTTTCAGGAGCTGAAAATCTATATAAATAGGTTTAGAAGAAAAAATGAATATTGGGCAATCAAAAATCACCTGAGGCTTTCATCAAACTCTTCATCCTCCTCCCAACATCACCCTTCTCCATTACAGGGTCTGGGCAAAAGAAACAGCTATGAAGCACTGTGTCCATGGATGAGGGGGTATTACTGTTTACCAAGAAAGAGGTGCTGTTATTCATCCCTAAACCAAGGGCAGAACTGTTTGTGCTTTCATGTCAGAAACCTGTTAATCTGCACAGAACATTGTTCATGCCTAGGGTAGTGTGTCACCTCACTGCAGAAATACGAAAAGCTCAGGGTTTATTGCTGACATATTTTAAACTTACAAAATCCTTTCAAGAATATAGTGGTTATCATTCAAAAGCCCATATAATGGAAATTATACTTCATTTAAATTCTTAAGTATTCGTTTCTCAGATTATATAAAAATCCCATAATCATAGAAGGGTATAGGTTAGTCAGTTTGGTTAACTTTTTCAAAGTACATTTAAAGTCTGCAAGGCCTCCTGTGTGGTAGGGAGTACTGGGTGAAGGATTGAATAACGTACCAGACCTATCCTTAAGGAGTTCCCAGATTTGTTGAGGACCAGACAGGTACAGAAGTATGAAAAATGGAACAAGTACAGTGCCTGACATATGTACAAAGTGCTTTTGGAAAGGCAAATGAGAGACAGCTTGGAGAGCTGGGGTTGATATCACAGAGGGCATGATGTTTGAGCTGGGTCTTCAAAGATGAGTGAGTTGAGCAAACAAAGAACAGGAAGGTGTTACAAGCAAGGGAAGTAGCAATGTTGACAGCATGCAGTATTTTGCCACTTTAGAAAAGCATTGGATTATTGACTTGGATTGTCTTGAATATTGACAAGTGGTTGAAATGATTTTACCTTTAATCATTTTGGGTTTTTTTTTTTTTCAGTTTGCTAATTCTGTTTTAATAAATACTCTTGTCTTTTAGGGGGCTACAGAATGGTCTAACTGTTATCATTTGCTGGTGATAATAATCCATTGGCTGTGAATAGAGCTGCAAACAACATCTCATCTTTATTGACCAAGATCCAAGTTAAAGAAGGGTAAAAATTTAAAAGATTTTGTAGCATCACTTAGATAATCAAATTTCATATTGGCTTTATGAATTAATACAACCAGTGCATTGTGACATTATAACCAAATATACATACTGTGAGACTCCATTTAAAGTTAACTGAAACTAATTTATATTTTTAAAATATTTTAACTATAATTTCCCTTACCCTAATGCAACTATTTAAATTTGTCTTCCTTCTTATTCCTATATCTTCTTTTCCACATAGAAGAATTATAGATTCATTTTAATTTTGTTACGTTTTCCATTATGCGTGCAGGCATCCACCTGGGGACTTAACAGAGGCACAAGCGATCTTGTCTCTGGAAATGTTTTGTTAAGTAGGTAATGTAGTTTGGAGAAGGCACCCCATGCAGGGGTGAGAGAAGGGGCCTTAGCTGTCCTCCCAGGTCTCAGGGAAGAGGAAGGAGATGGCAGTGGTGCCCTTTTGTCTGAAACTTAATTGAATACAAACAAGGAACTCAATCTTGTGCTAAATGTTACAGGAATTAGAGAAATCCAGGGGGAAAAGTCACCTAATACCAAATATTTGCCTATCCCACCCATATAATCTTTAATGTCTTCTTATTGCTATGCTTCAGGACTTTTGATGATTTCATAGTCTTACAGGACCATGTGTATCCCAAGATTTGATTCATTCATAACTCAGACTTTATAATCATTTTCTCATTTCAAAATCTGTTCTTATAAAACAAGTACATATTAAAATATTAATATTTTCTTATGCAATTAAAGTTGAAAATGTCAATTTCTAAATTTACTTGTTCTTATTGTCGTTATAAATGTTTTAGCTTAGGATCTGTGCTTTCCACATACATGCTACAGTAAACATTTTTCCTAAGTTGCAGGTGTTGTCATTGATTTCATTTTAATTTTTGGGTAACAGTCTCTTGAGAAGTCTTTTTTAATTTCATTTTTCAGGATATGTTGAAGCACCTTTTCTTTTGTCCCCACAGCAAACTATCCTTGGGCTTGCCCATAGATACTATTCAGTGGGATATCTGCAACCTGCCACTAAGAACTGGCTCTATAGACATTATTGTAACAGACATGCCATTTGGGAAAAGGTGAGACTTGTAAAGAGTTTTACTTTCATTTGTTATTATATTAGTACCCACATGTCTTCTAAATCTGTTGTATTTTCTTTGAGCTTATTCTGTCAGAAATCTTCAATTTCTTTTAGAACTTAGGTTTTTACTTCCTTTAACAGTATGATAGATTCACCCTTTTGTTTCTTCTGAGAACTCAGAAGTGTATTAACTACACTTTGATCCTGACCGTCCCAGGAGGTTCATCCACTTTGTAGCCCATTGTTGAATTACATTAATACTTCAGAGAAAGGTTGAGGAAATCTCAGGATGTTTTTATTCACTAGTTTATGTGGCTTCCCCAGTGTTTCAGCTAGTAAAGAACCTGCCTGCCAGTGAGGGAGATGCAGGTTTGATCCCTGGGTCAGGAAGATCCCCTAGAAAAGAAAACGGCAACCCGCTCCAGTAGTCCATCACATTGTAGACTCCGACCCCACTGAGCACACATGCATCTTGGTTTGTATAACTGGTTATACTAAGATAACCTATTATAGTTGTCAGTTTCTTTTTCCCTTGACCAGTTCATCGCATTCAAGATTCTAAGCAATTTAGTAGTCTCATCATTTATTTCATTGACACAGAAATGGCAAAGCTGTGGTTTTAAAAGGCAACTTTTTTCATACTTCAGGATTTTCTTATTGCAATGAATTTTTAATAACTTCTCATATACAGTCCTAGCTAATTACCTTTTGCAAAAGTGACTTATTCAACTTCCTGTTATAGGATGGGCTCCAAGAAGAGAAACTGGAACCTTTATCCAGCTTGCCTGCGGGAAATGAGCCGTGTCTGTAGGCCAGGGACAGGCCGAGCTGTACTACTGACGCAGGACAAGAAATGCTTGCCAAGGTGCTGTATGTTAGCACAAAACCTCAGCCTGTGACAAATTTGGGAATTTTTTAACTAGACTTGGGGATATTTGAGTAGGAAATATTTTCTCTTCTCCCCGTGACCTTTGGGTGTTAGAGAAGCAGTTATCAGCTAATTACTTTTCTTTTTGTGTATACACAGGCATTATCTGGAATGGGACACCTATGGCGGAAGGTGCATACCGTTTGGGTCAACATAGGGGGTCTTCATGCTGCAGTTTATCTCCTGAAACGCACACCTCAAAGTTTTGTTCATCCTTCAGAAAAAGATGGAGAAAGATGTCCTTGGTAATACAAAGATCGAAAATGATTACTAATATCTGTGCTTCCTGACACTGAAAATATCAGCACGAACTTGCTTTGAGAAAAAATAATATTAAAGATTTGGTATAAATCTCTTCACCATAGTTAGGAAAAGGTATAAATGGAGTTAAGTCTTATAAGAAAGTAGAGCTTTTCTTTGGCGCTGTTTGAAAGGGGTAGTTGAGCAATTAGTACTTTTCTTAAAAGGCTTTAAAGATGCTAAGCCTACTAAAATGCTCCAGGATTTGGGTTTAGAACATTTTCAGGCTTTGTAACAGTTATTGTTTTACACTGTAGGTGGAAAGATACTCTGGCCTCATGGAAAGGCAGAGAGCCTAATCAGAGCATGAGGTTACATTTCATTGCCTGTGCAGCTTTGCTGTTTAGTTATTCAAGTTTTTCACATCAGTTTCTAAAAATGAAGTATTATGCTTTGTAAAGTAGTGTTTGTTCCATGACAAGCTAAATCTTATATAAGTCTTATATATATGAGACTTATAGTTTACTATCTGCCTTAAAGTTATAAGTGAATAAGATTAACACATTAATCTGAAGATAAAACACACTCCTATTTGTAAATAGCAGCAAATACAATGGTAAATGAAAGAAGGGACCAAAAAGCCATATTTAAAGA
Source organism: Aepyceros melampus (assembly GCA_006408695.1). Classification (NCBI taxonomy): domain Eukaryota; kingdom Metazoa; phylum Chordata; class Mammalia; order Artiodactyla; family Bovidae; genus Aepyceros; species Aepyceros melampus. The sequence continues at coordinate 849,146 of SJXQ01008913.1, read as the reverse complement.
AATTTTATTTTTTTCGTTTAGTACACAAAGTTGATGCTTTTCAAAATCAGACATAAACTGTCAAAGTATTTTTGTTAGCTTTTCGAAAGGACTAGAGAACCAATGAATTAAAAACTTCATGCAAGTCCTTCTGTTATTTTTCTCAGTCACTCTGCTGTGCCATGCTTAGTTGCTCAGTCATGTCCAACTCTGTGACCCCCTCAACTGTAGCCCTTCCAGGCTCCTCTGTCCATGGGGATTCTCCAGGCAAGAATACTGGAGTGGGTTGCCATGCCCTCCTCTAGGGGATCTTCACAACCCAGGAACTGAACCAGACTCCTGCATTGCAAGTAGACTCTTTACCAACTGAGCTACCACATTTGCTTTTCCAGTTGCAGAAAGTCCTTCCCAAAACACTGGAAATAACCTAAAAATTAAGTCGTGTGAAACCAGTGCTTCCCTGGGACAGATTAGATGTGGAGTTTTATGTGGGAGTCTGTATTCAGTTTATTTTGGAGTTTCTGGCTACATTCAGCTTAGATTTTTCAGTGCCATGTTAGTTACATAACAGTGCTATTCATTTTTGATGTCTCATCTAGAATAAAAGGAGAGTGTTTATTTCCTTTGAAAGAAAAGTTCAGATTAGCAGCATAATCCACAGTCCTTTTTGAGTATGAATTGGAAATGAGACATTTATAAGGGTCTTATATCCTAGACTGGAGTTTCTGCCATCATCAGAATGCACAGTTGCACTATTATAGGTTCAACATAAAATCTTTCATCTCTCACAAAATAAACTGTTCAAATCTTTTAAAACTGTTAGTCCACAGGACTAAAGTTCAAGGAGCATGTCTGTTTTCTTTGCTGCTTACCAAGTGCCTGACACATGTACCTACCAGCATGGACATTTCTGCATATTGGCTGTGCTTGAGCATATCAAATTTGTGCTGGATCTATTTTAGCTTTAGTCCTATTAAATACCATTGTAAAACATGAACAGATTGGTTTAAGACAATATAAGTATGTAGTGAACACTGTAATGGTTTGTCATCTTCCTCCCTAGTATTGTTTTGTAATCTGGTGACAGGAACAGGAAATGTGTATGTGAGGGATTCAGGAAAGCTGAGAATGAGTTATATATGACACTGCTACCTACTAGTTGTGTGATCTTGCCTTTTAACTTTGAAGTGGGCCTGCTGCACCATGGTAATGTCAAAAGATGGGGAAGGTAATCTTAAAATAATCTGAACAAAAAATGACTTGAGGTAATAGACCAGACATTCAATATATCTTAGAGGGGGTTGAGAAATAACAGACATTGAGACAAATTTTTTAAGTTTAATGAAAGGAAAGGAAGATGGTTATCTCTCAGAGACTGACAGTGTACTAGTAGCTAGAGAGAGAAACATTTGTTTAAACATTTCTTTTCAAATGGTAGTGAGACTTTTTTAGAAAATTTTAGATTCTTAACATACCAAGTTCAGGTGAGGTGTTATGTAAGAATATAAAGTTTAAAAATTCTAGGACAAAAAAATCAAATTATTGTACCCTGGTTACAAGTTCAAGAGAAACTCTCCTGTACCAAATTTTTTAATGTGCACAATGTGGAAAAAACTATTAAGAAGCTTGCTATATCAACCCTGATACCTTTGTCCTAAGGCTAACACATATACCAATCAGTTATGAAGTAACAACTGTTTAATTATATATTCCATGATGAAAGAAATTTTTACTGGAAAGGAGGATGTTTTTGTTTTTCCCAAGCCCAAATTTTGAACTTCCAACTATCTACTGTTACTTACTCTTTCTCTGTATGTCCTACTTAAAATTAAAACTCAACATGAAACTCTTTCCCCACTAAAACCTGCTCCCTGTACCAGCATGCCCATCCTCCCAGTAATCCACATTTAACTCTGGGAGCCACTGTAACTACAATGACATGTTCGACAGGTATGAATGTTTATTTATTTACATATATATATCTATATATACACATACACACACACTATGCTATAGCAGGATTCTTCTCAGGAACCCTTTACATTCTTAAAAATTCAGGGCCCCAAGTAGCTTTGTTTACCAGTATCTTATCCTATTAGATTAAAATGAGAAAAAAGGTTTCATAACAAATATGTAACATTAACATTTTCATAGAAGAAACTGTTTTCCAGAGAGACTGGCAATGTTGTGTATTTTTGTAATTCAGTTCTCTGAAATCTCTGCCTTAAGAGAAGGCACTATTAAAAGCTGTTTTTTTATCTCCTGTATTCAGTTGGTTGAAATGTTACTTATTTGCAATTTTGTTATTTTATGTATTGCCCATGTAGAAATTACTGGCCCACCTTAGTTACAGAAATATTCCAAGTGTTGGCCCAGCTTATTACATAGTAGCTAAAATCATTTAAAAAACACTAAGTACCGAAAAGATGTCAAGCTCCTTTAAGTTTTCCAAAAGTTCTCCTTTTCACTTCCAAATTTGAAATTTTATCATTGATAACTGCTGTCAGTTGTTATCCCTGAAAAGCTCACCTCCATCATACTCAGAAAAATGTCTGCCAAACAGCCAACTCTGACAACAAAAATCTGACATTCTTTTGAGTAAAATTGGTATTCTAAGAAAATAGGAGCTAATTCAGCCTGCAGTTCAATTGCATATTTTTTCTTGAGACAACCAGAGTACTTTAGCATGTAGCAGAAGCACCACATGTAAACTTTCCATTTCATAACTTATGTTTTTTGGCCCAGATTTAAATAAATAATTTTACTATTTTCACAAGGACATCATTAAATGAAACATGAAACTCTGACCACCACACTGCAAATGGGTGGTAGTAAAGAATGACTGCTAGTTTGGTACCACTGTATTATGCCAAATGCTGGCAGTTTTAACCACCTCTGCTTTTCAACATTAGTGAAAATATCAGAATAAACTGAGACATTCAAGTTATGCAACACTGTCTCAGGAAGTGTGTTTATTGCGCATCACGTAGGACAGTCTGACGCTGCTGCTGACAACTAAAAGCAAAATAACGGGCACAGCCATGTGTGTAGATTCATCCACTGTAAGGCGTTAAGTATATTTCTACAGATGAGATATTCACACATACTTCATGCGTGTCTGACCAAAAATCTTACACTGCATTGTAAAGAGCAGCATTACCATGATTTTTTATTTTTCATCCCACACATATTCAGGAGCATCAACTATCTGTAAAGTTTCTCTACTACCATGTATGTATGTTCCTTAGGTCAATGCCGTATAGTAACTTGTCCTTTGATATACTTAAGTAGACTTTTATTATAGTTTTTTTTGGAATCGATTCTCCCTCAGACCACTGTGAAATATTAATCTTTTTAGCATTTTCAGACATAGATGGTATAGCTGTGGGTTGAACATGTAGTCTTACAACCAGTCTTTTAAGCCAATGATTCATTCTTAAATAAGAAAAATATAAACTGGTTTGAGAAAATTTATTCTAAAATTGTAATTCAATAAAAAAGTTTGTTTTGTGAGAAAATATTTAAAACCTTATTTCACAACAAGACAACAGAATGTATTCATATTCATGCTTAGGCACAAAGTCTACAGGATTTTCTAACAACCGCACAATACTGAGGTTTGCTGGGATTTTGAAGGTATAACCTAAAGAGTGAGTTAACTTCTATAGATGCAGACATTCATACTTAAACCTACCACCTTAGGAAATCATGGAAAATTGAATATACAGCACCATTCAATTAACATCAGTGATGACATCACCACATATCATGTAGCCTCTACACACTTGTGAGAATAAGTTAAAAAGGTTAATGAGTTGAAAAGGTTGTTTCATTTTAGCATAGTATGTCCACTACATACAAATGAGTTTCATTTCGAGAGCACACTGGTGAGTCTAATTTGTTCCTAAGTATAACAAAGTTAGCCTAGGTACCTAACTAACACAATTGACTATATCGTATTATACTGTAACAGGTTTATAATACTTTTCACAGAAACATTAATACATAAACATTTTAATCTTTCAGTACCCTGAGAAGTACAATAATATAGTGCAAAGGCTGGCATAAAGGGCTGGCATCGAGTGAACAGGCAAGAATTACTGACTGGAGTGGGGAGGGGAGGTGGGAGGTAGAGTTGAAGGTTATCAGCAATAGGAGATGGAAAGCAGCTGCAGTTTCTCTCATACCTGACCTGAATAGCACAGATTCTGGTTCTTTGCTGGATTCAATTCTATCTACCCTCTTGAATACCTGATCCAGTGATGTCTGGGTAGTAGCTCTTTTTTTCTCATCAGAGAGGACACAATAGCATTGGATTAACAGTTGCTACAACCTTTATGTACTGGTCTAGGTTTGGATCCTGTGTCTCAAAAAGTAACAGTGCCTCCTCAAAGAAAACTCCTACATTGTGACAATGTACAGGAGACATGTGAACTAACTTACATGAATGGAGAGAAAGTTTGCAACTTGAAAGTTCATATGTAAGGGACTTAACTGTATTACGAAAACAGTTTTGACCTTGAAGACCTCCATATACTTAGGCAACAGGGATACAGCCATAAACAAGCAAAGTCATGCCCTGAAGGAGCAACCTAAAGAAGTATGTGGAAAACACCCCAATTAATAATTATAATTGTGAGAAATGCTATGACAGCACTCAGTTGGGGAACCCAATATACTGGAGTTAAGGCATCATGGAAGGCTTCCTTGAGAAAGGAATGTGTTGAGACTATTCTTTTCAGTGACTGACATTTAGCTAGTCCAAGTCTTTGTCTTTCCATCTTGACTGCTACCACTGTATATAAGACCTCATCATTTCCTATTTGGGCTACTATAAAAGAACCTAAGTGGTTTCTCTGCCTTCAACCCTACAGTCTATCCTGTATGTGCACCTAGATTCGATTTTCTAAAAGACTGTTTCCATCAGAAAAGACAGTACCCTAAATTGGTAATAACAGCTAAGCAAATCAGACCAGAGTTTGGATCCCTGGCCCTTAATAAATTGCTATGTCTATAGGAAAGTTGTTCAGTCTCACAGCTTAGTTAGATGAGGTTTTATGTATCAGAACCACACTAATACACTGGCCAGAATTCAGCATACTATCCAGTACACAACTGGAACTCAGTATTATTAGTTCATTTCTGCTATCCTGTGTTTCCATTAGCTTTACCTATAGTATGCACTAGAGAAGCTGCCACTGCTTATTATAGTAAAACATCTGAGATGAGATTTTGACTGAAGGTCAGTAAAAAGAAAAAAGTTTGTAAAGAGTGTTGACTGAACTGACCAGAATCCATTCACTAGACATGCTTAGTTAGCTAGTAAAATAACTAATTCTATAAATGTGTCTGAAAATGTGTTACTGTTGTCAGCAGGAAGAGCCTGGTATAAACAACTTTTTCAAAAACCAAAAAAACTAGAAAACAAAGGGTAATCAAGTACTACTACAAACCAAAGGTCCAGGAAAAAAGCTGGAAAGTAGGATTATTAAATGTAACCATGACTTTCAGATATAATCAGAGAGGCAGAAATAGTCTCTCTAGTCACCAGTAAGGTATACCCCATGATATCATGTATAAGTCAGTAAGTTCAACTCTGGCCTACATAAAATAAATCTAAATATTTTATTCCATGCATTAACAGTTCTCAAAAAAAAAAATTTTTCTCTAATATTCCAGTTTCTCACCCATTCCATCAAGACTCCATGGGGGGTCATGGATAAGAAAAAGTCTTCTAGAGTAATATATCCTCCAAAATAAAGTAGTACACTATCAGGTAACTAAATCAACAATTCTCAGTCTGCAATCTAAAGTTCCACACTTCTGGGTACATCACCTAACAATGTGTTCTATAATTAAGGTTGGCCTATGAATTTCCCTGGTGGTCCAGGGTTAAGACTCTGTGACATATTTGGTGAATTAAAATCACATGCTGCCTAAAACAAACTAGTCTTACCCTCCTGATGCTGATCCCTATCACATTTTGTATCAACAGTTGCAAACCATAATTTACCTCTTCTGTGCACAAAAAATGATAGAAACATTTATGTTCAAATTTTATAAATCTTTTAAAAAATTAAGAGCATTTACAAAATCTTCAATTCTCTCATGCAAGTATGTTTTCATTCTACTCAGTTTTTGTCCTAGGAGTTTAAGAAATAATATGGCCCTACTTCAAAAGGAGCTAAGTAGTGGGTTTGTTTAAAAAATTTAATAAAAGTCTAAGGAAGTAAGCACAGGAAGAGGCTAAGTGCAAGGGTTTGTACAGGAAACCCAAGGAAGAGCTAAATGGCCGACAAATGTATTCAGAGACCATGAGGCATCAGTTTCCTTTATGAATAGAGTATTAGGTAATTTGGGTTAAGTTTCTCCATAAAAGGAGCATTGTTTCTGTGGACTTAAAACTCTTATCTGAAAATCAATTTCACAAATAAGTCAATAAAATCAACATTTATTGATTACTCAGCTCTAGCTTCAGGCACCGGGTAATTAAAAACACATCCATATCCTTGAGGAATGCATGTAGTGGGAAAATAGACCAAAAAGGAAACTTCTCAAAAAAAAAAAATTACTTGAAATAGTTTAACATTCCTTCTAAAATAAAAACAAAACAATCTGACCTATAAAGCTTCTGAAACTACTAAAGACAGGCATGCTGTAGTCCCACAGGACTGTATTTATAGTGTGATTTCCAGCCTACCAACATCGGAAGGATATAAAAGACAGAATTCTATTGCCCCTCCACCAATCTTAACCGAATTCAGAATCTCTGGGTGTGAGACTGGGAGTCTGCATTAAATAGCAAGCCAATTACATGCACTTCTCACATTTTAAGGAAAAATTCTAAGTTACAAAATTTCCCTTTTAAAGTACTATTCCTCACTAAACTTCTGTCATCATTATAGTTTAATGAAATCCCACTTTCCTAAAATTCATTACGTATTATTTTTTGAAACACAAAACACATCAACACTTGCTTCTCAACATTGTTCAAGGCAGGTTTATCTTTAGAAATGGTTTTCTGGATTTAGCTGTCAGGAAATGGCAAGTTGCTCCAGTATCCTTGCCTGAAAAATCCCATGGATAGCGAAGCCTGGTGGGCTACAGTCCACCGGGTTGCAGAGTCAGACATCACTGAGCATGAGAAGAATACAAATAGGTATTGTTCATGGAAGTTCCATATCATACGGAAAGCCCAGATGAACTTTTTGGTCAACCCAGTATTAAAACCTGCAACCAACCAACCAGCCTGGCAGGGGGCAGGGGTGGTGTGGGAGGAACTTAAATGTGCCAGAAGTTCCTTACTGCTTTGTATGAAGAGAAAATTATCAAAGTCCATATAAAGATTGAAGGCAGGAGAAGGGGATGACGGGACGAGATGGTTGAATGGTATCACCGACTCAATGGACAAGAGTCTGGGCAAGCTCCCAGAGATGGTGAAGGGCAGGGAAGCCTGGTGTGGGGCAGTCCACGGGGTCGCAAAAAGTTGGACACTACTGAGTGAGTGAACAACATTAAGTATTTTCTGCAATCCAGAGTCTGTAGCTACAGCCTCACTGTCCACAGCAGTAATTTAAATTATATAAAATTTAAAATTCAGTTCTTCAGTCACAAGTGCCACACGTCCAGGGCTCAAGAATAACGAATGTATGGTTAGTGGCCATCATATCCGCACACTACAGAACATTTCCATCACTGCAGAATCTTCTACTGGACAGTGCTAATCTAGAACACTAGCCAGCACACAAAGAAGTATTAACAGAGGACAATCTAACAAACCTTATAATGACATCTACAAGTCACTCACTCTGTTTTATTTAAGGTTGGCCAGCCATCAAGGAATATACTAGGAACTTAGGTACAACACTCAACAAGAAGCTCAGAATAGTTAAGAGAATTTAAATAAGCACTGACAACTACCTGAGAAGTGCTGACTCAGCCTGCTAGGGGACCAAGAGAAAGGGGATTCTAACTTAAAGCATAGACCACAGAAGGCAAGATCATAGGGGAGATGACATTTGAGTTTTAACAGTCTTTATTGGAAGGCTAAGGACTATCAAGGGTAGCATTCCAGGAGGAACCACCCTACAAAGTGGTCTAATAATGTTTGGGTGTGTATGTGGAAAACTGTCACAAACAAAAAGGCTGTTAAGATGAGGTTAGTCCACTGAGGGACCTTGTACATCACATTTGTGATGATGGAATTCATCCTATCAGTAGTTACCAGCCAGTAAAGGAGTTGGATCAGTTACTTCACGCTGTATCTTTGTTATGAGAACAACTGTCCTGGACACATGAAAGTTCTATCAGCAGATACCAGAGACAAGAGATACTAGTTCGGAGGATACTAGCCTTATGGCAACTGAGCTCAATTACTAACTGATGAGCATATCAATGAAAATGGATTGAAAGGTATTCTAAGGATATAAAAGAGATGTTGCTGAACCTCACGTCCAGTTCTCAGCAAAGCAGTAGTCAAGATCATCTGGACTGTTAAGAGGGACAGTAGAATCCCAGCTGAGGTTAAAAAAATAAATGAAAATCAAGGTAAAGACTCAAGAATATCCATAAAAGAGGAATAAACACATTGCTGGGCAAGAGCGAAGCCTATGCTCCAGCTGGGTAGCCTTAATTGGTGGTGAAACCTGTCTGGTTTCATGACTCACCGGGATACCAAAAACAGGAGAGGAGAAAGCCAATGGTATGACTGGGACAGGATGAGCAAGTATAACGAACAGAAAATGGGCTGAAAGTATGAGTGAGAGTTGCTAAAAGGCCTGACTCTGAGAATGTAAGGGTGGGGAATTAAATTTTTAAGATCTAATCTAAGATGCTCTGTTTTAGCGGTGTAGCAATGGTCTCAAATGGGCAACTCAAGAGATTATGCCTTTAACCTATTTCTCAACTGTCTCAAATGGGGAAGAGTATAAAACTCAGATCATCAAGCTTTTAACCTATCTCTCAATCTCCTGGAAAAAATGCAACAAAAGGATGTTAAGAAGCAGTAACACGCAGTCTCGCTGCATAAAATCAGTCCCAGGTGTTGCCTGGACTTCATTTCACTCCACCACACCATTATTAATTATTTTGTGACAAAAACTCAAGTCTGTGGGAAGATAAAGAAATTAGGTTCGTCCTCTAAATCTTATACCTGCTCGATCCACTGCAGGACAACGCCCAGGATTAAGGTTAAGCCTGGGCAAAAGAATCCCGCCCATAATCGAGAAAAGACTCGACATGGAGGCGATGACGAGATCGCGGGGGAGGGAGGGATTCTCTAGGCCCAGGGCGGTCCTTAGGAGACAGGAGGCAGCAGAGAACTCCCATAAAGGTATTGCGGCACTCCCCTCCCCCTGCTGAGAAGGGTGCGGCCTTCTCTCCGCCTCCTCCACTGCAGCCACCTCAGGATTGCAGCTCGCGCCGATTTTCGGAGAACATGCACCTCCCACCCATAAGCCAGCGGCACCGACCCCCACTCCTCCCTTCAGCCCCACGGGTCCAGGAGCAGGTCGGGCTAGTCTTGTCCTTCAAGCAGCGGGCGCCCAGGGCGGAGCCGCAATCGCCACCACCCAGAATCCTCGGCCCGGCAGTCCGCCCCCACCTCCAGCGCGCGCTTCCTGCCACGTTGCGCAGGGGCGCGGGGCCAGACACTGCGGCGCTGGGTCTCGGGGAGGACCGTACCAACGACCGCCTCCCCGCCGACCCGCGCAGTGGTTTCGCTCATTTGGGACCCGAGCCAATAACAAGGGGCCGTTCCCTGAGCTTCAGCAGCCAATCAGATGCCGCAGCCAAGCAGGCGGCGGGTAAACCGACTCCCCCGAAGGAAGGGGAGGGTGGTAGGCCGCCCGCGCGAAGCCACTTTCACTGACCCTCCCTTCCCACCCCCACCCCTACCTCCCCGTGGGAGGCCGACCGCGCCTGCTCGTCCAAGTCTCTCTCCACCCTACCTACCTAAGCACCCACCCAGTGGGCAATGCGAGAGTCCCTAGGCGGCTGCGCACTCCCGAGGCTGTAACTGACAGGCGCTTTACTCCAACCAAAACCCGCCTTTTGTGTTTTCTACCCCCACCCCTACCTCCCCGTGGGAGGCCGACCGCGCCTGCTCGTCCAAGTCTCTCTCCACCCTACCTACCTAAGCACCCACCCAGTGGGCAATGCGAGAGTCCCTAGGCGGCTGCGCACTCCCGAGGCTGTAACTGACAGGCGCTTTACTCCAACCAAAACCCGCCTTTTGTGTTTTCACACACGGCGGGAGGAGCAGCAACCAATCAGTGACAAGATAAGAGCCGGAAGCGCTCCTCCCTCTGCAGGAGCAATGGCTCCGTCCGGATTCAAGCCTTTTCCGCTCCCTTCTCCCACCCCCTTCGGTTGCCGCAAGGCGGGCCGCACTCTCGCCTGCCTCTGACCACCTCTTTCCCTTTCAGCGTAACAAACGCTATGCTCCCGTCTTCCCACCGGGGAAGGCGATCCCCAGGTACCGGCCAGACGACCTCGGCCACCCATCCCCCCACCAGTCCGCCAGACCCCCTCCCACCAGAGTTCCGCTCCCCTACCTAGCCGAGGCTCTCTGAGGAGCCGGAGCCCCAGAGCACAGCCTCTTCTCTAGGTGGCCCCGGCGGCTTCCGCTGATTGGCAGCGAGTTGGCCAATGGGTGCGGGGCGGTGGGCGGAGGGGCCAATGGCGCGGCGGGAGGGGGCGTGTCCCGGGTGCCCCTGGCGCCGGCGCTGGGAATCCCCGTGCGGTCAGTGGCGTTTCCGCTCGGGCAGCGGGCTGAGTGAGCTGCTACCGCCGCCGCCGCCGCCGCCGGGGGAGGGGCGGCCGCCGCCCGCCTGCGCTCAGAGACTCACGCAGCCCCAGTCCCGCCAGTCCGCCAACACTGTAGTGCCGGCCCCCCCTCCTTCCCTGGCCCTTCCCCCTCCCCGCCTTTGGCTCGCTCCGCCTTTCTGCCCCCCACCCCCACCTCACGGGCACGGGCCATTCCCGGCCAGGAAACGCCGTGGCGCCGCGTTGGGCCTAACTCGAGTCCTGCTGCCTCCCGGGAGTGCCGTGCGCCGCAGCCCGGGCCCAGGCCTGGGACAAGGTAAGGGTCCAACAGAAAGAGAGACCTACCCTCACGACCGGGCCCCGGGGGAGGGAAGGGTCACCTCCTCCGTCTCCCCGCGCTTGCTCTCGGGACGTGGGCCTGGCCCTCCCCAGGCTCTCAGTAGGAGGATGCTGCCCCTTCTCATCCCCCTCGCCGCCCCCCACACACCGTTGCACCCCTTTCCCAGGCGGAGAGGCCCCATCCGTAATCTCGTCGACCCCATTACCCTTTTCACGTCTTTCCTGGGTCAGGACGCTTCCCCTCCCCCCGCGCCTCTTCACCCCTTTTCCTGGGAACTGCCTACTCCACGTTTACCTTTTACTTGAGGATAGGCCTCTTACTGCTCTCCTCTCAAAATACACAGGCACACTTTTTTTCCCCCCCCCCAACCCCCCCCCCCCCCCC